>OZ026626.1:40861430-41278930 GCA_964020975.1 Hermodice carunculata | reverse complement strand
TCTCTAGCCTCTGTGGAGACATAATTGTGTATATTAAATATCTATTACGCCGATATCGCAAATAGAAAAAATGAATGACACTTTCAAACAGATCGTATTGAAAGTGTGTTTGTGCACAAAAATTGAAAATAACACTTTGAAACTGATCATATTGAAAGCTTGTCTTTGGCCATCAAGCAAAAATATACCATGACAAGCGATGCATTCCTTAAAAGTCTCCAAAATAGGAAAAAAACGCTCACATCTGCTTCTCCTTGATCACTTCGAGGATTTGGTACACGATTGCCTCCCACAGTACATGCACAGACTGATCTACATGTATCAGCCAATGAACCCAGGAGTGCAACGACATAACTGATGAAAGGTGGCATAAAAGCATATCTGTGGTTGATTCGTCAAGGATAAAATTCGAAAGGCCACTATCACTGGCCCCATTCATCATTAGCTTTTCCCATTTTAACTCAGGAATATTGTCCTGCTTCAGAGTAGCCTACGGCCGACTATGATTTGTCCTCCTTATAAAATTCCCGTCTCATTTGGACTGCTTGACAGGTCATGGCCGTCTACAACCCAGCAGACATTGATAGCATGGCCGTTTTGATTGCCAATTATATTTCTGAAATGCTGATGGCTTAGGTGTTAGTTGATCTTATGTGAATCCTTTCCTCTGACACACACAAATGTCATCGCATCAGAAACTGGCCGTGTATTACAATTGCTGGACACCATCTGACCTTGCCTTGAACTGATACCCTCACATTGCACTCTGAAGATTAGCTTTGCTGCCTTACCGCACGAAATCATGTATTTTGTCTGCCATAGACTCAGCCAATGTGGTTTATCATGCGAGAGAACATTTGCTATATCTATCCTGACTGGGGCAGCAAACATTGAATTTCTGCAAATATTGTATTTCCTCCAACAAATGCTGTAGACTGGCTTTGACATTAAAGTTTGTTTTTTTTCCAAGGAAGAAAATGTTTAAAGTGTATGGTTGCTCCTTTTCTTTCCTCAATTGTAAAGGAATAAATTCAGCTTTTGGCCAATTTCCGGCATTTAAATCGCAATTAATTTGCTTCCAAAGGTTTGATTAAAGTACATAATTGACAGGCATATTCTCTGAAATCGGGCGGATGACCCATGTCAAACAGATTTATCTTGTCCTGCATGGCTATATATAAATTCCTATATGACTGCTAAGCAATTTAAACTTCATTTTTCACAATTTGATATCACAGTGGTGACACCTGAGGCCTCAGCATCATGATTTGTCATATAACTCTGCTATGCCAATGTCAGCAGTTTGCGCAAGGGTCACATTATCACGCCTTAGACTTCCGTCTTCACAGTTATCACAGTGATGACAACTTGTGCCTCAGCATTATGATTTGTATTCTACTCAATGGAGATGAGCAGGTGAGATCGGATTTAAATTTCTATAATTTCTCTTAAACCCAAGCTTTATTTTAGGGAATCCCCCATGCATCTGTGGTTACGATTCATGCAGTACCTTCCTGACACTAAAGTTGTGGCACAGTGTGTGTATGGCCGTCTAGTGTGGCATAAAGTATTATAAGTGTAATTCGAACAAACGAAGGTTGACAATTGGTCTGACGATTTGCCTTCATTAGGCTGGCAAGACATCTGTCAGATTAAACAGCTGATCCAAAGAAACAAATGGCTAAATGTGGCACACCAGTGTGCACAGAAACAATAAACTTGCTGCATTAGTAATTTAAATGCTAGATTCAGTCCATCAAGTTAGCTGTTGCTGTCGATCGGCATTACTTGTTTCCAAAGAGGTGATTAAAGAACGTAACCCATCAACAGCATCAAGGTACCCAGCAGTGTCTTCAAATTAGGGTTGCCACCATGAACCTCCCAAGAGTTTGGAAAAGGGTAACGCTTCGTTTATAGTATTTACCACCATGATATTTTTTTTCGATTTCAACCATTAAGATTAGACTTTTCTGTTAACCATGCAAAACCACCTCAACTTCCATGGTTTGTCAAATAATGATGATAATAATAACAACGACTACAACAACAACAACAACAACAACAATAATAATAATGATAATAATAATAATAATAATAATAATAATAATAATAATAATAATAATAATAATAATAATAATAATAATAATAATAATAATAATAATAATAATAAAACGTGTTTATTCAGCCTACATCGCTGGAGAAAAGGAGCAGGAATACCTCAAGATAAAATCACATTCAATTCAAAAGTACCATCATGACAACAGTAGGAACATCTGCAAATAATGCCAAATGTAAACTAAAAAGCCTTGATATTTACATTAGCTAAAATGTGTTCAGAATACACTAAGATGAAATTACATTCAGTTGGAAATCAACATCATGATAACAGCAGGAACATCTGCAAATAAAGCAAAATGTAAATTAAAACACATTGATAAGTACATTAGCTGAAATATGATCATAGTTTCACAGTCAGAACAAATTTTGATGGTTAAACAAGGTACCTGAACGAGTCAACAACACTGTCCAGCTGCAGGGCAGTTGATCTCTGAAGGCCAATGTCCGGATCACTGTCGAAGAAAGCCATCAGAGGGGAAATGCAAAGTTTGTGGACCCTGAGTACCAGAGTATTTTGTACCATACCTGATGAGCCAAATACGTAGCCCTGGAGAGCAAGTGACAACAAACCTTCTATATGGGAACTCGACCGATGCTACCCAGTGCAACAGAGACGATACACTGTGATTTATAGTATCAGAAACAAGCAATATATTCAGTGCTTTAAGAACAGTTGAGTGGTTGGATCTTTGACTAAAACTAAAAACTTGTTTCGCGATTGGGCCTTGAAGATCCAGAGTATATCAAATTCAGAGATGGGCACATTCTGGGCCACCTATTAGGTATATGAGGCCAATTGTTTTACACTGATTCGCCTTCACCTCTGTTCTAAGGCCTGGTGAGGCATCTCCCACGCTCAAGCTGTGGATAGCTCGCCTAACAGAATTTATCCTCTGCTCAAGGTGTTCTTCATAATTATGACGGCTTGGAAAAGTAACCCATAAAACATGGAAACATGTAAACTATATCTAAATTATTCTTAGTATTTATGACATTAGAAATCAAGTCTCCAAGATACATAAACCTCGAATAATGTCTCACCAATTATCATGTACTTAGATTTGTTAATACCAAAGCAAAATCGACAGTGTTTAGAGTACTTTACACATGCATCATAGAGGCCCCCTTAGCCAGGCACAGTTGAGCGCAACACCGTGATGTCATCAGTGTAAGCAAGAGAGTTAAACGAGTCTGAAGCTATCCATAATGCATACTCCTCATCTGATTGTAATTGTAACAAAATATCATCAGTGAATATATTGAACAAAGAGGGAGTAAGAGAACGACTTTGTCTTGAACTAAGTATAATTTGAAATTGTGTACACGTCATTCCACTTTATTGTACTTTTCAGATCACGATACCATGACAGCAGAAACATCCAAGGTGAAGCAGCTAAAACATCACAGATTTATGTAACAAAGAACTATGCCATGCAGAAAAAAACACTTAGGGGGCCCAAACATGAGACGTACAAAGTGGACCCGCCCAATTAAAATAAGATGCTATAAGATGTGAGAGTGCAAAGCTCAAGACTGTATGTCTCCTTTTCCTGAACCTAAAATAAGTATCTGCTGCCTCGTCATCAGGAATCAAAAAGAGTTACGGAACTTGGTATGAGCAAAGCTCAAAGTTACTGGCCTGAAATTTGGGGTTACATTTCAGTTCAATGTCGATTTATGAATGACGGGCATTGTTACTCCCAGTTCAAGGATACTTGGATCGACCCTACATTGTAACATAATTCAACAAAGATCAGCCAGATGTTTACACAATTCCTCTGAGATACCATAATGCAAATGTTTTGAACACATTTCATCTGGTCCAGTTGCTGTGTTGTTATGCAGGAGGTAAACTAACTCTCTATCCCGATCCTGTGAGAGGACATCTCTAAAAACTTTGGCTCCGTTAGTTTTGTACACATTTTCAACAAAGATTTGTGCCTGAACTTGCTCTGGCATACCAGTGCTGTTATCTTGCATGACATATTCATGAAGAAAATTCTAAATCCTGCAACATCAATTTGGAATTTGTTTTTTTTTTCTGATTCCTTTTCTTTATCTTATAGCAAAAACAGGTCACATGAGTGAAATTAAATAGAGAATTTAACTTTTGACTGTCTCGGGTCAATAAACCCATGTCTATATCACCTAGACTCATGTCTAAATTGTTTCTTTGTATATTTATTTGTATGAAATACGATCCTACTCTTGCGCTTGCTATTAGTTCCCCATAAGGCCTACCAATGCCGTTTCATATCCCACAGAAAACTCGGATGAGGACACCAATAATATACGTTTTCTAGGGTACAGGGCTGGCTTCTATGCATGATTTGTAAATAAAAGAGTTGATAAGCTCGACGTTGTTTTTGGTCTGTGACCTTACCCAGTCACGGCCAGTGCGCCCGACACACGCTGTGCTCAGAGTAGGGAGTGAAATTACCATTTTTGTAGCAAAAATATGTAAAATCTAGCACCTTGTAAAACACAAAGACATAACAAAATCATACAATGTTTGGCTATTTTTCGTTAAAGCCTGACTTTTTATACCATTTTTATGTAGTCGTGAGCTCATGGGCAGCTCAGCATTTAAAGTAGCTTAATCGGTGCCAGAAGTGCATAGTGATCCCTTGTACCTTGCAGAATCTCCAGGGTTTCTATGAAATCCTCAACATTAGAGTTACGGTCAAATTGCATATAAACATTTAAAAACTATTATACAATATTCACTTCATTGTCAGATACAGAAATTCCAATGACCCTATCACTTAAGGTTTGTAGTTTATGAAAGGTTGGACCCGGCTTCCTTTTGAGAATGATGGCCACGATCCTGTAAGGGTGACTTTTGTTGCCCGCTCGAGTCTTAAACATATCTAATTTGGCAACAACAACAAATTTGATGAAAGAAACAGGAGATTCACATCTTACTGTTTTTTTTATTTAGATCTAGTTCATTGTCAAAAAACCAGGTCCCACAAAGGCATATAATGTCGCTATCGGCAATGCCTTTCAGAATAAAGTCAGGACTTTATTTGAAGCCGGGACAGTTAGAATATTCACACACATGGGGAATCACTGTTACATAAGAGTCCCCTGTCCTCTCTCGACAGGTTAGTGCGGCCACCATACCAGTCTTCATTATTAATAATCGAAGCATTCGTTGTTGTTCTGGTCCTGGTTGCATTTACTTTACTGCTCATTGTAGTATTTGTAACGCCCATGGTACTGGTTGGCGCCCTGGTGAGACAAATTTGCTGTATAGGGTTTTTTGGCAATTACCTTGTATGCAAGGCTATATCCCATATCTCAAATATCAAAGACAATTGTTCTTTTTACCTTCCTCTTAATGGGATTCTAATCTTTGAATTGAGTGAAATAATCCATTACTTTTAAACAAAAAACCTTGTGGAGGGCACCAAGATCTTCCATAGGAAAATTGTCATTGGAATCCTGCACATCCTTCATGGCGTATTGATAAAGTAACTGTAGAGAGTTTACAAAAGTGTCACTTGAAAACTTGAATCTGTGCGAGGGGGCTTCCATGTTGACTTTGTTTGAGTATCGTTGCAGTCCAAAAGCTGGTCCCAGGTAAGATTGACACAAAGGGGTAAAGGTGTTATGCAATAATGGCACGTTAATACCCAGACTAGGAACATACATGGCTTCCAATATCAAAGGAAAATTATCCTTTTTGAGCCGTATGAAATGTTCATAGCTTCAGTAGCCAACCCCCCTCCCCCCCCCCCCCCGCCCATTTCATTTACATGCAGAGATGCAAACTTGGAGATTGCTATTACAGCAAGAAAAGTCATGATACAGTGAAAGCCACCTATAGGCGATGGTAAATAGGCAAATGCATCCTGAGTATATATGGCATTTTCATATATCTCTGCCCTGAAGTACCCACACAGTTTTCCATTCACAGCTGCTGGATAAAATGCATAATTGTTGAGGGGTTATGTGATATGAGCAATATGCATTACCTCAGAAGTATTGGTGGTAAGCACAGCATTACATGCACCCCAGCCACACAGTTGCATTTTAAACCTATCCTGTTTAACTGAAAATTGTCCTGCAGTCAACCATAGAAAATCTGTTTTCCATGCAGCTTCAAAGGAAGAACCTTCCTGCAATACAGCAAACATTTCCAATATTTGCTCTGTTGAAGGCAGATAGTGCTTTCGAATTTTTTTTCTTAATATTCATAAATTCTGGAGGATCAAGCTGCTGCAATGGTTGTTCAATGAATGACAGCCATTAAATTTTGTGTCTGCGGAAAAACTTGTGCCTCATATAAATCTACTACATGATGTTGTAAAACAAAAATGGCTGAATAAACTGACTGGCCACCTTTACTGTCCTCCAAAAATGAGATTATCTGTAGGATAGTAAAGTGACACTGTGCATCCCATGTTTGGACATATACATTTCATTTACGTCAGTTCGTCTTTGTAGTCTCACAGCAGTGGTTACAGGAATCCTTTTCGAGGTCTGATATGAAATGGAGACCCATAGCCCAAGTGCAAGTTAAACAATTTGACTTTATCCTGGTGATATTGTATATGTAGATGCAGATATCATTACCAACATGTTGTGGTGTTAAGTGTTGACAAACAGTATGGCAAATGCTTGCCTTAAGCTAATGACCATCTTATTTATGTACCTGCAGCACTGGATTCTATCAACATGGAGCATGCAGTCCTTAACATTTAGAACATGAACAACTGATAAAATGGTACATACTGTGTGGCACCAACTTTGATGCTTCCCCATGGAACAAATTGCTCGGTAAAACCAACGTTTTAGTATATTCTGCCTTCCTGTGCCTGAATGGTGTGCCATTGTAAGGAAGGGAATATGAGTGTGTGTCATAATTGCTGGAACTCCATGGTTCACCAAACAGCGCTTCGGAAGCCTCACCAACAAAAAGAGATTAACTGCATGTCAGATCAGAGGGTTCCTTTCAGGTAATAATGAGATATCAGCACCATATTGCTTGATCAGTTGCCCTTTACACGCAGCTCCTTATGTACACAAATACTTGATGTGTCTTTCGAACAAATGTGTGGGATATTTCATGCTTTAGATCAAATATTTTGGCAGTGCTGCTGCTTGCTACTATTAGGATGCAGCGGTCTTAAAGTGTTTGTTAATACTCTTATGTAAATATACATTTAGCTGGCACAAGGAGCTTACTGCAATCTCCTTTTATTGAGACTAGTACTCCATTGAACACCTCTTGGGCAAATTTCACTGAAATATATGCTGTGTATTTTTCAGATAGCCCAATCAGCTAGCGGCATGCACATAATAACGTGTGTGTGTTTGGTGCCAAACAATACCTAAGGTCCAAATTAGCTAGTATTTTCGGTAGCCGCCAAAGCGCCAGGGTCATTTCCCGGTGCACCTTGCGGCAGGTTAGGTCGTTTCAGTATGGCGGCCATATTGCGCCATAGTTAAATTACAGAGAAATGACATCCCAAAGGTGATCGTTATTTTCCAACATACAACGGAAGGATTTACAGGCTACAATGACAGTCTACAATTGCAAAGTTCCTGTCTGTAAGCCAGACACAAGAAAACTGGGTAAATTGAATAAATACCCCTGGATGCAAGGGGTACCTTTCCACAGTTTTCCTCCAAAGAAAAATAGAAACGACGAGAGTGGTTGAATATGGTGAAAAGACCAGAAGATTATGAGCCACCAGGCAAATTTGACAGAATTTGTTCAAGACATTTTGTTGGGGGTAAAGGTCCCACACCAGAACACTCAGTGCCCACATAATTTTCGTATAACAACTGGACTATTGCAGAAAAACAAAGCACAACAAACCGATGGCACAACCATGTGAGACGGCCCAGGATAAAGTGGCCTACCCAGCAATGGAGAAAGGCTAGTTGCCAAGTAGAAAGCGGGGTGCGATCGCTAGGTTGCAGCGGTAGCTCACATTACTAGCTAATTAGGACCAAAGCTAATCTATATAACTTGTCTGTCTCTTGCTGTGTACTGTAAGTGTTTGACATGCATAAGTTTCTCTTTCACAGCATAATAATGCAAATACTTATCCCCAATAAGTTTACAAAATTAGCAAACGTAACGTTCAGACAAAATCTTGAAATAAATTATTGCAGAAGAACCGTATATCAAAATGTGAACTCCCATCTGTAATTTATAATACACACAACGCTAACTGACAAGTTCTTTTTTCCCTGGCCACGGGCTTTAAATCAGAAGTATACCAACATTGGGCTCTTATCCAACTGGAGGTCAAAAGCAGTTCAAATGTATTTGTTCTCGTCTACTTCCATATTCTGAGGCATGAATGACACTACCCAGTGCCTTTTAGTGATTCTGAAGGACTTGGCAATGTACCGGCCCTTCCCACGTTGGATTAGTATAGACCTAACGTATGTTATGCACTGCTTGAGAGAATGTTTAGCGATTGGCCAACTCACACCTTTAGGAATTAAAACTGGAAACCACTGGTCACATGATGATTTAGTGGTCCATAATGTAATTACAATTCACTACATTGCTCCCACATATGCAATATCCAGGTACCTTGACTTACCAAATAGTTAAGAAGAACATGATCTATATTCATAAATTTCGAACCCAACAATGACAGCAAAGAGATTCCAGAGTTGCCAAAACATCAACATTCATCTTTCAATACCAATGTGAAGAAACAAATTTCATTCCTGACATTAGACAGGCAGTCACCACCAAATGGCAACTGGTGATAAAACCAATATTTGGCAAAAACACTTCCCGCTGAATTCGTGTCACTGTTCACTGATGAGACGGCAAGATGCACACCAACCATAACGCAAAAATTATGCAACGCTCAGCATTTCATTATGTCCATACGGTCATGGATACAAGTTTGTTCTCAACAAAACCTCTCCAAGAATATAAATCACTAGATACCTTGTTATAAAGAGAGTGTCGAAAAACTCCTAATAAATTATATAAACATGACAATAAGCGCAGTAAGACGATATGACACTGGAATCACAAAATGTAGCAAATACTTATTACGAACGAAAGTTACGATGGCAAAAACAAATCAAAATTAATTTAATTTATGAATGAACCCAATAGTTGGGATAAAAAGACTAGATTGATTTAAATAAACCGTTTCATCAGGCATTCAGTATTTAAAGTCTATAAAGAGAATTCTGACACTGTTCAGACAGTTAAACACATAGAAATGATAAGGTTTTTGTTCACAGAAACCCAAATTCTGCTGGAATTGGCAAATTATATTCCTTCTATTCACAAGAAATTAGATCTTGTGCAGGTAGAATACAGTGAATAACTTGTCACAAAACAAATGTGAAATGATGACTGATTGACTAAAGAATACATATGAACTTATGTATAGCCCTATTTTTACGGACATATCGAAAATGATATATTTTTTACAGACTGCCCATAGGCACCTTCCACCAAACACCAATGGTATTCTTTACATATAAACCGACTTAAAGTATATACCAAAAATCGCTTGTCGACTGTAGAGTGAGTTGAAATATATATATATATATATATATATATATATATATATAGAGAGAGAGAGAGAGAGAGAGAGAGAGAGAGAGAGAGAGAGAGAGAGAGAGAGAGAGAGAGAGAGTCAAGCCTGTCCCAGCACATTCTTTCTTTGATAGGTTATAATTACCATCCACATAGTCGTGAATGCCAAATAAGTGTGTTAAGCTGTTAATGAAATATTTCTAATATTCGTTACATGCACAAGTCTGTGGACCTTGACAGATTTGCACTTTGTTTTCCAATCATCTTTGCTGATGCAGTGACAAAACTTTCAATGGGAAATAAGAAATGTGCACAACTGGCGACGGCGAAACGCAACACTTCAAAGGCAAGTGTGGGCAATACCCTAATAGTTTAAGCGATCTAGCCTTGAACAAAGGGTATCTTTAGGTTGGGACTTCAATCACAACAGGAAAAAAAGCCAGAACCTTCTTACCCCAGTTTTGTCAAGGATATTACAGTGAGAGATAAATCACTAAGGGATAACACAGTGCAAACTGACAGAGAGGAGTATATGAGCAGGTAGAAGATTAAGACCATGTTAGGGAGTGGGGTTCTTTATCTGTCAGTGCAGGCCTTTCTGTCAAACTCAGTTCTGTTTAGATGAATTACCTGATCATGTCACATGAAAACTCCCAAATGACACTAAGTGTCAAGAATTCAAGTTCCTAGTGTAACCAGGCTAACCGTTTATAGTCTGTTCAATATGAAAATGAGCCTAGTCCTGTGTCACCAGATAAAGATTGGTCACTAGACGCTGCTCGCACATCTGCTTGGCAGATCATTTATACCTGTATTATAACTGCTGTTATGATTACCAATGTAATACACAGCATGTGTATGCCGAATTCATTTTATTTCCATGTCCAATGTATTTTATGGTTGAAATATTAACAAGGAGCTATTTACTCGTGCAAACTAGCCATAAACAAAAATTCTAAACAGAGATGTGTCCCATGCGTGTAAGCAGGTTAGGTAGAAAGTACCATCAAAATATTTGCTAATTGTGGCCTCCCCGATTCTGGCTCCCAGTGGAGGATGCACCCTACAGAATTGTTGGGGACCTGTGCTCTAATGTTACAAATTGTAATGGGGAATTGTTTCCATGAGACGTAGAGTAATTTTAACATGTAAAAAAAATGAAACAATAAGTGTGATAATTGTCAAATTAGCATTCCGGGCAGGTAACCAATTATATCCAACCACAAGCGATACTTACTCTCCATCTGAAACCCAGAAGGCACAGACTCCTATGGAAAGATGTATGTATATTCTCCCAAAAACATTTTACCGTGGATTGCCGCGTCAGGTGCATGAAGAAATGAGAAATAAAGTACGTCAAAATAATATCAATCAAGATGGTTATATTATTCCAGTGTGCAAAGTTTATGCACTGCAGAAGGTTCATCCAAAGAAAAAGTATTCTCCATGGATCATTTACATCAGCATCATCCATATCGAAATCGGCAGCAAATGTTTTTGGGGCAAGATGCTTAGACAGTAGGTTGGGCCTTGTTAGGAATGAAGAAAGTACGGAAATGTGAATCTCACACCTGACGGGAAGCGAGCTGTTGGGAAATGATTTATTAGACAGTTTTCAGAAAAGAACATGTCAAGCAGTCAGGGTCGTGGAAAAAGAAAGAAACCAGTCTATAAAAATCATTCATGAACTAAAAGGAGAAAATGATAAACAGCTAACACGTTTGACTTTTGATTATGTCTTCTTAGGTGCATAAAAATAATCAAAATTGGATATATTTACATTTCCAGTATTTCAGATTGGGCTGATGAAAGGAACTTTACATAATCAGCAAACAACAACCATTATATACGACAATGATTTACCAATAGAATTGAGTGGTAATTGGTCAGAGGGTGACTGTATTGATTAAAATTGTTTATAGTTATTTTTATCAGCAACAGTTACAACCACTGGCAGATCTCATTAAGACCCTTATACAGATTTCAAAAGAATTGTGGTAACTGATAAATCCACCACTTCTGCTTATACTTATATAGCAACAATGGGAAATTCCTTCCCTTATGATGGTAATATCAAAACCAGTCAACTAAAAAGCTGTTTTATTTATTTATTTATTTATTTATTTATTTATTTATTTATTTATTTATTTATTTACTTACTTACTTACTTACTTACTTACTTACTTACTTATTTACTTATTTATTTATACAGGGTAGCCCTGATCAGCACTCAGGCTGCCTTCCATAGGGGCCCTGGGTACACACTTGCATTCATGCATCAATTGGTAAAAATATAATATGCTGTAAAATACATGAACAATAGGTAAATTAAAAGTATGAAAAAGGCATTACTAAAAGCAACTAAAAGATTGTGATTTCATGTTGAAACGTCAATGATGTTTGAACATTTTCTTAATGTAATGACAAATTTACGATCAATAATGCAGGTTTTAAAAGACGTCAAATCGTTACACATGGTACGTTTTGCAGTATAAAGATTTAAAAACTGTCAGGGATGGTGCTTCTTTAACCTTATCATTTAAGCTATTCCAGGTCTTGGCACCTGTAAACCTAAACGCTCTTTGACCTGACTTGCCTTGTGTGTTAGGGACTGTCAGATTAGCCTTACTTTGCCTTGTAAAGCTGTATTTGGTCCTTTTATACACCAACCCCTATAAAAAGGCAAACGGGATAGCAATTTGGCGAATGCATGATAAGAACAATGATTTCAACCACAGAGGGTAGAAAGTAAGTTCGACAAATGAAAGGATATGGTCGCCGCTCTCAGTGCCCCGTATTCAATCAATATGGGTTGTTAATGAATGAAGTCATCTGAGGATAAAACTTCACAACACCAGTTCATCATTTCCTTTAATCTCCGCCTCTTCGAGTGAGTTCATGATCCATATTGACCATTCCCTTTAAGGTAGCGGCATCGTTGTGGCGTAGGGGCCTAACTTTCCCGTATCGCAAAATGGGTTTTTATCATTTCCTGAAAGTACAATACTTGAAGTATATTGTCACCAAACGTCAGATTAAAAAATTAAATATTTATATGAGAAAATTGCGTTTAAACTTTTGGAAGTTTAGCTGTCTAGTACACGTGCTGGTTTCTGAATATGGTAATTTGCGACGGTGTTTTCGCAGCAATCCGCGATCGTCCACATACCTGGCAACGGGATGGGGCACACGACCGTCGCCCAGAACAATGGCGGCACGCTGAAGTGGAACGGAGCTGATTAGGCTACAGAACCGATAAGCGTTATGTAAACAGGCTGTTCAACGATGTAAAACTGGATGACTTTCATGTTTTTGGGGTGTTCCTATTTGTGATATGAACTTCGGGATGCGTGATTTCTCCAAATGGAACATAAACGATGCTGACTTCGGAGTCCTTTGATCTTGGTTTGCGATCGAATACCGATACGCAACACCCGGAAACCATTACCGTATTCAGCGAAATTTAACAATTATACTGATGTCCTTCATTATGTTGAATTTCATCATGGGTTTCCTATTTATTGTCGCATTTGATTTGAACATGAAACATTGTGAGTTCGGTGGTTCTGTGGTTCAACTTTGGTGGTGCCAATGTGGCATTCATATATGATCTAGCTGACTAACTTACAACCAGTCTCCGTTCATGTTCACACAGTGACAGTGCAGTCAAGAGCACAGAAGGTGTAAAATCCAAAAAGCAAATTCAAAAAATGCCTAAAGTGAAAAAAGAAACATAAACCCAGCTACGTGAACGTCAAGCAGCCGAGTTAGTTGCAGTGGGAGAGACGGCACTTACAGACGAGATTACGCAACTGGGGTAAGTATATGTGTGTTTGTTATTTATTTGTTTGTTCTTTGCGTAGCATTGATATGACCATGGATCGTCGATATTATGACAGAGAATCAAAAGTAATATTTCTGTAGGCCTTGTTCTATCATATTACCGTAAATGTTTCCGTTCTGATAATTGCCCATTGAAACTAATACATCAACCATGTAAACGTACGTATGTAAGTTCATATGCAGAAGATTTTTATTTCATCACAGTCTACTTTCAGTTGACAGCTATTGTTTGGCTCTCGCAAATAATGAATATGGACATTTTCAAAAGGTTGTGGATCATGCCGACTTTCTCTCCCAGTTTTTCCATGGATGCACATGGGAGCAAATATACAACATTTCAATATTCAACAAGTAGCCGGACCTAGACAATGCTGTAGGACCTGTTTCTGATTTTCAGTATTTGCATGTATCAGCACAGATAGGAGTAAATCTTGGAGTTTGAGTAGGAACTTTCAAATGTTCACTTCCAAATGAATACAAGGAGTTCCCTTCCAACTAAATACAAGGAAAATGGTATTCCGAAAATTGGATAAAACCCCATCACATTCGGGTAATATATGTCCAGCAGTTTACTAATCATTTTGAACACGTACACCCCCCCCCCCCCTTCGTATCGGGAGAGTACCAGGAGTCCCATGACGAAGGGAATTTTTTTTTTTTTTTACAACTCATGTGTAACTAAGTGTTATACAGTCAGTTTGGCCCGTATTGTTACCTGGACTGATACTTTTATTACTTTTCTTTTGTAGATATGACGGCCAGGATTTGTGACGAGTTTGAAACTTGGCGTTACAGCTCTCCAGCTGAAGAGAAACATGGCTCAGAGGAAGATGAGATTTATTCACTACTGCTCATGGGCTAGGAGTTTGAGAGTAAGTCCCAGATAACAACACTTGAATTATTTTCTGATTATCTGGAGCAGTTGTCCGAAGTATATGATTTTTCTGCAGCATTTATACAACTTTCGATATTTTCACCATGTTGATAGTTCAGAATGTTACCCAAATTTGTCTTGTAGCAGGGAGCTTCTAGAACATGGCTCTGCTTGTCGTAATATTCTTATGGGTTGTTCAAAAATGTAATGCAGTAATTCAATAATGCAACTTAGCATTTTTACATTCAATAAACAAAATGGGGGGGGGGGGCAGTTTAATTAACTAGTCATGTTGTCGTGTTTTGTTTTTGCAGAAAGAGGAAGTTGGTCCCGAAGGCTGTCAGGACACCTCCCCGGCCCAGATCCTGGCATTTCTGCGTGCTATGCTGCCTTTACAGGTCAAGGGGGAGTTCCGCGAGTCGGCATACAGGGTTGAGATGGCAGAGTTCTGCAGGGCTGTTTGTACCAAGTTGGATTAGAATACAGTGAACTTTTCTCATGACAAAGCGATAAGATCATGGACAAAAAAAGTTTTCATGTCAAGTTGGATTAGAATACCATGGACTTTTCTTACGACAAAGTGATAAGAACATGTACATACAGTTTTCATGTAAATAAAATTTGTAAATATAAATGTGGATGTAGTTTATGTTGAATTTTTTTTCAAATTGTGCAGCAAGGTCCTTATTTTCCCAGGCCATATTATTTCAACTGTAGCATTACAAGACCAACTGAAGCTTTTGAAAAAAAATAGATTTGACTGGACTACGGCTGATGCATTGCCTGACACGGACGAAGTTCTGTGTATGCCACATACAGTAATTATGTGTAGTAGATAAAAACCAGAGCTTGGTCTGCCATTTGGAAACCTATTTACCCCTCCCCTTACTTTATTTGCATGAAATAACTTCTCTGGAATAATGTTGATTGTTCATTACAGGTCTGTCACATATCTAGAAATGAATCTTGCCAGTCTTTTATAATTCACAATCTAGTGCCACTGTTTCTGAAAATGTAGTCGTTACATACATATATATATATATATATATATATATATATATATGTAATGCATCCTAGTTGGAAAATGATTTATTGGCTAAAGAATCAAGAAAACAATCAATGAGACAAACAACAACAAAAAATATTTTATTCAATATAAGCTGGCGGTGGTGGTTGGACCGGGCGCACATCCTCTGGTGGCAAAGGGTCACACAACACAGCCTCCTCCGTGCATTGATCCACGTCCCGGGGCTGGACCGCATCGCTCAAAAGTTTTCTACCTGTTGCACAATTTGCCTGTAAACTGACTGCGCCTGTGTCTGTAGTCTCCCCTCTTTGCCAGTAGTTGGTTTACACTCCCTTTCATCCGCTTCTTCGTCCGTTGATACCTGGGCATTTTTCAGTTTTCGTCTCCTCCACTTCCAATCGTAAAAATTCTCTAAGTTAACTGTAGGTTGTACTCGCTCAAAGCTTCCCAAAACACTGCAGGCCGAAGTACCAAACCATCGGCGTTATGAAGGCATTTTTGTCTTTGATCGGAGGTGATGAGAAGTGGGTGAGCTAATCCTGCCAGGTGAGTACACTTTACCGAACAAACTGTCAGACCGCTCCCCGCTCCACTAGGCAGTCGCCATTTTTAAACAACCTGTTGCTAGGGTCAAGGTCAGGTGACTCCGCTAATCCGCTTACTATACCCTTTCGTGTCGGGCAGCGCGTGTGAAACCAGCCACACAAAGCTGACTGCATGGTAGCTTTTGAAGGATTTGACTTCAAAAAGTCCTTTTTAAGCCACTAAAAGGCCGATTCTTTTAATTTTAAAGCCAGATATGAGAGCCTCTACATGTTTGTAGTTTGTGCTATAAACTTTGGGCCGCGGGAGTGAGTATTCTTCATGTAAGAGCTAATCAATGCTTCAAGATTGACAATCATGCCTTTCATCGCCATTTTCTCAAAAGCAAGTTTTTCATAAATCGATCAATTTTTCTGCAGGCGTTTCTTGAAAACGGATCAAGATATCGTCACAAAATAAACGGCTCTGACAAGATACGGATCTGCTCTAGGAAACATAATTTTTTTTATACCTTTCCAACCCTTCCTTCCGTGACTTTTGTGGCCCCAAAAATGAAGAAACTGTACAGTCTTACGGACCAAACTTAAAAATTGCATATTTTTTTTCCTATCATATTTTTTGTCAAAAGCAAAATACGTTTCCTGCGTATTGGTCTATAGTTTAATTTTCGATAGTTGTCAGTCAGAATAAAATAATATTTTATCAGAAATCCTTGCAAAATGTGTGATTTCATACCCATTCACATAACGGCTCCAAACAGCATCAAAATTAATTTCATGACATTCAAATAGGATTCCTGATAATGCTAACATCTGTGAGATATCGAAAATGTATAGTTTTGCTGGTAACAATAAGAAAAATAGGCAAGTTGCATCAGGTCAAAGTCGCGAGTCTGTGTTACGCGCTCGTAACGGTGCCGCCACCTTAATAGAAAGATCACTCAGGCATGAGTGAAACAAGCTTCTTGGAAACGTTGTATTTTTACATATCAAACAGATGCTGAGAACAGAACTTAAATCAAGACTCAAATCCTGAAAGCCATAGCTTTAACTACATTTTGGTCAATGGTTCTATAGAAATATAGAGATTTGAATATATAACATGATACAAATATCCAATCAGCAGTTTCACACATTAAATACTAGAATTTAGGACCCCAAGTGGCAGCACGTGACAGTGTTCATTTGCGTAAATTTGGTTATTTGCTTCAGAAAAGCTTCAAAGGGGTTTGTTGTTATGCATAAAGTAAAATTATGCAAATGATTACCCCAAATGCGCCCTCTGGGGTCCTAAAAGGGTCTGTTCATTCTGATTTTATTATGCCTTTTTATCTCTTTGAAAATGTGATTATCGCTACGATTTATTTGTCAATTTTACCTGTCCAGTGTTTCAGGAAACAGAATAGAGTACCAAAGCTGCAACAATATCTGAGAGTGTTGAAATAATCTCAGATAGGAATTTGACGGAATGGAATATGTTTAAGGACACAGAAGAGGACATGACAGTCCACATCACATTAGAAGTGCTTGAAGCAGGCGTTGTAATAAAAAACAAATGTGGCAGAAAGCATCTTAAAAATTCCATAAGAATTTGAAGTGCCAGACAAAAAAAAAAAGAATATCGAAACAGTTGTAGGACCAATGAGTGTGGCTGGTTTCATTTTCCGAAGTGCACTCGGCTCCGGAGAAAAAAGCAAAAGGATGTACATTGTTATCGATCAGCAGCATTGTGTGTGTGTGTGTGTGTGTGTGTGAATGAATATTATAGTATTTGTGTAGCACCTAAGGCTCTTCAGCACTTTTACACTCAATTATATTTGGTTGTGTTCTATATACACATACATATGCACAATTGTGGTGTACACATAATATACCTGGATAGCCACATTTTAAACGTATTTCCTCAGGTGGCATTTGCCCAAATAAATGTCAGTATCCAGTTATGCATACCCACACATACCCTGGGCCTGCCTGTCTTTTGTTGTGAGAAGTATATTTGTTCACTTATTTTTAATGTTTGCTTTTGAATGCCTACTGGAGCCCAGACCTTTGCATCTAGATTGAGATGTGCCGGCCCTTCGCTGCAACCTCAGTGTTAGGTCGTTGTCCCTGATGATGCCTGTATTTGTCTCTCCCTCTGGTCGGTTTCAGTTCATCAACCCTGGAATCTAGGCTAGTTTCCTTTAAGTCAGATTTTAAGTTAAATGTTATTTGCATTGTTGTAATATTGTTTAATACTCACATGTAAGGAGTGCAACATAATATGACAGTGCATAAAAGAAATTTCTGGATTTTAAACCGCCCATGATTTCAGTTTTATCAATTAGTTTTGTCATGATCATATGGCACAGCCATATCATTCAGATTAAGAGGACCAAAATAACATTACCAACAAATTTGTGGTCTCACAGTTATTAAACAAATGATCTGAAGTAGACCAAAGGATTCAGTTACCTTTTAATGGGCCACCCATCAATTGTTCGGATGAGTTCCTGGAATTGCATAAGAAACTGAAAGTTTTCTGTTTGTTACCACTTATATAAAAACCCGCCAGTACTTGTGGACCTGTATCCACTATCAGGGCATCCTTCTCGTCCAAATGCCAGCTTTCACACAGCAGGGATTCGTGGCAGGTCTTACTGGTGCTGCTGCAAATTTCAAAGCCTGAGGGGGACTTCTATGTCTGATACAAATTACAGACTTTGGGGCCAACCACTGGCTACAACTGATGTTTGTATTGCGGTGTATTCACAATTTCAGGTTATGCTCACTCTGAAAACGTGCCAATATACATTGTACATTACATTTATTCAACAAATTAACCTTCCATTAACCCCGATCGCACATTTATTTTGTACACTACTTCTTCAAAATATCAAATCGGCTCACTGGCACTTGGCTGCCATTCTGAAAATTGTAGAGTCTGCATCCAGCGGTTTTTAAAGGAGGATACAAATGGGACAATCTACGAGGTCGGGGGGGGGGGGGGGCTGAGGGGTGAGGGTATATTCCAGAGCATCAATAACGATGATATATGCTGCAAGCAGGCAGATTAAAGGTGAGATAGTAAGTCATGTTTTAAAAGTACTTTAACGACTGTTTGTCCTGGCCACTTTGAGAATGGACACCTGGAAGCGTGCTCAAAACATGTGGCTACAAATCACTGTGATTTTCCTACTCCCATAATGCATTGAGCATTGTTTATAAAGAGTGCTCACTGTGTGTGCATGCATGCCATGGTCGTATCATGTTGCATTTGGATTTATAAGTAACAGGTGATAACTGCTTCAGACACAACCGAGTGGCTACATTTAAGAAGGTAAGTCACCTTTTAAAAATACATTGACGACGGTTTCCCCTGGTAACTCGGAGAAGGGACGCCTAGAATCCAGCGATGCTAGATAGGGATACCGCACCACCATGGCTATATGCAGCAGCTATGGCTATGCTTTTTCCCCAACCCAAGTTAACTGCCCAGACAAGTTGGAATAAAATGCTGTGTTCTCGTCCAAGCGCCAGCTTTCACACACCAGGGGGTCGTGGCGGGCCCTACTAGTGCTGCTGCAAAATTAATATTCCGAGGGAGACTTCTATGTCTAACACAAAATATGGACTGTGGAGCCAACCACTGGCTACAACTGATGCATGTTTTGCGGTGTACTCACTTTTTCAGGTTATGCTCACTCTGGAAACATCCCAATACATACTGCACATTACATTTATTCCACAAATTAACCTTCCCTTAACCCAAATCACACATATATTTTGTATGCAACCTCTTCAAAATACCGAATCGGCTCACTTGCACTTGGCTGCCATTCTGAAAATTGCAGACTCCTGACACAACGGTTTGTGAAGGATGATACAAATGGGACAATCTAAGATGTCGAGGGGTGTGGGGAGTATATACCAGAGCATCAATAACGATGATATATGCTGTGAGTGGCCAGAATAAAGGTTAGACAGGAAGTCATGTTTTAAAATTACTTTAACGACCATTTGTTCCGCCAACTCGGAAAAAAGACATCTGAAAGCTTGCTGAAAACATGTGGCTTCCCCACACCGCATTGCGTAATGTTTATAAACAGTGTGCACCATGTGTGCATGCATGCTATGTTGGTAGCATTTGGATGTATAACTAAAGGATGATAACTGCTTCAGACAGGACCAAGCGGGTAGATTACAAAATATGGTAAGTCATCTTTTAAAAATACATTGACGATGGCTTCCCCTGGTAACTCAGAGAACTGACACCTGGAACCCAGGGACACTAGATACCGATACTGCACCACCATGGCTATATGCAGCAGCTTTGGCTATGCCTTTTCCCAGCCCAAAAATAACCGTTCAGACAATTTGAAATAAAATGCTGACTTTACTGCAAAATAATGGTACGTTGGTCAGCTTTTCTACTAACTTGGAAATTGGTTACGGTTGATTAGAAAAACCGCTTTTTTCGGGTGGTCATTTGTGGGGCAGTTTTGCTGGTCATTGGTCTCATGTTGTAGCTGGTCTAGGACAGTCCAACTGGAGCATTGGAGCAAAATTTTGCATCACATATTCTTGAAAAATGCTATAGAATTTACCCAAAATAAGTGTTTTTCATGTGAACAAGTTGCGAAAATGCTTCAGGGAATCTAAATTTGCTGCTATAGAGATTTCCAGTTGGACAGCACTGGTCGTTCGTGTCATGTCATTTAACATTGCAAAAGCACATGTGCCAAGGAAAACTGGTCGTTTTGACCAGGTGGGGACTGGGATCAGTAATTACATGTACCGCTGTAGCGTGATTATATCATGCATAAACTGGCCCGGTATATCAAAGAGAGTGATTGTAAGAACATTTTCAAAAATATGGTAAAATCATTCTCCAATGGGCCAACAGTTACACCAAAATTACAAAAGATGGCGGTGCCCTCCATTGATACATACAATGACTACAAATATTACAGTAACATAGATATTTTTATAATGTCAGTAGCTTAGTATTATAAAAATTATGCCTCTGGTGCTTATATTTATTTATCTATTTATTTATTTATTTATTTATTTATTTATTTGTTTATTTATTTATTTATTTATTGAGAATTTAGATTTATTTATTGAGAATTAAGATTTATTTATTGAGAATTTAGATCTATCTGGTGAAAATTTGGATGTATCTTTTTATTCATAAATGATTAAAGCGTTTCAGCTACAAACATGTGCAAGGCAACGTAATGTTTTTCTGATTTCATACTAGCTATCTTTCATGTTGTGGTCCACCATGGAAGTAAGCCAAGGCAAGATTGCTCATGCATTTGGTGCTCCCATTTCATTCATCATAGTTTGGTGTTCTTTCAGCAGTTACATTGCACAATGCTGGCATATATGTGAATAAAATATTTTCAATCAACCAATCAATCATTCAACATTCAGTGATAAAAGTTAAGTAGATTAAGGCCTAGTGGTTATCCTAATGTTTTTTCCTCTTGCTTTTGTAAAAAAATACACAACTTACTCATTGCAGGATAATGTATCTGCTAATTTGTCCCGAAATAAGAAACACAATATGTATGCAAAAATTCTCTAAAGCATTACATCTATAAAAACGAAAAATTGTCCTAGCTAAATTGATGACATGGCGATGTCTATCTTAAAATTTAATTTTCACTAATTTTGGCTAATCTGTATCGGGATTTTTGTAGCATCTGAAGGAAAATAGCCAAATCAGTACAGTAAGGACTAAAATGTTGTGATTTCGTCAACCATGTCAAGGCAAGATTTTCCACTCGAAACCACCATTTTGCATGCTGAAATTCGATTTTTTTTTTGGAGACGGCGGGGGGGGGGGGGAATACCCCAAGACCCCCATAGCGTGCCTTCAGGCGCTTGCCTTGGTACTTTGGGACACATATGTGCCCTGTGGGCCACTGAAGAAAATTGTGTACTTTTTGGACCACTTAGGTCTCTGAGTTTCTAGCACTGGCCTGGGTCGATCAATATTTATTATGGAAGGGCGGCTCGAAAGTACATGGTACATGTACCCCCCCCCCCTTTTTTTTTTTATCATTTATTTATTTTTTTATTTTTATTTTTTTTTTATTTATTATTTGTTTATCATTTTTTTTTTTTTGTTCCATTAATTTTTAGGGTTCGGCCTTTTCAGTAGGGTCTGTCAAGTTACTGGTTCCACGCAAATATTTTTGTTAGGCCTTCGGTAACTTGGGCATTTGTTGAAACATGTTTAAAATGTTCTTTCCCCTTTTACACATTACCTCTTTTGATGTCAGTCTAATCTGTTACCTGGGCACAGCCGGAGTCACTTGTTAAAATACAAAATACAGTATCTTCTACACCTATGAGTTTGACAATATGGATATTCTCCCTAGAGACTTGACTCAAACTGATATGCACTGAGTTCTGTGTCATTCAGCAAAAATAACGAATTACTGCCATTTGATACTATCACATACTGCAGAACAGTTGCATGTCATAAAGATATAGGACAGACTTTAATCATTATTAAAATGCCATAATATCAGAAGGCAACTTTAAAAATGCAAAAATTGATGTATTTTCAGGTTTTTCAATATCGTAAGCTGAAAACTCCCAAACACAGCATGCACATTCTGATTATCATAATGGTGGCATTCCCTTAAAACATGGGAAAAGGAACTGTATTTTATATTTATAATTTATTTTCCCGTGTGATTCTAAAATTATTGATGTGCAGATAAAAACTGACGATGCATATAGATTACGTGTGACCGCTGCACTTAAGTTGTGTTCGAGATCCGCTACAACCCTCCACATCTTCCCACCAGGGGAAATGACATGCTTATCAAGTTAAGTAACATAGGCAAACGTGAGGGAATAGAGCAGTGCCTTTATCTATACCCGACGATTTGTCCTTCGAAGTAGCCTTAGTAAGACCAGTCATTTAAAAAATATGCAACGCACATAGAGGTAATCCTTTTAAAGAACAAAATGAGAACTAAATCATGCTAAGAATATGTATTGTATGTGTAGATCTAAATTTTGTCAAACTTAAGGTATTTGAAGATTTAATGAGTGCATTCTGGTTTTTTACTTGTAAAAAGATAAGTATGACAGGATGAGAACTGTCTATTGAAATTTCAATGAGCAAATTGTTGGCCCACAGTGTCATTGCAGAGGCGTGTAAGTAGGATTGTGTTCCAAAAACAAAGATTCGCAAATCTTATTGCCATAACGTTTATAGAATGCATGCAAAAAGTACAGTTTCTTTGTGAAATTGCTTTCATCGATAGCAGAGAGCGATAACTCCACTCACAAAAAACAGACAAAGGAAAGCTAACAATGACATAAAATGTGCGGTCTATCTCCAACAACATTAGATTTCACTCGTTTAGATTTTATGTAAAACATCTGCATAATATCTTACGCTCATAGACAGACGCAAATTATTTCTAGTGTAAGGTACTACTGGCTAGTGGAATCCGATGATCACAATTATGTCTTATACCTAGTATGAGCCTTTAAAGGATCAAAACACCGGTGGCAGCTGGCAAGCCCCACCAATATGCAAAATATTACGTAAGAAAGTGGCTGGCTGACTCATGGCCCTATAACTACAAGGCCGGTATTTTACTCATTCATATTAATTTCTGAGGTATTTGGCAAAAAAAAAAAAAAAAAAATGTGTCCTTAGATTACTGGTGCTCTGAGATAACAAGATCAATTTCAGTTGTATTTGGCTTTGGTCTCATTGTTGGGTCTGGCATAATGAATGTGGATAATGTTTTACTGAACTGTTACACATACATACACATATAGAGAAACACATGCACACACACACACACACACACACACACACACACACACACATACACACACACACACATACACACACACACACACACACACACACACACACACACATATATATATATATATATATATATATATATATATATATATATATATATATATATATATATATATATATATATATATATATATATATATATATATATATATAACATGCATAAAATATTTCTATTAGATGGCGCAGATATATGGTCATATATAACACAGGCCAGCATCGAAGCATTTGTCATTACGCATAGTAAGAAGAAAGAGGTTATTTTTTAAATATACACGTATATATGGATGCTAGCTTCTAACAGAAAGTAGCTTCTTTGCTTTGGGTTAGCTTTCGCCACTCACCCAAGAAAGATAGCTCATGAGCCGAAACTAATTTGCTGGGATAAACCACAAATGTATCGCTGTTTTATCATGTATCCGTTTGGGGGGGGGGGGTGCAGATGATCAATGCAACTGCCGAGCAGATCAGATTCTGACAGTTGGAATAATTATCAATTCATTATACAGGCAGAAATATCATATACAAATTATATTATTGATACAAATTTTGGTGATTTTTTTTATTGCATTGTGCACTCTCCTGCCAAATGAGTAACATACGTGCGTAGTAAATAAATATATTGGACAATAATTTGTAATTTGCAAAGCTATTTTTATGTTAAGCTTATTACTTTATTGACACCCTTCTCCTTTTATAAGCCTTTTATTTTCTCATTTTCCTTACTTATTACCTGCATGTCACTGATTCATGTCTGCTTTATTTGACATCACATTGTATGTGACAAAATAAATTGATAGGATAAGTACAGAATAATAGACCATGTGCTGAACCTTTTTAGCATAACTCTAAAATTGATTTGCAGATCAATGAATCCATTTCCCCAATTTTTTGACGAGCCTACGGAATACACACGAACGAGAGCACTACTGTAAGACAGAGTCACTCAAATATATTATAAATCAGTAGTTACTAATGTATCATTTTAACAGAGATATATTTCAAAGTATCTATGATGCAAAATGACTCCATCTAACTCTAAAAAACGTCACATCAGAAGGCATAGAATTTGTCGGGTTTATACTGGTATAAGAATGTGTTGTGCATTGCATAACTAACATATTATTGAACTTTAGATATAATCATTGTGGTCATACCAGATTAACAGTTGTTAATCTCGAGCTTACAAAGCGCCCTCGAGTTCTTCAGTATTAGATTGCTTCAATAAAGATTCTGTGTATGAAACAAAATTTTTGCTGAGCATGTTTGTAAAATTCGACAGTTCATTATATTACGGTATCAATAAGTAACAAGTTTCAATAATAAACCCGTTTGTTACATTTATATCATTATGGCGATTCGTGCAGCTCTTGTGTAATATGTTTGCGACAAGAGATAGTATCGATGCTTGCTGCAATATTAGGCAAACGAATACAGTAAATGTACCAGTCTATTAGCATTCGCGTTGATGATGTCTTTAAAGTTAGATAAAGCCCACTGCATACCAATCATGCACGTAATGAATAGGAACAGACCAGACCAGTATACCACTTTGCTATACTGTTTGAACAGACAAGGATTTAGAACGGGAAGCTCAACATTTTGTAATCTGTTTGCTGGATAACGTTAAACCATTTTAATGCACAACATGAATCCGTTAATAGTGCAAAGAGTTAATAAGAAAGAATGTGATGGTTCAGAGAAAAATCAAGCTATTTGACAGTGAGTATTCAACCGATCATTCTGGCAACAGATCCGAGTGCAGAAATTCTGAGTGTAATGTTTGAAGCCATATTGAATTTTTATCAGACAGATTGCTCAAAGTTGAGAAAATACAGTAGCAAAATATCCACATTGTTTTGGTATGTTTGAAAAGGAAAGAAGATAAACTGTTCTATAATAGGTCAGTTAGGGATTTTCTCCTTCATCAAATACAGATAATACCATATTGAGGTGGGGGGTTTTTTTTGTTTTTTTTTTTTTTTTTTTTGGTTTTTTTTTTTTTTTTTTTTGGTTTTAAATAAAAAGCTAGATTTTAAAGATAGGCTTATGATCAAGACGACAGAACGTTTATTGGGTTTAGATACCTGAAGGGATATCAATATTGGTACATGTAAAAAGATGAAAAGCTTTCGGCGATGTCAATCCTACTGTTATGTTGCATTGTTTATTGTGAAGAATACATACAAAAATATTTGTCTATGAAATTTGGATGGAGTTTGTACTTTTCTACTTCGGTTCTTGGTATTGTCTTTAAACCTCTTTCAATGATATAAAAATGATTTTGTTTTTCTTCTCTCCCGAATCTTTTATCAAATATTGCAAGTATCAAGACGTTGCTTCAGTTTCAGCCTTTGTTTTTTAAATATCGTCCCTCGTGCAAAATGTTTGCGAAGCGCAGTTACCAAAGACCTACACTTTTATTATTAAAGATACTGAATATTCAGAGCGCCAGGTGTGGAGGAGCCCTCAGACTCATTTCTGGCTGCCGTACTGATATTTCGCAGTAATCCACGGCAAACCGTGTATTACGGGGTAGAGGTACAGTAGCATTGCTACCTATCGGCAAAAGATCTACCTCGCTTCCCTCTCTAACGTATTCAGGGCTGTAATGCAGTGCCTGGAGTGACTGGTATTATCCTTCACCTCAGCCAGCGTCCCTGCACGTGCAATCCAACGGTATTTTCATTTGGGAGTCAAACAGCAAGAGGGTGCTGTGAAGTTGTCATTTACAAAAGTTACACATGTTAAAATCATTGCTTTTATATGCAGTTATTTCTATGATAAGCATAACAATATATGGCTTGCCAATCTTATCTGAATAATTTGCGTGCACACACAACAAGGAGCACATCAAAGTCTGAAATTCTACCCTGGCTGTGTCTTGAAACTTACACGTGAAGAGTCGCTACTATTAATAATATACTGAAACCATCAAGTGGACAGGATAGTTGAGGGCATGCCTGAGAAGTCCATCAAAAAAAGAAAAAGAGGAGAGAGAGAGAGAGAAATGCACTGAAAGTGAGACAACGGTCAGGAAAGTGGTGAATGTATGTCACGGGGTGCCTATGGGCTTTATTAGCGGCAATAGACTAGTTCACATGACTCGAGTTTATTCGGTTCACTCCAGGAAGTGCATCACGCTTTGTTTACGCTTTGTGCTCGACCACGCTGGCCGGATAACACAATGTTCAGTACAACTCGGCATGAACAGATCAAGGAATCATCACTTTATTTGAATGTGAACATTTCATTTGTAGGCGTAGAAACGAAATCACATCATAATGTCATGAAAATTTGGTTATGAAGGTATAAAACTACCCAAAGGCCTGTTCTGAGTAGTTGACTTTGGTATATGTATAAAATAAAGAAAGTTACATGGCTGAGAGGGAGCTACTGTTTTCCACACTTATAACTTAAAATAGTAACTTACTCTCCAGCCATGTACGATTTTGTTTTTTCTATGTTTAATTGGGTATTCATCGCACAAAATATGCCCTGGGTCTACTTTAACCACAGACCCGGTGTGCCGTGTTTGTTTATGTTTGTTGCAGTTATTCCACGTCACGCCTGACTTAAAATCAAACATCTCTCGTGCTCATTTGATTTGTCTAAAATGTTAATGCATAACGTCACTGATGGAGGCCCGTCACAATTTACCTGTAAAAATGATTAGGTCATGTTATCTGCAGTGATTTACTCCTTTTGAATTTCACTCTAGAAAATGATAATTCACCCTCAAACATAGAATAGATAGAGTGCCATGGTTTTCTGACAGGCAAAGAAAGGATACCATGTAAAAATACACTGGTAAATTAATCACGTTGATGGGAATGGAGTGCTTTCTATTTTCTGGTTTTCTTTCGAAGATGCTGGTCCTACAACACTTGATGCATGTGTTACCACCCTTGGAATTTAAACAACCAGTATACTTGATTCTAGGATATATGCGTGGACATCAATCTTTCACTTGTGTCAAAGAAAGATGGCCCATGAGCAGTTTCACAGTTTTCAATACCCATTTTCTCCTTATGAGGTAATATCAAACCATAATTTGTATGCCTGCATTTATCTTACCTTTAAAGTGACCATATTCATGGACATTTCCAGTACCATGATTTCGTGGCAGTATAGGCAGCCTATCATGCCTTCTCTCCTTTGAAACAACCCAATTCACACATACATACATACATACATACATACATACATACATACATACATTCACACACACACACACATACATACATACATACATACATGCATACATACATACATACATACATACATACGTACACACATATCTTCACTTTCTACATATTGTGACTTAATATATCTACATTGATGTACAATTGTTTATTAAACCTTGCTGCCTGCTAAATTCACGCATTTTAAATAAAAATCTTTGCTTATGACAGACAAACGTTACATTCTTTACTTTCCGAAAGGCTATTTCTTGTCAGCAGATTTCGTTCTCGTTTGCTATAGTCTGCCAACTGAGCTGATTTGTTCACTCCTAGTTTTTTCAGCTTTTGTTCTGGCTGGTTTGTTGTTTCAGAGATGGTGGCGTTTCATTTTTTCTTTCTTTCTTTTTTCTCGTTTGAATGTTCAGATAAAGGTTAATCTGTTGCAAGCGGTCAACGGGTCACCTCGTGATACCATCCTTCACTTCACAGCCCTCTAAGTTTCCAAATGTCAAACAGGTCCTGGTGCAAGTATCCTTCATTACCGTAAACAGATCCGCACAGATATACATGAGGAACCTTATTTCCATATTCACGTTCTAATAATGTTGTAAACTGTCTTTAATGGCGTCTTTATAATTTTTCTGTATCCCACTGTCAGGGATCAATTTCTTCTAGTAAGACATATCAGACGGGGTCACAGACTCAAATTATTCCTTGTAAGTCAAGTTTATCATATTGCAAGCAGAAAACACTTTAGAAATTGTCTTCACCTGGGACATCAAGAAATTGAATGGTTGCATCGTTCTTAATACATCAAAATGTTGTAGCTGGCGGCATGAGTGTCATAATGTATATCAGCTGGCATGGCATTTAGGTTGCTTAACCGTTGCTTTTCTACAAAATCTGGCCGTTCCTTCACAGTAGAGAATTTGTGTTAGGTCATGCCTTCACAAAGACACCCTGCGTATTTCATTGATTGACTTGATCTTCTAATACATCTTTTTCACCTGTATTCATGATCATCTTGGCAAAGAATTTGGATATATATATATATGTATATATATATATATATATATATATATATATATATATATATATATATATATATATATATATATATATATATATATATATATAGGAATTTCGCTTATTTGTCAGACTAGTTTTGTAGATTCTTGTTGATGGTCAGCCATTGCTACACTACCTTTTGCTCTTCCTGCGGCTTTTGGAACTGAATAATGCAAATGCTCTTGTTTATTCATCAACTTCTGAGTGCCAACAATTTTGCATTTAAACAAAGATGGTTGCAGTTTGATTTTCGTTGTAGTATTTCATATTGAGGTTCATAGTGAGGTCATAACAAGCAGAATCTTCAATTTGTTGATCAGGCGGCTCATCACTTAATTCAGGATCTACTGTGTAAAGGACCGTTTCAGTAATGTCTGCCATGTATCTCTGTCCACATTGCGGAGGCAGTAACGTGCATTATTGGTTTTGTTATGCCAGCTATCTGTAGTATCTGCAAGGAGAATCGACTATCTGAACGTAGAAACAAGTGTTTCCTGTTACAAGTTGGAAAGGTTTCATGACCGCTCATTTATTGCGAGTTTATCACTATGTAGTTTGTGTAGCTAGCTACGTGATGCTTGTCCACAGAGTTCAAAAGAATTATGCAAAATAAGACCAGTGGTGTTGACAATAATATAATTTTGGCAAACAGATTCGACATAACTAGTATTACGCCCAAATTCGGATGTCTCTTATTCGGTGAAAATGCCCATCACTCTATTGTTTAGCCCATCAATGGTGTCAGCTACTGCTACAAAAATGACGCTCATGTTGAGTGTAACCTGTCAAGGCCACATGTAAAAGCTGTATTTTCAGGATTCTAATCATACTCCTTTTGATACGTGGGTATGGTACCATATGACCTTGTTCACAGACAGACTAATCACAGTATGCATGTTCCTACTCATATCCGACAAGATGTAAGTAAATAAATGCGTGAATGTAGGATCCATAGTAAAATTGTTATACTCATCTAGCAGGTTTTAGAATGTGAATATCCAAAGCTGGGGATCAATTTTATGGCAGGAGGTTAGATTTTTGTCGTCGTCGTCGTCGTCGTCGTCGTCGTCGTCGTCATCATCATCATCATCATCATCATCAGTAGTAGCATCAGTAGTAGTAGTAGTAGGTAGTAGTAGTGTAGTAGTAGTAGTAGTAGTAGTAGTAGTAGTAGTAGTAGTAGTAGTAGTAGTAGTAGTAGTAGTAGTAGTAGTAGTAGTAGTAGTAGTAGTAGTAGTAGTAGTATCATTATGAAAACTGTCAAGTTGGGAAAAACATACATAAATACTCAACACATCCTAAATACAGTAAATCACGAAAATGCAAATCACATACCTTACGATATATTCAGACAAAATTAATGTAAATGTACTGTACAAATGTAATGTTATCAAGACAGATAGACTCATGCACATACAATAAAATAAATGCACTGAAGACACATAATAAAGACGATATGTTAAGCAAATAGAAAATTTAAAATAGTCGATCTTTTGGACCTGGTTTGGGACAGGATAGAAAACGAGCAAGCAGGGCAGCCACGGGAACCAAATTTGGAAGTGCACCCGACCATCGGACCACCGCGTGTAGTCGTATGGGATGACTATCCCTAATTACACATTTATGCCAAGCTGCCAGAGCAGGGGGGGGGGGGATTTTAACCCTCCATCCACTCCACCCACCATTTTGTTGGGTCAGCAGGCCCTGCACGAATATCTTACTAAAAGGTAACCGACCCCTGCAACAGGATTTTATTGCTTTACACAGATACAATGGCCAGACAGTCCTACCACCACCCCAGTTATGATTACTAAAAAGACAGTCTGCATAAACTTCACTGGCCGTAATATGCCATCATGTAATAGATGGCCCTTGTCATCATATGCTGACAATCCAGTTTTGTTCATTGTTTCTCTGACAAGCTGGTGAAGATAAGGTCGTGTTCAAGTTTCCTCTTCTTCATTAGAGTACCAGTCTTTACAGGATGTTATGGGCAGCAATATAACGACCTCGCTTTGAGGCCTCGCAAGCTTCTTCATCGGTGAGGTTTTCTTTAATGTGAAACTTGCCTTGGGCTCAAGCTCTAAGCCCCCCCCCCCCCCCCCGACATACCTCCCCTTGAAACTTACCTAGCGTAACCAGATTTGCAGGACGGTATTTAATACTGCTTCCTTGACAAACGATTAGTGGGTGTATGCCTGAAGGCAGGACGATCATTGAACGAATGACAGGGCAAAAAAATGATAAAACTCATCAAATATATAATGATAGTTATTATAAGTCTATGACTATGTTCATACATCTCGGTATAGGTGTACACCTGTTATCGTTCATGGAATGGCTATTGCGGGCCACTAGAATGGCTTGACACAAAACCGAAGGCAATGTTATATTAATAATATACTTAGATATTGCAGCCCAGGACAAAAAACAAAACAAAACAAAACCAAAAAGAAAAAAAAAAAACAGCAGAGAACACAAATATTGAACAGAAGCAATTTGAACAAATTATTAATGAAGAGAAAATACTGTATAAGGTTGTGAAGGCACTTAGGGTAGTAGTGTTTTTCTCTAGCAGAGAACGGAGGTAATAACCAGGTAATATAAGCTGTCAAGTGCGCATGCTTAGGAAGCGAGTTACCTACCATGCGTAAATAGTAAAAGCCTTTTAGTCAAAGGTCGTTATATATGCGATAAACCAAGGAGTCTCTCGAAAAGAGTTTGAAGGAATCAACACCAAAGGTAGCATCTTTCAGTAGTGGGATCCGCACCTATGCTCATTTGAGAGGTATATTAGGGCCTGTTCCAGACGAATGAGTTCCTTGTAGGTTAACAGTTCACATACTTTCAATCACTTTGCACCAGATATGGTGAGGTTTGTGACAGAGTGCTGCCAAATATTCCATTTTATAGATAATACTGAGCAACACCCTCCGAACCATAATTGTACCTTGCAGCGCACAATCATAAATGACATACACTGTATTGGTCCAAGAGGAAGGACCAACATTCTAAGGGATATTTCTTGCATCATTTTTGAAAATTGGTAGTGTCATGGGGAATTATTTTTTGCAGGAACCTGTTAACAGTCTGGAGTGAGTGGCAAATTGATATGCATTTCATGTAGAATTACTGGACAATTCAGATCGACTCCCACTATGTAGTTTCTAGTCTTCAGATTCAGGTGTCCTAATTAGTTATAATCTACCTAATGGAAGCTCTTGCAACACTGGTTTAATCAAGATGTTTGTTTTATTATGATTCCTTTATTGGGCACACAAATACACAGAGACCACACGTATATCTTCATTCAGTATGTTCATAAATTTATGTGGATATATTTTCATATGAAAATTCTTCATTTTTATGACACACACAGAAATAACATCACCTCACACACTTCATGTCGAGTAAGTCCAGGTTGATATTTTATGTCTCGAGGTAGAAAACGCTCTGTTATAAGCTTGCTCATTATGACGTCGTTACCTTTGGGCACAACTGAAATTCACATTCAATGCTTTGCTGCAGACATTTTTTGTTGTATATTTATCTAAACCATATGTTGACGAATCACATTCAACGAATTACAACTGGCCAAACAACTATCACTGGGGGACAGAAGTGCACGATACCGCACTATCACAGTATCATTAATTATGGCCTTCTAGAAAAACCTAGCAAATCTCTCGTGCAGCTGCATCTCTATTGGTACTTCATCACAAATTAAAGGTAGCAATATAATATGAGTTCTGTGAGGAAGACACCAGAGTTACTCAATGTTTTTTTTTACAGTCTAGATAGATCATTTCGCAACTGTGTTCACCCTTTCGTAGGATGTACTTTTTTCCCTAACATAAGAGCGCTTACCCCACCACTCTCTTGGTCATATAAGGAGTATCTTTTTTTCAGGATCAAATCTAATGATGCTACAGGCATTTTAAATGCTGTATCGAAAGCTTATCTACAGCTGCAAAATAAAGGGTTGCATCAAACCAATATTCTCCAAAGGAAAAACTATAAATTATCGAATATATATACCAGCTGAAAAGCATGTATCTGCAAGTGTAGATCATAATATACGTCAGGCATTTCAACTTGAATGTATACTAGATTCACTCTGAATTCTGTCAGTCTTAAGTAATTCCTGCCCAAACAAGACTAGTGTGATATGCATTTCTTGGCGGGAGATAGGCTTCTTCAAACCTGAGCCATGTATTTATATCAGTAAAACTCTTTCCTGGACGAGATCATCTTCACACTATCTTAAAAATACTAGCTAATATAGCAATATCTGTAATTTGTATAGCAGATTTTTTTTCTTTTTTTTTTTTTTTTTTTTTTTTGTTTTTGTTTTGTTTTTGTTTTGTTTTGTTTTTGTTCCTTACTGTTCCTTTTTCAATCAAACTGTGAATTTGTTACTATCTTTTCAAATTTAAATTCTGATGTTTTTCCTCAGTACCACCAATCCCAGTTCGGTTGCCCAAATGGTGAAGAGCTTTTGTAATCATATTTAAATCATAGATTTAAATATTCTAACAGTTGAGAGTGAAATGAAGCGATTATTCATGAGCACACATTTAACTTTAAATTATGTACTGCTATAATTTGCTCTTTGGCAATAGTTTTAGATTTTCAGAAGTATGTCTCGTTTATCATAACATATTTCTGCTTTTCCTTTGTTCCCTAGCATTATACGCCAGCAAACAAAGTTAAGGTGTTTCCTCTTTTTGGTTTCTCTAATTGTCTGACTGTGCGTCCACAGATGAATACTTAGAAGCAAAATATCTTGTTAACAAGACATATCACATTGAAATTAACCTGACTCAGGCCTGTAACATTTGGTGTTGAAATGCAAAGATTGATGCGCAGATTGAGCACTACCTAGTTGATCAAGCTTACTTTTAAAGGGATTGCTTGCACCTTTAAAATAAGTAGCATTAAAGTTCTTAACAATAAATTTGTACATGTGCATTTACTATTTTAGCCTAGGTGATTGGTGCCGAAGGTTGCTGGTGGTTGAGACCCAGCCGTTCAATGATCACAAAACATAACAATAGAAGTGAGACCATTATGTGTCAAATATAATAGTCCAAAATGGGTCTGAGTTGAAAATCGTCCAAATCTTGACAAGTCCACCAAGGTGGACATAATCAGACGAAACAGCAGCACCGGATTAGGCATCTAGCAATATATTATTCATTGAACATTTCAAGAGGGTAAGACATCATATTGACAATGCAACATCAAAATCGGCACTGTCATGGACAAAATGAAATGGACAACAGTTTTTAACAATGTTAGAGAAGCTGCACTGAAAATCCGAGAAAACAAAAACTATCACTGATCAAATGCTGGTCCTTAAAACGACCTATTTTGGTTATTGTTGTTGTTGTTGTTGTTGTTGTTGTTGTTGTTGTTGTTGGGAGGCAGTATACATCAATAGTAAGTGTGACCCTCACGCTTCTGTAAGTAACATGGACCCGCCTTGGCATTCTGCTTGTCAGCTTGCTGATCTCATCCTGTAGAATTTGACTCCACTGGTCTATGACCTTCTGTACCAGTTGGGCGGCTGTAGATTCGTCATACTATCACTATTTCAACAGCCACGCACATCCCACGAATGCTCTATGGGCAACCAGGCCATGGCAAAAAATGAGATGTTGTGTCACCGTACATACTGCATGCTGATTCAGGAAGTAGTCGCCCATTACGCTGTTGAACCAGTAGCCTTGGATAATGTTGGGTCCATCCGTCAACTGTGGGAAGGATCTCAGCCACCATGTGCTGGCCTGTCCTGTTCACTGACACGTGACATTGCCTCCTCCCTAGTTGTAAAATTCAACTAGACGTGTTTCCATGAACCTCTCCAAAGGCATTTATTGAACCCTTATTCTTCCATCCTGAAAATCCAAGCATAATCGGGATTCATCTGACCTCATCACACTGTTACATTGATCCGACTGCCCCCCCCCCCCCTTTCTTGCATGCAGGACTCAGTGGGATGCGAAGGGCAGGGTGTGCGGTATGCCTACAGTTTAGCCGCCACTAGTCTCTAGTTCTCTGATTAATGGTAGACTGCCATGATCAGATGTTGGAAGCCTGGCGCCACTGCTGACAATACCTTTCAGTGCAAAGAAGCCTGTACCTCTTCACATACTGGATCAAGTAAGGATCATTCATCCCATCTCACAGTCTTGGGCGGCCAGATCCAGCTTTCCTCTTGCATACTGATTTTCGGGAAATGGACCCAGCATCATGCTACCGATGGCCTGGAGCACCCAATTATCCTGGCAGACCCTGCTGAGAAAGGCCAGCCTCCAATACCCCAATTGTTCTGCCCCTGTCAAATTCAGAGTGTTGTGAGTGATTTGTACGCCATGGTTTTGTGGATTCACATTTATCCCAGCAGTGCCATGGCCCCCTTATAAAGCTTATAGACATCCCAATACTCGTCACACTTTTTGCACCTCTGAGGCTATTGTCCAGTTTTTATGACATCTGTGTGTGTGTGTTACTGCTCAGTCATACCCTAAGTTATCCTGTTGATGTTATATTATATTTCATGTGACACCCATCTTTTCCATATAAAGGAATATTTAGAGCAGCCCATGTTAAACCAATGGAAGTAGCATTTTTCCCTGGCAAATATATATATATATATATATATATATATATATATATATATATATATATATATATATATATATATATATATATATATATATATATATATATATATATATATGCACATATGGTGAGCATTGTCTCTAAAAAAACTGAACTATATTGCCTACATTAATTTGAAGTGAGCAATGGTTTTTGTATGCTTTTTTTTCTTTTTTGTGTGTGTTTTCTAAAGACTTTTTCGAATTTTCACATTTTATTTCTGACTTTTATTTCAATTGGAAGATGGTTATATTGCTTTGCATGAGCAGATAATGGTACCATTTGGCGTGTGTTTTACTCTTTCACGTGCATCCATAACGTTAATATATATAGGCCTTCACGTACTTGAAATGACAGTTGGGTCTCACTGAAGAAGGTTACAACAGTTAACCGAAATATTTGAGGATATTTATAATATAAAAGCAAGAGAAAAAGTTCAAAAAATCTCATTCATATTTCAATCCTTGTTTGAAAGATGTCTTTGAAATCATACATAAAACTTATTGACAACATTGATTATTCTGAATGTCTAGAAATAAACTCTGCTATATTATTTTTGGCCTTCAAAAATACTTTTGATATGGTGGAACAAGGTGGATTAGTACATTTTATTATATGTAGTGATTCAAATAATGTATGGGTTTCAAAACCTATCAAAATGTCCCGAGGCATAAGCAAAGGATGTCCTATGTCTGCATCCCTGTTCATTATTATTGACACACTTGCTATAAATATTAGGGAAAACAATACAATTAAAAAAAATTGATCTTCCCAATGGTATCTGAGCAACACTATCACAACATGAGGATGACCCCACTGTTTAGTTGAGGATGAAAAGTCTATTACTGAGGCATTAAAAACTGTAGACTTGTTAAGAGAGGTAGCAGGCCCAATTTCTATTCGAAGCAAAATAGCAGGTAAGTCGCTTGGTAAAAAATAAACCAAAATTGATAAACCTGTTAGAACCCTTTGAATATACTTTGGTAAAGATAAACAAAAATGTGAAAAACTGATTTGGAATACAAAACTGAATGTTTTGGAAAGCACAATGCTGCATTGGAAAAAAAAAGAGAGACCCCTCTCAAAATGGAAAAATCAATCTCAAGCCTTGCCAAAAATTACTTTTACTGCTTGTACAGTGAATATCTATTAATTCTATGAAGACTGTCAGACAACAAAATTTTATGAAGTGTTATGTTGATACTTGCAGCAGGCAGCCACTGCTGGTCTCAAAGAGTTAAATTCTTAGATAAATTATTCACGGTGACATGTCCTCTTTCATGACAGATCTCTCATGCATTCCCATTTTTATATAGTTTTAAATTACATTAGAGTAAAATCTTTTTAGCTCTCCTTATCAGGTTTACCACCTTATTTCTGTATGCCTTATACAAATCATAATTCCCTACCAATTTATATTGATCTCCAGTTTTCATATCTTGTACCACTTCTTGATTTAGCCGCTTGGTTTCCTTCATCTGTTTTACCCTGTGAACCTGGATAAGTGTATGCACATTTAAAACTTCCAAATACTGATCTAAAAATATACGTAATGCTGATCAGGATTTTCACATTTATTTATCTCATCCCACTTCAGGCTCCCAATGTCTGCCACAAATTTTTGTTTATTGAATTTTTTCATGCTTCTATACTGCACTGCAGCATGTCCTGGATTATGATTTACATTAGTGTCGTAGCGTAACACCAAACAAATAGGATAATGATCACTTAGAGCAAGCTTTGGAACTGACACTTCCCCGTGTTAAATCAAAATTTTAAGTTCCCCAACATATAAAATTCACAATTTTCACTATCAAGCTGGGTTTCAAACCTATCAATCCAGTCAACCCTCTCCTGAAGTGGGCGATACGTAAACCACAGTAGATATGATGATATATTGACACGCTGCATCTCCAGCCATATGGAGTCTACACTCTCACATTCCAGGTTACTCCTCTCCTGAAAGGAATGTTTGCTGGTACATGTTTGTACACAAGAATACCAGCTCCCTTTTTCTGATGTCTGTCCTTTCGGTCCAGATGAAAACCTTCTATACCTATCTGGCTATCTGGGACATCATTATTTACAAAGGTTTCAGTCGCCCTCAGTATGTCTGATTCTATAGGTGATTTCTGTACTAATGACTTGTGTTGAGACAATTTTGGCAACAAATGACATACATTTAGATGGGATATCCTGGTCCCTTTGCTTGGTAATTTCAGAGAATAATCAACTTTCCATGTATTCATGTCCTGTAAAAGTTCACCTGGCTCAGAGGGACTTCACTGCTCTCCCACAACATGCTGAGTCCCTTGTGTCACACAGAGTATGCCACCTGTACATGATCCCTTCACAGTTCTAACACTGAGATAGGACTTAATATCCATACGATCAAGGGAATTTTCCATTGGCCCATTATCTAACAAAGTTTTCATATTTCTATGCACCATTTTGTTCCCATCAGTGGAGGGAATTTGCTTGGTGTGGAAGTGACTTTTAAATGCATAGAGTCACAAGAGTTTTCTTGTTCAACAGAACTAACACATGATTGATCATTGCATTGCATACATACGTTTTACAGTGTATCAAAGATATTGGCACAGTTAAGAATGACCAGTTGATCGGCACAAGTTGCTCAGCTAACTCCTCATGGATTTGAGTACAGGTGACATACTTTGGCCTTATTTCCTGGTTTTGATCATTTCATGTGGTTGAACCCGCCACAGAAAAAGCAAGCTTTGTGATCAAGGGATTTAGGTGCATCAAAAAGTGGTGTGACCTGCCCTTGCTGCACTTAACGGTGGCCACTCCATACTGGGATAGGACAGCCCCTCTTTGTATTGCTGTATGGGGTAGTAGGCTGTGATGAGGCTCTCAATTGGGTTTGACACCTTGATGGTGTTTCACCTTTGTAGCCCGGGATTTGATGTCTCCCGGAGCAAGTCCACAAGAGAATTGTTCCAGCCCTGTTGATACGGTACCTGTCCCTATGGAGGTTGTCTTTATTGGCCATGCCCCTTCACTCAGTGATTGACAGTTGTCAGTGTATGTGCATCTGGCTGAAAAACGTCTACGCTCTTGATTGCACAGGGGCACCTTGCCTGCATACCTGTCTGCCCTGGGACAAATCTTAGATACATAGACTTTCCCTCTGAAGTTTTCCGATACAGTGTCAAGTATTTCAATGTAGTCACTTGTAAGTGTTTCAAGACTATCCATGACCTGGTTTGTCCTTACATGTATAATTAAATTTTCCGGCTTGTTTGGTATTGTTCAGCGTATGTTTCCCCATTTTCAGGAGACGACTGGTCAGCTCTGGCCAGAGGTACATATTTGTTAATGCAAGACAGCATCTGTGTTATTTGGTAACAGTTATTGTGTAAAAATTATTCCAAGGCAATACCATCATGGCTTATCATAGTGCTACTTTCTAATTAATATCAAAGTACTAGGGAATTATGATTTGTGCAAGGCATACAGAAATGTGGTGGTAAAATTTATAAGGAAAGCTAAAAAGAATTTTACTCGAATGTAATTTCAAACAATGTAAAATATCCAAGAAAGTTATGGGTATGCACAAGAGACCTGTCAGATAGAAACATAAAATGTTCTACTTCTAATGTTCAAAGTGGGGGCTAAATTATATCAGATCCAAGTATGGCCGCTGATGTCTTCAGTACATATTTCATAGAGGCTGCTGAGAAACTATAAGGGGTACTGGCCAGCAAGCAGATCTTATTTCCTATAAGGTACTATCTAAATTAGATAAGCATTCGAGTGCAAAGATATAAAACCAGATGTTATTTTCAAAGTTCCACTTATCGAGGAGAGTGTGGTAGTTTCAGCACTAAAAAAATTTAAACCCCAATAAGGCACATGGACTGGATGGGTTGGATGTAAAATGCTTGAAGATGGTGTCGGACTTTATAGCTGTACCATTAACAAAAATTTTCAATTTAAGTATCCTACATAGTCAGTTCCCATCAGAATGGAAGTATGCCAAAGTGGTACCCAAATATTAATCAGGACAGAGCTCTGAGTGTAGCAACTGCCACCCTATATCAAATTTGAGCGTTGTAAGTAAGTTATTGAAGATCATTTGCATGATTTTCTCACCAAAAATATGGTTTGGGACATTCATGTGCAACATGTCTAATTGGTCTACTTGATTCATGGCATAAATGCACAGATGATGGTGAATTGGTAGGTGCTGTAATGTTTACTGAAACAAGGCTTTTGATTTGATTGACCATGATTTTTTGTGTAAAAAACTGGCTTTATGTTAGTGTGATGTTAATGCTGTCAATTGGTTCAGGTCATATCTAACAAATAGGTACCAGCATGTTGCTATCACTAAGAGCATATCACCACCATTGGTGGTAAAGCATGGTGTTCCTCAAGGCTCCATTTTGGGACCCATGCTGTTCATTACTTGTTTTGCTAAATTTGTTATTATTTTTTCTCTACATCTTAATGATTGTTGGCTCAGTATGTATGCCTATGACACCACTGTATTTGTATGATTGAAAACTGTAAAACAGGTTGAAAAGGAAATTAATAACAAAATGGATTGGGTGAATGACTGGTACAACTGTATTAAGATAATAGTATACCAGGGCAAAAGTAAAGCAATGTTCTTATCTTCAAAACAAAGGGCAAAGAACTTGGACAATAAGGACATTGACGTGACATGTAATAATGTTCAACTTTATAATGTAAAGTACCAAAAATACATGGAATTATTATGGATAGCCACTTGAGCGGGAAACAACAAATGAGCTCAAACATGTACAAAAATATGTGCAAATTTAGCATTATTACGTAAATCAAATTTTCGTGACCTTTCCATATGCATAAATTGTTTTTTAATGCCTACATTTTACCATTATTTGATTACTGCAGTAGTATATGGAATAACTGTAGCAGAAAACTTTTCAACAAAGTGCAGTATCTAGCTATAGAAAGGTGTTAGAACAACTGAACTGGATGACTCTGGAGGAGCAAGTAATATATGGTAAAGCAATAAGTGTTTTCAAGTCTCTATCTGGAATGACCCGGCCTTACTTGCAAGGAATATTAGGATGAGTTAAAGATACTCCTGGTCTTAGTTTAAGGTCTGCCGCAAATGATAATCTGTATGTCCCCAGGCCAAGGACAGGTCATTTGAAGTCAAGTTTTGGTTATTCGGGGGCAATAATATGGAATTCACTGCCAAAGTCTGTGAAAGATTCCAGTAGCTATGCAGTATTTAAAAGAGCTAGTGCAGTGTGCATATTGTCATTAAGACATAAAAACATTCAATCTATTGATATATTACGGTTTAATGATGTTCCAATTACATTTAATTTCCATGTATTATAAGATTGAATGTCAATACCATACACCATGTTGATAACTACATGTATAAAATTAACGCAGACTCCTACAATAATCAAAATACATCTCGATCATTACGACATTTGAAAAGACATTTTCTTGCCTCCTGTGCCAACTCTCCCGCAAAGAATGATTGGTGAAATGTGACAACCAATTGGAAAAAGGCAAATAGAGTGTAGACATACTTACTGCACAGCATACAATTAGAGCCAGGATTGTGCTTTTGTCATACATAAGATTCTGTTTCGAAAATGCTGATATCAATCATATAAATCTTGACAATATCCTTACCCCATCGTTTTTTTTTATGATCTTGGCAATCTTGGCTCCTCAGAAGAAATCTAATTTACACTCAAAACGTTTGCCACAGATCCTGAAAATATCTCTGAGGCTCGATCATCCATGCATGTTCTTTGAATCACCACAGGCCACACGCTGGGGTAAAGCTGCAGGGTCTTATGGAGTTTGCAGTTGATTAACTCTTTCAGTACCAATCACATCTAAAGTCGAGCCACTTAAGTCAGACAAGTCTGAATTATCATTAGGAACCCAGATTCATATTTCTTGTAAAAAGACCTTTCCTTCAAGTACCACCATGCCTATCGTTCAAGAGAGAACATCTCAGGTCAACAGCTTTTCTCGGTGTGCATTGGGTATATTGCGCCCAATGCGTGCCGAAAAAAAGCGGTGGACTCAGTCCAAAATTTTGCACTGAAAGGGTCAAAAATACGAAATAGGTTGATGCGTTTGGTGACTGTCAAATTTAAGGCGGGCTTAACTGTATATGGCTCTGTGGCCTTGAAAATTAGGTCATGGCTACTCAAACAGAACCAAGATAAATTGTCATATTAACAATTAGCACGTTCCCTAGCATTCCTTTAGTGATAGCGCATGGAAACTCATTTTGATTAAAAATAGCCTTACTATTAGGTCATAGTCACTAATCCCCTCCAGGTCTTGCCTTGATACATACATGTAACACTACCAAGTTTCCTTATATTCTGTCAAATTCTTTCAGAATTAACTCACATGGAAATCGAAACTGTAAAAGAATATGAAAAAATGATACAATGAATCCCCCGTCCCCATCCCTGGGAAGACATAACATACGATGCCCAACTTTGACACAGGCTTATTATACAAGACAAGGAGACTTTAGCAGGCACACTGAAGCACAGTTTGAGCACTCTGAAAATTTGATGCATATCACTAAATTGGTCACAGTAATGGAAAAGTACATGTACATCACGGTCATCCAGAAATCAAATTTGCACATCTGATGTAGTTGTTTGCCAACCTTGAACGACATCTATCAAGGATACTTTTGATAAATGTGGTACATGAACCTTGGAAGGAGGAACACAAATGTCCATACATTTCGACCAAAGCTATCTACAGATCTCAATTTCATTAATATCAGATATAAACTTTTCTGGGCAGAAGGAAGGACTTTCTGATCAGCACATGTAAGTCATGATGCAATGAAACCAAGTCCTTGATGCAAATCATACTTGTGTATCAGATGCACAGAATATGTCTGAGATATTGTGGTCATCTGGCAGAGAAAGGCATACAAACATTTCTGTCTATGTCCAATATGGACCTTTCCTTAAAATTATTACCTCAATTTCGCACTTAAGCTCAAATTTGGATCAAATAAATAGGAGTCCTCACATCCCCTCAGGAATGGCCAACCTGGGCCCCAAATGCAATTGGGGAGGACTACCTCAAACACATGTATATTTAAGTTCTCCATCATTGTTTCTTTCACATGGAGGTATTAGATTCACTCAATCGTTTCCATGTGCTGTTCCCTGCATGTTAGTGGGATACCACAAATTATGTGACATCTGACAAATAAAATGGAAGATTAATGCCGATCAGTTCTACTTCCAGTTACTGCACAGTAATTTATTCATCCCTCTGAACTCATCACCTGGCTTTCTCTGTCGTTAATTTAGCAGCTTTACTCAAAATCAATGGCTGCTCCTTATGACAACCATGAGCTATAATTTGCTGATACTGAGATTGTGGTCTTTTCACACAAATCACGCATGGGCCCCTATTGCCAAACTGTTCGGTAACTCTCGAGTGCTAGAGGTAGGAAAACCACAAAAATATTCACTTCCGGAAACAAAGAACAATACATTTGCTCATGTAAATGTGCCTCAATATACATCAAAATGAACTTGTATTGTCACAAGAGATGTGATAAATGACTGATAATTGATACATTTATAGATATCAAGGTTGGAAACAGGCTTAAAGAAAATACCAACTGGCACCTCCAACACAAGAGAGTATCAGACAATTTAGCATTAGGGGGCGCATGTGTGAATTAACTCCTTTCACTTCAATCAGTCAGACTGAGCAAAGTGAGGGCATGACACAAGCTGTGGATACCTTTCCATGCAGATTCATCACTGGTCACCTTCAACCCTAATTTTAGTAATATCTGGTATAAAATCTTTTCCCGTTATAAATAGGAAAAAAGAACTTTTTGACCAGCAGGCCATAATCAGGAACTCGAGTTCATTATTATGTGTGTTTGCTGTGATGTAAGGACACCTTCCAGACCAAGAAGTCTTTGACCAAGTGTTCTTGAAGATGCATATGCCACATGGAATAATACACAAGCCATTGTCATAGTAATGATAAATATGTCACAGTACCCAGAAATCTAGAGTTCATCTTATTTACATGAAGCACTAGTACTAGTGTACCAAATTTTATCAAACTCTCAGTACTGTTGCTATAATGGTAACAAAAACTGATCAAACAGGACAGACAACCTAGAGTAAACACAAACCTGCCCCTACCATCCTCCCCCACCCCACCCCCACAAAAAGCTTACAGAAAGAAAATTAAGTTATACAATATACATGTATATTTAGGAGAGCAAACTGGAACCTTAATGGAAACCACTGCTCTCAATGAGTAGTCCTGAAAAAAGATTAGGCAAAAATTAAAAAAAAAAAAAATAATAATAAAAAAAAAAAAAAAAAAACTTACACATGACCTGTCACGAAATGTAGGGCCCGAGACTTTAGCTAATGATCATCCTGGTGACTAAAAAAAAAATTCTATCTCACCATTTGCATCCACCTGATAAACCTCAGGATGAATAAGACTTTGCTAACCTGGGGTTCGACCAGGTATATGTAACTGACATCATGACAAATGTTAACACTTAAGTCTCCCTTAATGTACAACATACAAACATTCCCAGCACTTGAACAGTGCCGCAGAAATTCTTACTCCAAAACTCTAGGGGGTTACTAATGGAGCCACTTGCAGGTACAACTTTTCAAAGTGAAACAAAAATTAAAATTCTGACATCATTTTAGCCTAACCAGTTTAGGGCCAATGAGGGCCACAGGTCAATGTGTAACTAACATCAAACTTCCTAATAGTGTTCTCTGTAGGAGTCCCTTGTACAATATATGTACCAGATGAGGACCACACACAGGGGCCACCATAGGGGAGGCTGCAAGACTTTTTGGCGGCACTGTATCAAATAATACATGCTGGGCATTTTCAAACAACCCTTCCTGAACTGCCATTTTGATAGTTTTTTTTGTGTTGTTTTTTGTTTTTGTTTTTTGTTTTGTTTCGTTTTTTGTTTCGTTTTTTGTTTTTGTTAATTTTTTTGAGTTGGTTTTTGTGTTCTTTCTGCTTGTAGTTTTGGTTCGAGTTGGTTTGCTATTATAGCATATTTTGCTATATTTCAGGGCTTCCTGTGGAGCATCTGGTTTTGCAGCCTCCATTGTACCCCCCCAGCATTTTGAAAGTAATAATTCAAAATGTTTAAGATGTTGAACCATCCCTAAGGCTTATCTTTAATTCTGCAGTATTTACTATTTATTTTCTAATTTGGCTACAGGGTTTGAAGTCCAAGATCTGTCCCTGAATGTAGGATATATTCTTTGAAGATGCAACCTTATCTTGCCCTACTACTACTTTATCTTTACCATATTTATTGGTTTTCCTCACTTGTGCAATGTACTTTTCATGGCAGTGGTCTTCTTCTTACACTTTTTCTGAGGCCATCCTGATGACTGATTAAAAGTGACATTTCAACAGATATATAGTTAAAGGTGGCCTATGAACAGATACATGTTCTGTTTACATAAATGCAGGGTCTCACAGTAAGGATTGCCCTGTTCTCAGAGACAAGTAAAATTTCACTTGGGACAAATGAAAAAGCAGAAACCTGTTGTAATATTTGCATAGACTTGCCCACATTTGCCATGTTTGCTGAAACCCTGCTTCTGGGCAGGGCATTGAATTTTTTAAAAAATCATTATTTCGAGCCCTTGCACTCAAAAAAACACAAATAACAGCCAATAAGGTGGTCCAATATGCAGACTATGGTGCCAGATAAAACGGTTAGTACACCTTACAACAACAAAATTAGTGAATATATATATATATGAAAGAAGACATCTTGATTAATGTAAAACCAGCAACAGATCTTTTGTAACTGATCAGTCACTAAATTGTAACTACTTTTTAAATTACAATTATTTTTCACACTTTGAGTATAAACAAGAAAAATTAGCTCAAACACATTTCCAGATTAACATTTGCTTTTGATTCATATAGACAGAGCTTATTGTTGGCTACAAAACCGATCTCAAATTTTTCATAAAAGGTTTAGTTCAAATTTTAAAGCTTTTAAAATTTCATTCAAAATTTTCTAAATTTCAATAAAATTTCAATTATCCACACAAAATACCATCAAATGGGGCTACTTTGAACAGCAGGGCTACTCTGAACAGCAAAAGAAAAAAAGTTTTTGTTTTATATTGTAACTTATACAAATTATGTTTAAAACTTTTAAATTAATCTAGATACAAGTACGGGACCCCAATAATTTTACAGTGGGTTCATAACTTTGATGCAGTTGAAATTTCAATTCCAAACAAAATCCCAAGATGGCAACCTGTTGAAGTTCGTTTTTTGACTGCAGACAAACTTTTGCCTGTACACTGGTAAGTATATTCTGTCTATTAATTTAGATACATTCAAAATATTAGGTAGTATTGAGGGTACCTGTGACATATGTAGTATTCAGATATTGTCACATCCCTAAGCAGGTAAGATCAAAGAACGAAAAAATGTCCAGCATGCTTCATGAATGTGGGGCTACTTTGAACAGTTCAAAGTAGCCCCTATGACCTTATTTTAATGTTCCCACCTATTACATGTATAACATACAATGCAGGCTTAACCCCCACCCCTTCAGTGATTTGACTGATATAAAACTATCTTGGCCTGATGAAATTTTGGTGACCTAGACCTTACTTTCATTTCTTGTTGAAAAGATATTTCATGGACCATTGATTACTGGTATGCCAGAGTTGCTATACTTATTACACAAGACTACTTTTCTTGACCTTATTAATTTTGTGTGGCCTTGATCTATTTTTGAAGATTACAGTTAAAAATAGTCTGGATGTTTGTGAACAACATATTTTCTGAACTAGTGGCCACAGAGAACTCCATTGCAACTGACCTTTTATCTTGTAACCATTTGTGCAACTGATTAGATTTTGGTAACCATGACCTTGTTTTGAAGGTCGCAATGTTTAGTTATGTTCTAGGGTATGTGAACAACGTATCTCTTAAAGCAACAGCCAAATTGAGCTATGTAACATAATTTGGGTCTTTACCTTATGACTGATGTAACTTAAATCTGGTCCTTGATCACATTGTGACGATTTTTTTATCTGATTACATTTTGATGAACGTGGAACTTACATTAAAAATGATGGCATAACATGTACAAGTACCTTACCTGAAGGGCATGGGTTTTCCTTCCTTCCTCCCTCCCACCCTCTCTCTCTCTCTCTCTCTCTCTCTCTCTCTCTCTCTCTCTCTCTCTCTCTCTCTCTCTCTCCTCTCTCTCTCTCTCTCTCTCTCTCTCTCTCTCTCTCTCTCTCTCTCTCTCTCTCTCTCCCTCCCTGTTTCTCTCTTGCTTTCTTTATTTCTTTCCAGTGTTGAAATTCAGAACTTTCAACCTGGCTTGGGTTTTCTCCAGGCAGACTTTTAAACTATCAAACTGTTCTTCAAGAAAAATGAATGTTCAAAGTAACCCTTATGAAGTTTTGATGTTTTCAAGTCTATAGAAACTAAAATGAAGACTGTTGCCTTTGATTATTTGCAGCAGAGTTTTTTTAGGTTAAAACACTGTACATGTTCAAAGTAGCCCCATGAGAAGTGACCATATTGCATGCTGAATTATACACATGTTCAAAGTAATCCCAAAGGCAGGGCTACTTTGAACACCTATATTTCTTTTCCTAAGTCATCGAAGACTACAATAGAAGAAATCTTGCTTGTGATACCCTAGCTCTTATTGATCCCCCCATAACAATAACATTCAACCGGTATTTCATTCAGAGTAATATTCATAAGGTATTAAAAAGAAGAAAAAAAAGGTTCAAAGTAGCCCCGGTTGATGGTACCTAAGCCCTTAAAAAAATCATTCAGTACCTGCACAACTGCAGAACAGAATATGCAAATTAGGCTATTTAGAATATTTGATGCTAGTAAAGTTTACATATACGTATACACGTACGTGTGTGTGTGAAATTAGCATTTTTATATTTGGTGCTTGAAATAACTCATACTTTACACTTCAGACAGTTAAAACAAAATATGAATGATATTCAAAAACATAGGTGCATGCTGAGTTATGATAACAGAAATTATAGACATATTATGGCACATAAAATGACAGTTCATGTACTGAGCATATGGACCAAAAGATACTGGGACTCTCTAAGGATCTCAAGCACAAGAGGGAATTAAGTGTACTCAATGATATACTCTGGATAAGCCTGACTGTGATCAAAGATCACATAAATCCGGGGAGATACAACGTCGTCCACACATGAATCATACAATGCCCCAGTTGGGTTTAATGGATCCTTCGGTGGAGGGCGTACCATGTCTTTTGCCCCTTTTGCAAAGTCACCAACCGAGACTTTCACCACAAACATCTGCATGCCATCAGTATAACATCTTGAATAGCTTGCATCCCTGGCAAAATAGCTACCTTTGCCAAACAAAGTTCCAGTACTGCTTCCACTTAAACGCCAATCGAAGCCATCTCGTTCACAAATGGCATCCATGTACTGCTGTCTTGTACCGTGAAACAGTCTTTCTTCCTTGAACACCTGCCCAGGTGACAACTTCCTTTGCATATGTGACCTCTTCCTATTAATTATACATAGAACATCATTAAAATGACACCATGTGTCACCTGCAATATGTGTCATATATCTGAATATATCAGATAAATGAACCAAAAAAAGCAGCAAGTTGACTTTATTGCCAATTTTGGCAGAAGTTGATATGTCATAAAGTGACATAAAAATAATGGATTCATATTTTTGTAAATAGACCTTTCCTTCAAGTACCATATAAAGGTCCAACTTCACAGCTTTTCTCCACCTACTTTGGGTGCAATGCACCAAAAGTGTCCTTAGGAAAGCTGTTGACTCAGTCCAAACTTTGCAGTCAAAGGGTTAAGGGGGCAATTTAAAACTTTTATGTTGCCCTTTGAAAAAAAAATAGTCCTCTGTTGGTACTGATCATTAACAATCCCAAAGTGTGGCTGACTTAGATTTTGAATGCCATCAACAGTTGTTGATGCCACCACAACCATGTCTTACCACATCACGTACATGTTTAAGGAATATTTTGTACACGAAATGGCTGCATGTGAATCGTATAAAGTGGACATTTGATATACTGGATACTGTTTATGTCGTTCACAGTTGACATGTTCTTACAATTACTTTAAGAAGTGTTCCACCAGTGCTCCCTGCTGATATAATTGTTGTGCAACAATGCATACCTTCATGTATTAAGGTATATGATCAAAAGCTTTTGTAAAATCCACAAAACAGATGTGTTAGGCCAGGCCTTTAAATTTCTGTTTATCAGTTACACTGGTCAAGAGAAATATCCTATGCGTTGTGTCAGAGTCTTTAGTGAAACTAAACTAAATTGTATCATCTTTACCACTGGATGCCTCATTTATATACTAGCATATCATTAAATATAACTATAGTATAGTGAAGCTAGTGGCAGCTAGGATCCAGGGGCCTTGAGGATTCCACAGGCTGCCACCAACCAGGGAAAAACGTCTAATACGCCGCATACATATTAATTTCCCATCTGCCTTTAATAAGTATTCTTTATTTCCAAAATATTAGAAATATTTCGCTTGTTTAGAGAGGTACCGACATGTATCCTGCCATGTCTCGCCAAGTGGGACTGGGCAATCAGGTATGCAGTTGTGGTGGGAAATTAATATGCATGTCTCATACTACAAGCAGCTAGTTAGAAGCTGAGCTACACATAGTTTTCATTGCTTACCATCAGGATTTCTACATTCATTATGATGTAATGAGTAGCGTAGCCAGTCAACTGTGCCAGAGTCTGAAAAGCTGTACAACCAACAGCCAGCAGAGATAAAAAAAGCCTTCTTCCTCTCCCTATATTGCTGGAAACCTGGGGCCATATCACCCATCGGCCGAGCAGAGGTTGAGTCGGAGTCCAATATCTCAGTGGTTGTGGAGATGTACAGGCTGTATGCCCGGCTGTGGTCTTCACTTCCTCACATCATACTGGCAGGGTGTGTGTCTAAAGAGGCAAGAGTTTCCGGAGAGCACCAAAATGGGAATGGTAGGGCATAGCACACAACCATGCAATTACCCCATTGCCTTATTACATGAGAGTGTGTTAACCACAATGCATCTTGGGGGATTGCTGAGGACAAACTCTGCCAGCAGTTCAGACTCACAGTGGAGTAGTGTGTTAGATGCAGTGTTGACTCTTGCCGGTGTGATACACATATGTTCAAGTTCCATTCAGAGTAAGAAATGCCAAAGTGCACAAGTTTTAAGAGGAAGACACCTGGACTCAGCTTTCACCAGTTGCTGTCTGACAAAACAGAGAGGAAAACCTGGATCAAACTGATCAGAAATGAAGACCTTAAGGTTGAATCCAAGTGGACCAGTGCAGCCATCATTGTAGCTCTTCCTGAGAGTTGTCTTCTACTGCAGAAGGCAGTTTGCACTGGAGATGCTATTTTCATCTAATATTATGAGGACATCAGCCATACTGCGACCACAACCATGTTATACATGTACTAAAAAACGCTGTTTTGACCTTGTCCCTGGTGATCCCTCAAGATGCAAGGCGGTAAACATGCTGTGGTGTTATAGGTTTTCAAGGTAATTGTGCTCATGTTCAACCAAACATCGAAGGATACAACCCCGGACAGTTAATTAAGCTGGGTACTACAGCCTGTGCTTCAAAGGAAAAAATCTTTCTATTACATGTAGGTACATTCATGCATGTACATGTATGTCCATTAAAATATATAACTAACCTGCAGTAGTTCTCCCACAATTCCAGATTCTCTATGCGGTGAATTGCAGTAATTCTGTAACCATGCATGGTGTTACTGAAGAGTTGTGCAATTTCTTCATATTCCATCTTTGTCGATCCAGAACTCTCAATCTGCACAAACAAATGCGACATGATCATGCTCACAGAAAAGAAAATTACAAGCTACACCGATACTTCCCACTATACTCTTCTACATAATGTGATTATTGTGCTGGACTGTGTTACTCTTTCAGTGCCAAGTTGTGACTGAGTCAATGTCTTTCCTTGGCACACTTTGTGTGTCAAGGAAAGCTGTTGACCTGGACCATTCTAAAGGTCTCTGATCTTATGGCAACTGTCAACATGCTGGTATTTGAATGAAATGTCAGAGACAAGGGGACTGCTTACTTTTTGATATATGAAAATTGTGTTAAACATTTTAACAGTAGAAAGTGCACAGTGGGTCTTGCTACATTTCAATACATACATCCATGTGTAAATGTGGCATGAAACTGAAGCTATAAGCTTTCAGGTGTCAGATTCTGGAGTCAAAATGAGCAACCTCATTATGGTACTACACAAGAGACTCAGGGGCCTAGAGCTCTGCTAGCCTGTTTAGGAAACAATGAGGAAAAAAATATATCTTCTTTGTCAGTAATATAGATAGCGACATGAATTCAAATGTCATTTATAATTCCAACTTAAATTTCCATGTAAAGACAAGGCTTGAGTACTGTTCAATGGGCACAGTGTATGTTACATGAAGATATGTTGTACCATTTTAATCTCTTATAATTTTGAAGGCCGATGGCATATTTGGTGTCCTGCAAGTCTTATTTTCTAGTTCAGATTTTCAGTTCCTCTGCAGTCCCTCCAAGTATCACAGGAAATGGAAAAAAAAAAGAAAAAAAAGGAAACAGGAAAAAACAAAAAAAAAACAAACTAAAAAAAAACCAAAAAAAAAACAAAAAAAACAGATGGTACCACCAATATTAAACTTGTCTAATATTTTTGTATCCTGAAAGTAATATGGGGTTAACTTAAAAACTGTGGACATCATTGGCAAGTTACCTGTTCTATGGATAGCATTGGTAAATTACCTCTTTTAACTTTACAGTGCCTGTGACATGGGATAAAAATGCCAAAGTCATCCATATCACATAATATATTTGTACAGGCCATGGTCAATATCATGCTGCAGTGTTGGCCTATTTAGTTTAATTATTTTTGAGACTCAGAATTTTTCTCTTTCATCACATTTTGGCTTGTAACTTCTGTCAAAATACAGACGGCACCACTAGTATCACTGCTAATCAAGTTTTGACCTCTTCTACCATCTCCACAAGATTTTGACATTTTGACCCTCATACTACAATTAGCTATTTGACCTTGACCTTCAACTCAGATTATAAATTGTTAGTATTCAGAGTATGTGTCTGGCATCCAGCTTCCCTTACATGGTCTGTTTGAACATTAATACACTTGTCTTGGTAAAACTTGGCTACTACTTAATTTCATTATCAATTGCAAGACATGTCTGCAGCAAGTTCATTATTATCTATTGTTTTCACCATGTTTTATGCAAAAAGTGTAAGATCATATGCTTTGCCTAACGAGACATATATTGTACTTTGTTATGGTTACACACCACATATATAATATATATATATATATATATATATATATATATATATATATATATATATATATATATATATATATATATATATATATATATATATGTATATATATATATATAGTGGATCTTGATATAATGAGCAAGAAGAGTGTTATAGTTGCCTTGCAACGCATGTAAATTTTTTAAATATTTTTCTTATCTGTACATCACCATTATAGGAAATACCTACGATGACTCCCAAGGCTTGCTCACTTTCATGTGTAATACTTTGTAATATCAACAAATGTTACAATATTTTTGAGTTAATCATTAAGATTGACGATTCAGATCACTCAGATCTTCACTGAAAGATCGCAAACATGCCTTGCCTTAGACCTACATGTTGTGGACAGCCAGTGCATGAATTCAATAGCTTCTGCAAGTTTATTTGCATATCACACGAATGGTATACATGCACACGCACACACACAGTGTGTAAGTATAACCTACAGTACATACAGTTTCTTGTACCCCATCAGTAGTGCTATATATCATATATCCTTGTGATACATAGCACTTTAATAATACGGTTCAATACATTTCTGCATCTTATAACTTGTATGCTGTATCTTGTATTTTCCACTTGTACTACATGTACATGCTATATGTTGTGCCAATACATTATTATTGCAAACATGAAAGAGTGACAGTTAAATGCATTTAATTTCTGCATCTTTGATAACCTGTATCAAGTATTTTTTCTTCGTCTACCTCTAAATATAGCGATGTTACGAACACCTGGAGCATTATAGTAATCTGTAGCTTTTCATGAAGCTTTATTTACTGTACACTGGTTTTTTATTTTGACTGCTGTCAGTCATAATATTCAATGTGAATTGTACATGAGCATGGGGAGCGATCTATTGTATCCTTATTGTATGCTCGCTATCCTAATACCTCTGCCATCTTTCTATCACCACGGCCAGGGACATTCATCATGATTTCAATGATTAATTAAGTTTGAATGTACGAAATGATGTCATTTAATTTCAAGCTATCCGCTCTAAATGTGAGGGGAATAGCAGATACATTTAAAAGGAGATCAGTGTTCCATTGGTTGCGGAAATTTCATCATAGTATTATTTTCCTACAGGAAATACACAGTAGTTTGGACTCAGAGTTAATGTGGAAACATGAGTGTGGTGCTCCTATTTTTTGCTCCCATGGTGCAACCAACAGCAGGGATGTAGCTTTATTGATGCCCAGCAACTAAGATTAAAAAGTAAACCTGGTCACTACAGATGACAATGGTCGATACATTATTTTGGACATTCTTATAGAAAATACCCCTTTTGTTTGAGCGAACGTTTACGCCCCAACTAAAAACATGCATCATGAACAATGCGATTTCTTACATGATCTTTTTCAGAAACTAGTGGACTTTTCACGTGAAAATTTAATCGTTGGTGTAGATTTCAACACAGTGTTGACATCTAGATTAGATAAGAGGGGAGGTAATCTTAAAGCTACCTCAAAATACACACAGAGTATAGGTGAATCATTGCAGGAGGAACTGGACCTTGTTGATGTATGGCGCCTCCACAATCCAGATACATATATATTTACATGGCAATCCAAAACAACTCCAATTCAATGTAGATTAGACTACTGGTTCATTTCCTCTTTTCTGACTCAATATTTTATCGACAACAAAATTAAACCATCAATTAAGACGGACCACAGTATCATCTTTTTACATTTACAGTGTTCTCTATTTCAAAATCGTGGTCCAGGACTATGGAAGTTCAATACAAGTTTATTAAAGGATGAAAGTTATACTGAAGGTATTAAAGATTTAGTCATATCATGCAAAGAAAAATATGCAGAATTGGAAGACAAAGGATTAATATGGGATACAATGAAATGCGAAATTCGAGGTTTCACGATAAAACATTCTAAATGGGATAAGAAAAAGGAGAGACAAAAAGACATTGATTTAAAAGCAGAATATGATGCCCTGTCTATAAAAGAAAACGATCTTTCAGATACTGATAATACTAGACTTGAAGAAGTTAAAGCAGAGTTGATTGAAATAAATGACAAACAAACAAGAGGAGTTGTAATTCAGTTAAAAGCCAGATGGGTTGAACTTGGTGAAAAAAAAACCAAATATTTTTGTGGCATGGAAAAGAGAAATTATTAGAATAAAACCATTACAAAAGTTAAAACCGATTACGCTGATATAACTAATCCACAGTTAATAATACAGCAGCAGGAAAAATATTACAAAAACTTATATACAAGCAAAAGGCTCAATGTCAATGATATACAGAATAGTGCCTTCTTCAAGTTAGATGCAACAAAATTGAAGGAAGAAGAGAAACAAAAGTGTGAGGGCCTTCTAACCCAGGAGGAATGAAAAGATGCTCTTGATTGTATGAAAAATGGAAAGACCCCAGGTTCGGATGGTCTCTCACCTGAATTTTATAAATGTTTTTGGGCTGAACTTAAGGATTTAGTAATTGGCAGTTTAAATTATGCATTCATAACTGGTAAATTATCCATAGATCAACATCGAGGAGTCATATCTTTAATACCAAAGAAAAATAAAGAGCGTGTTTTTCTGAAAAATTGGAGACCTCTCTCTTTATTAAATACAGATTACAAAATGATTACAAAAGTACTTGCAAGACGTTTTTTGCCTTCCTTGATCAATTGTGATCAGTGTGGTTACGTAAAAATAGATTTATTGGAGAAAATATTAGACTTATAGCAGATGTACTTCAGTTAACAAGTATAAAGGATATGCCTGGATTATTATTATTATTAATTGATTTTGAAAAAGCATTTGACACCTTAGAGTGCCCATACATCAACAAGGTATTAGATTTCTTCAATTTTGGAAAAGACTTTAAAAAATGGATTTCAGTTATACATAATGACGTGTCATGCTGTGTCACCAACAACGGTTACACGTCACAACTTCTTGGTCTTGGTAGATGGGTACGACAAGGCTGTCCCCTGGCCCCATTCCTATTTGTGCTCGCAATTGATGTAGTAGCTATTTCAATAAGAAAAAATTCAAATATTAAGGGCATCGAAGTTGGAGGTGATATTGTACAAATAAGTCAACTTGTTGATGACACAACATGTTTTTTAGCTGATCTCAATTCAGCAAAACTCTGTTGCAAGAGTTACAAAATTTCGAAAGGTGCTCTGGATTGAAGTGCAATGTGGATAAAACAATCGCTAGATGGACAGGTTCCTGCAAATATTCACCTGATGGTGATGTGCCTGTTTTGGGGTGTAATGATTCTTTCAAAGTCCTTGGTATTACATTTAATGAAGATGAAAAATTGATGGTTAAATTGAACTGTGACTCAAAACTCTTATCTTTTAAAGAAATTTTTAAAATATGGAAATGTAGAAATCTATCTCTATTAGGCAGAAATGTTTTTCATGAAAAGTTTGGCAATTACAAAGCTCATATATGCTTGTTCATCAATCCATATAGAATAAAAGTTTAGTCAAAGAAATTCAATCTTGCATAAGTAAATATGTATGGGACAGCACTTTGCCAAAGATAAAAGCATCTGTTATGTATCGAGGTGTTTTTGATGGTGGCATGAAGTTATTATACTTAAAAACACAAATCCTTGCACTTCTCTATAACTGGATCAGATGTTTATTTGATGGAAAACATTCAGAATGGAAAAGTACTTTCCAGGAATTTATATGAAAATAGAAGATATTTTCTACAGTCGATGTTTCTTAGCTTTTGACATTACACATTTACCTCTATTCTACCAGGACTTAGTAACAACTTGGCAAAATATTCAGTCTACAAGTATTCCTAACACAGGAACAGACCTTATGAATAAAATGCTGTGGCATAATAACTTCATAACAATTGAAGGAAAACCTATATTTCTCAAAACCTGGTACAGGAAAGTTGTTCGATTTATATGGGATATTGTAGATGATCAAGGTATATTCATAACAGAAGACCAATTAGGAAACAAGTTTAATATTTTTACAAACTTCCTAGAGTATTTCTCATTGCGATCTACCATACCAGGTCATTGGAAAGCTCTAATTATTGTTGATCACGTAAAGATCCCGCCAGATGTTCTAGTCATATTGACACAGAATACTGTTAAAAAATATTACTCACATATCTGGAAAGGAATTTTATTGGATACTTGCACAGTCAAACTTGAAAGATATCCCAACATATAAAAGCAGATGGCATAAAACTTTTACTTTAACCAATGATGACTGGCCAGAAATCTTTAAAATGTGTTACAGATGCATCCTAGAAACAAAGCTACAAGCTTTTTAATTTTCAATACTTCAATCTAGGCTCAAAGAAGTGAGTCTTGTGAACTCAGAAATATGTGATTATTGTACTAATAAGGACACGATAATTCATAGATTTATAGAATGTTATCAGATTCAAGTTTTCTGGAAAGAATTTGAAAATTGGTGGAATAGAACTCATGATAATGCAACTATTACCTTGTCTTCCATTGATATAATTTTTGGTCTCTTTAAGGAAAAAAGTGCACTGAATAATTGCATAATGCAAGCAAAGTATTTTATTCATAAAAAGGCATGTAAACAAAATGATATCTCCTTTATCCATTTTCTTGCATACTTGAGACATAAGGTCCAAATTGAAAAACAAATTTTGTGTAGCCATTGCAAACATGATTTATTTGAGAAACATTTGGGATGGATGTGTCTTACATAATATGTTTTACATCAAGTAAACATCGAAACTGCTGGTGTCATACTTGAAAATGTATACCCTACATTGAATGTATATCTTAACCTTGCAAATTACAAATATATTGTGTCTACCTCATCATATGTATCTGTGAAAAGCAAATAAAGAGCAATTAAAAAATAAAACGGTGAAAATTTTAAATTTATGTTAATACGGGAAAATGCGCAGTGATACAGCATACATATTCTTACCAAGTTGCTTCCACTGTATCCACCAGTATATAGTTTAGAGCGAGCAAAATATTAAGTCCTACATACAGCATTTTGTGCTTTTTCCTAAACATTGTTAAAAAGTAAAGAAATAGGTAAATGTGTCCAAGTACCTTTACTTTTTTGTAGTATTCACACCCCTTGACCGCTGCCAATTGCCAGTGTTTGGGGATGGTAATGCCCCCTATGGTTTGTCCTGTGGCTGCCTGAGATAACACTGCTTTCTTTTGCTTCCTGCAAAATGAAGAATATTTCAAATCCATGGATATATATGCGCCATGTTATTCCTTTCTTGATCGCCAGTTGTTTACTGCTTCTTCCTTTTCATGACCTACATGTAGGTAATGGTAACATTACATAAATTTTCTAAATCTTACAAAAAATTGTGCTATAAGGTTCAAAACATATAGGTCAAATTCAGTATCACATTTTGATAATTTAATAAGCTTTTCTCTTTGAATTAAGACTGAGTCATAACCCCCAGGTACCCGACACACCACATGTACATAAACCACAGGCTTTAATTCATACTGACCTGGCCACGCAGGCTGCCTGTACGTCTGATTTGGTTTGCAATTGCGGGCGACACCGCACCTTCCTCCGAGTTGAGTGCCTGGTGTTTTTCTGAGACATGCTCTCAAAGTTAAGGGTATAGTTCTCATCATTTGTTGTGAAGTTTATCTCCCCCATTGGGTTCTCCTGGAATTTTTTCTCAATGGTCTCCATACAGACATCGGCACTGGTTACCCTGGGGCCCTGTACATTAAAAGACCACTTTCACACAGCATTTCAAGAATCCTAATTTTCTTCATCTCAGGCAAGATTACCATTGTACATTTCAATCTGTACTTTTCATGTACCGCAGTATACCTTCTTTACCCCCCCCCCCAAAAAAAAAAACAGTGAAGACTTGTCATAATGACACCATCTGTTCCCTTACAAATTTGTCGGATAACTCTATATATGTCAGATAAATGAATCCAACAACAAAGAAAATGAACTTTTGCCCTTCAGAACTTGTGTCTTTACAATGAATATGTAGGATATCCAAGTGTTGTTGTAATGAAGTTTCGCTGCACATGTAAATTCATTAAGGAAATTTACTCCACTGTCATGAAATGATTGTCTCAAAAAAGATACGCAGTCTGTGATGAGAAGTGGTTTTTAGCAGAACAGGTACCACTGTACACAGATTGTTTATACAATAAAGCCTGTTACGAAAGACCACCCTAAGGGTTGACCAGACTGCAGTCTCTCAAGACAGATGCTCTCATAGCAGGTATTAATAAGATGAAAAATACAAAGCAAAGCATATTGAACAATTGGTCTTTAAAGGCAGGTGTCTCTCTTTGGAATGCTCTTACTGGACAGGGAGCACTGTATTGCATTTACAACTGAATCTGCTATGAAGTAAAACTCTGTAGTAATTCAGCTTATTAAAAATTTGGAATTAATTTAAAAGTTCATTTTGTTTTCAAACCTGTACATGCACCGACATGTGGAGTACAATCATTCTGAATACATGCAAATAAGTCTGATCTTGTGTCTACAATCTCTGCTTGGTAGAAACAACTGCTTAAAGGCAGAAGAACTCCAAAACCCTATGGATGTAAAACCTACTTTGGTATATAATGGGCGTGGGATGGGGTAGGGGTTGGGGTGGTGGTGGTTCAGGTTAAGCTTTTATCTATTCCGTTATATGTACATTACTTTTAATAGCTTAATCCAAATGTATATTTTAAAAAAATATATTGTTCATATTAAATTCGAACGTATATAAGGACATGTTTGGAACAAAGTAGTATTTTCTATGTAAAGGGATGTAAAAGTTTACTATGCCCTTAAAATGCAATCACTGATGCTGGCCCAAGTCCACTGTTTGTCAATGTCTTTCCCAATCCCTGCATGTACAATTACAGAATTAAAAACCACCAAAGACTAAGTTTTGGCAGAAACTTTCTTATGTAATCCAATTTTTGCTATCTCAAAAAGTCTTAACTGGCATGCATTAGTTCACATTTTTGAGACTTGTCAATTTTTGCTTTCTCAAAAAGTGTTAACTGGCATGCATTAGTTAACATGTTTAAGACATGTATATATTTATGATTGCCTTTTGATTTTTTCCCCACTTCAGTTCTGCTGAGCTATAATCATGATAATTCAAAATTTCATTGTTGTACAGTTCATATGTAATGTTTTCAATTAAACAGTAGTCTAAATGTTAAAGCGGACATTTAATATCTCGACGCTTTTGGCTCGTTTGAGCGGTTTGGCGGGAGATTTCAAAAATAGCAAAAACATACAAAAGTTGGTTAGCAAGAGGGTTGCGTGAACAGCCCATGCTTAGCTGACCTAGAGATTCATCACACTTGTGGTTCTGTGAATTTGTGATAGGACAAAATAGGTAAACACTTATCAAAGGTACATCCCTACCAAGTTTGGCATAGTAATCAGTTGGAAGGGTGCATTTACGGATAAATACCCGAATTGAAAAAAATCATAAAAAATAAAGATCCACAAAGGTGCCACCTGGTGAAAAACTTTGACCTTTTCACAAGAAACATATCCACCAAATTTCAACTTAATCTCAGGGACAGTTCTGGAGAAGAAGTTGAAAATAGCGAAAAAAAAATTCATTAAAAAAAAAGAGAGAGAAAAAATGCAGCTCCACCTGGTGCACAAACTAAGAACTAGGAGTCTCTAAGTGTGCCCTGCATGATATCAAAGCAATTGGGTCAGCGGTTTCGCAGAAGATTTTTTTAGGTTTGTCATAACCCCCCCTCCCCCCAAAAAAATCATAAAAAGTCCAAAAATCAATGGAGCATAACCATTTGGACAAACTTGGTAAAAACCTACCCAAGGTATATTGTCGCCGAGTTTGAAGTGAATCTGGTTAATGGTTTCAGTAAAGCAGTTCAAAATGTGAATACACATCAGAATGGCCATTGACTACATAGTAATCAATAGGAATGGCACATTTACAGGTAAGTACCAAAATTGAAAAAAAAATTTCAAAATCAGGAATTAACAAAAGTGCCACCTACTGAATAACTTCGTTTAACCCTTCCACAAGGAACATATCCACCAAGTTTCAGCTTAATCTGAGTGACGGTTCATGAGAAAAGTCTAAAATAGCAAAACTACACGACAAATCATACAGAATTAGAAAAAAAATTGACTGCCACTTGGTGAACAAATTAAGAACTTGGAGTTCCTAGGAGTGTTCCTGTGTAATATGAAAGCAATTGTGTTTGTGGTTTTACATAAAAAATAAAAAAATTAATGAAGCGAGACTATTTGAGGAATGCTGGTAGACACCCACCCAAAGCACATGCCCACCACGTTTGACATGAATCTGGCAGACGGTTTCGGAGAAGTTGAAAATGTGAATTGTGGACAGAGGATGGACAGACGGATGACGGACCCTCACAAAAGCTTAGCTGACTGACAAGTCAGCTGAGCTAAAAAGTATACGAGAAATCGCAGTGCCACCTGTTATACAAATCAAGGCCCATGGGTCCCCTGAAGTGGCTGACATGAGAGGAAAGGCTCAAGGAGAGCAGACTTACAGGACTGCCGTACTTCCTCCACGTCCCTTCTTCATCTTCCCAGTACCACAGCCATTTTGTGGGCAGGGTATAGTTTTCATCAGCTTTCACAGATGAAGCAGTTGAGAGACGCCTCACCAGGAACCGTTTTCTCGCCGGTGATATCAAAGTCAATTCATCAAAATTTAACTTGTGCGACGTCCCTCTGTTAACAAGAAAATCCAGATAGGTGGATACAAGCATGTCCATGTATTTAAGTACATTTTAAACCTAAATTTAGAATTATATAGGCCACTGTATTTTATTATTCTAAAGAGTCTTGCACTTTATGCGCAATTTGTTAACAATTTTAAAATCAAAACAAAACAACTGCTATGCAGAATTCTAAATGTATGTATCATTTACATACCATGGCATAAATTTTATGACCTTAAATGCATACAATTTAGATAACTGGCAAAATTAGAGGGATGTGTGACTAGCCTGTGCTCAGCTGACCTAGAAATGCTTACCTGAAATATGTTGTTCCCTGCACATGTGCATTTTATTGCCTTATCAATGATATGTACATAATTTTCCCACAAACTTTGAGGTAAATCTAGCCAGTTGTTTGGAGAAAATCAAACATTACAAAAACACACAAAACTTCATAACACAAGAACTGTGTGGCGAGCCCATCCTCAGCTGACCCAGGTAAATTCAACCCAAAATAAATCCCTGCATCTGACTTGAGATGAGCTAACATGATCCCAGCCGAGCCCCTTACATTTGAGCTAATAGTGCATACATATGAGTGACTCAGATGGTAAATCACTCAAGGGTAGCCTAACTTTACTACTGTCCTGCCAAGGTACATCATTGTCCAGTTTGAAGTGGATGTTTGTATGGTTGGGGGAAAACTGTATAAACATGCATGTACAGCAGTTTCCAAGATGAACCATGTTAACATGTATACATTCTTATGAATTATATATAATTTTTTATTTAGAAAACAAGAAATGGCAGTAGCAGCACTAAAGCAACATGTACCACATGTTGAACATATTACTGTCTGAGACAATTGTTTCTGTCAAATATTGAAGTAGCTGGCTCACCAGTTTCAGAGAGTAAAAAAAAAAAAAAAAACGTCTTGAACAATTTACTTTGCTTGTGGCCAGCCTTGGCTTGCTTACCCAGGGTATACATAAGGCAAACCCCAGGTAGATAATTTGTGTTTGATGGAGTGACTGCTGTGTGTACATGCTAATTGATCAGACAGGATTAATTAATCCCATGGTTAGCTAATAAGTTTTTGGGTAACTAACTACAGCACATCGCCCTCTCAACATGTTAGTTGTTTGGCAGGACCCGTGAGAGTAATTAAATTCTTTGTATGTTTTCATCTTTTGCTCGAAACTAGCATATCATAAAGGGGACATTAAAGCAGATAAAGTTCTTGGTCTTGATTCAAAGCAGGTTGTTTGCAACATGTGAACCAACAACACCACAAGAAATACAAAAATTAATGGTGTATAACCAAGGTAACAATTTGCACAAACTTGGGAGACTGCCCAAGGTTCATCTCCAGTTTGACGTGTATCTAGTCAACAGTTTTGTTGGAGATGTTCAAAATATGTGAACAGTCGAAGACAGACAGATGATGGCAAGATGATGGACCATCCTATAAACTCTGCTGACTGATAATTTAAAATTCACCAGAGAACAACCACGTGAGTAAACTTGACTGAGACACATCCAACGTGCATCTGTTCCTGGCTTGAACTTGATGACGATGTGATTATGGTTTTTGAGATAATGTTGAAAATGTGAAATTGTTGATGCATGACAAAGTTAACTGAAGGGCAGACAGATTTCTGATGGATTGGCTGCTTATATGATCAGGTAACTTTCAAATTAACCTGCCTTAAAGGGCTCAAGATAACATAGTGTACTACTCCTTGCTTCAGTGCAGCACTATAAAATCCTATCATTATGTTTACCTTCACTGGAAGCTTTGCCCTCCCCCCTCCAAAAAAACCTATGACTATCAAAACAGAAGACTAATAAGAATTATTTCTGTCTGTTCCATTGAAACCATGATTCCCTTAAGCTGTCCAGGAGTAACTTTTGCATGTGTGCGTTATGAAGAAAAGCCACCTGTCACTAACCCAAACAAATACATGAAGCTGTCTTTCTCTGGCAGACAGTAAAATTCCTCGATGTCAATGTTGACGTCCCCTGGGAAGTTCTGCCAGTGTCCTGTGTTTTGCAACTGATGCTGCCATTGGAATGGAACGTCGCTATGCACTTTCCAGCATTTGTCGCCAAATCGACAGCTGCCAACCATAGAGTAACTGCAGATTTCCCCACCCTCAATGGAGTCTGCGATGTCCAGTTTCGAGGTTACAGCACTGGGACTGGCAGCACCACTGGGTAAAGAAATGTCTGAGGATTCTGAAGCAGTTCTTGACGTGGATGTTGCAGCAGTTCTTGGCCTGGAGAAGGACCCTGCCCTTGCACTAGCACTTGGGTGACTTGAGTCACTCACAGACCCTCTATCACCAGAAGAAGCCATGCTTGATGTGTCATCATCAAGTTTGCTGTATACTGGAATCAGCTCCTTGAGAACTTCCTTTGGACTTCTTGCAACATCAATACCAAACTTTACAAGGATGCTCTTTGCCTTGGGCTCATAGATATTGTGAGACCGCTTACATGTCTTTCCAAATTTGCAGCAGCCTTTCAGGTAGTGGAGACAAACATGAAGAGAATTGCACTTTTCCCCATGTTTGCATCCAGTCTCATTGTTGTAGAATTTACAGATCCTGGGCACACCTTTATCATCAGAGGTGCCCGGAGAAGCCAACTGCTGTGACTGAAGACCCAACTGTCCGGTTGGATGGGCCATTAATGGGAGAGGTGCAGGCAAAACCCTGAAGACACCAGGTAACAGCCTCTGAAAATTAAGACCTGCTCCTGGCCCTGCGAGGTGAGGTGGTGTCTGGGACGGGGGCTGCACACTTTTTCTCTTGGATGTATTTAGGTTGATACTGACTTCGCTGTTACAATGATGTCTTTTCTGTCATGCAATCATCAAACATGTGATCTTTTTTACCTATAAACAAACAAAACAAAAGAAACCTAGAGAACTGCAGCCACCCGTGTTCATGTGTGTGTAGTTCCCCTGCACACCCTCCTGTCACACATCTCAATCTGCCCAACCTCTAAGCTTATATAAATTATTGATAAGCAAAATAAAAGAATGTCCGTCCAGCCATTTAAATACACAACAGTAATGCAGTGTGTCCATTAGGGATTTGTTCAGGGGGTCACAAGAGGGGAAATTCAGGGGAGAAGACTAGATTTTTACAGATTTTACATGTAAATTAACAAAACTTAATAATGACCCTTTATAATTTTCTCATAGGGTATTTCAGGTTTTGAAAGGGTATTATACCCCCATTTAGGGGTTAACGGAAACACTGTACTGTAATGGATACATTGGTGACAGTGACTCAGAAGTCTTATAATTTCATCTTATCCTTGTAAGCTACAGTGTAGGTACATTGCACTTATATACCAAATTTCAGCAAAATGTGTCATGGCATTTTTGAGATATTGTCTTAAAAAACATTCAACACACAGAATGATGGAGAACTTGAAAACACAATGCATTCCACCAAGATGACAATGCATTTATTTCTGATGGGAATTGTGTGACCCTGGCTTTCCACCTTTTGGGATAAAATGCAGGTAGGGGGTAAAAAAAGTTCCTACAGACAAGATCTATCTCTATTATTAACTTATGTGAGAATTGCATGAGGAATGTTTGAGTTAAGAGCAAAACCTACTTACAGATTGGTCTGAGAAAGGTTTGCTCTTAATTTTCAGTAAAGCATATAATGTTTCAAGCAATAAGTTATGCTGCTATCCACAAACTATCGCAATTTGTTGCAACTGAATGACTTTCTTTTGTTTATGAGGAAACAGAAAAGATGCCCCTACCCATCATTATTAATATGGCCACTTGGAAACAGTAAGGGATGTTGTAACAACACATAGCTGGATGGACAGACATACAGACAAACCAAACATAAGGTTTGCATCTTCGTGTGTCAACGTGCAAGAACAAAAAGGTGCTAAATAATAATTTTGTGAAAATTGACATGGCCACTACAAAATTTGAAACACGTTCAGGTGTTGCATCTTTTTACAAAATATTTTGAAGCATACCAAGCATTAATTTGATAAGAAAATGATGAAGTACCAGTCAAGGGCCTGACAGCTCAAAACGAAACAAAGTTTCTTGCACTGGTACATTCATTACAACATAGTAGCAACAAGGTTCTAAGTGACAGCTGCCACCTCTGTGCACTGGACTATCCAATGCAACAAAGTTTTAACTTGGCACCATTGTGCATATGGCAAGCCAAACCTGCAAATATCCACAAATAGAGATATCTGTATTTCTAAATGCAGATATCTGCATTAAAACACAGATATCTGCATTTAAAAACAGATATCTGCATTTTAATACAGCTATCTGTATTTCCAATACAGATATCTGAATTAGAAATAGACATCTGCATTTGTAATACAGATATCTCTACTTCTAATTCAGATATCTGTATTTGTAATACAGATATCTGTATTTCTAATTCAGATATCTGTATTACAAATACAGATATGTGCATTTCCAGTCTAATGTAGATATCTGTATTTCCAATTCAGATATCTGTATTACAAATACAGATATCTCTATTCGTGTTGCCATATGGTTAATGTACAGTTAATGATGGATCCCGATGCACCCTCTGTACCCTCATTGTGTAATTTTGGGCCTACAAGATCAATCTAATCCCATTTCTTTTTTTTTTCTTCTTATTTTTTCTCCAAATTATTTATCAAATTTGTGGTATTTAAATAAGATTTGTATAAAGCAGTGCTTGAAGGAGGTTTGCACAAATGGGGTCCAGAAATTAAGTTTACTACATCTTGCATCAAATCTTCAACTTTTTTTTTGGGAGGGGGGGGGGGCAAACTATGCATGGTTACATGTACATCTATTCGCAAGAGATCGAAGTTTTGCCAAGTATCATGCTTATGTTCTTGATTCCAAACAAAGGGGATTTTCTGAAGGTTTAAAGGTAGTTGGTAATGTACATATTAATAGTATTATTAATGTTTAGAGTAAAAATGTACAACTATTGTCAAATGATGTCAAGATGATGATGATGATAATGATGATAATGATTTGATCATCATTATCATCATGGTGTTTTTGTGTGATTTCAGAGGAATCAGGTGAGCAGTTTCAGAGAAGATTTTAATAAGATTTGCCAAAAAAAGAGAGAACAATACTAGACATACATACATGTACCTTCAACACAAGCACTGATGGAAGGGTTTGCCATTTGCTCAAATTAAGCGATGGTGACACCAAAATCTTATCAGTGCATGCTAGATAAGCATACTGCCAAATTTGAGCAGAATACATTGGAGGATTTTGGAGATATTGCAGTGATGACCCTAGCGAGCATGTAATTAGGCTGCCATTTGCTCAAATTTGGTCATGGTGACACTAAAATCTGACCAGTTCATCTTGCCAGGTAAGGTAAGCACATTGTCAAATTTAAGCAAAATACAAGGAGGCATTCTGGAGATATCATGGTAGAGAATGCGCACATCTGGATGGATGGACGTCTCCTTTGAAACCTAAAAGCTTCATACACTATTCCACCATAATGACACTGGTATAAACAGGTAAATAGGAATACAATTTTTGGCATCATAAAGTTGACTAGAGGTGTTATGAGATAAAGTGTACTAAGGTATTAGCTGCAAGCCACCTCTTCCACTATACTGGATGATGGTTAAAATGAAAGAAATCCTGCAAAAAGTGAATATGATCATGGTTTTCCGTCTGTCATGGACAGACAACCCGAAAACCGAAAGGGTCCCCATAATGGAGTGGACCCTTGAAAATTCACAAAAAATCCAAACATCAATGGAGCATGACATTTGAACAAATCTGGTAGAGGACCACCCAAGATACATTGCCACCAAGTTTGAAGTCAATCTGGTTGAAGGTTTTGGCGAAGTGGATTGTTGACAGCGGACAAGGGGGGATGAAGGACCATAAGATAAGCCCAGCTATTGACAAGCTAAAAATGGCGATAAAGATACTGCTGCATTGTTTTATTCATCATTTTCTTGTAAAATATATAACTGCCTTATACCAAACTCCTCTCTAAACTGAACACCATTCTTCAGTCCCAAATATATTCTTCCAATGTAAGCAAACCTCCCAATACCGAACACCTCACTATGCCAATCACTTTTTCCCGTCCCCAGGGTGTTCGGTATAGGGAGGTTTTACTGTATCACTAACTTGATCCATTGTTATGGATAAATACCGTATATTTGAACATATATCTAAATGTATTTAGTCATATCATTATACCGATTTGATCATAATGTTGATTAATCCTATCACTAAATACAATTAATGATATGTTCACTTTGATTTCATGTTATGTTTAAATGCATCCCGGGCCACAGCAAGATAATAAATGCTCCCCCCAATATTGAGAGCTAAAACCATCCCCATAATCATAACACCAAATGGATTTCAACAAATAAAGTTGAAGTTTATTGAAGTTTATTATGACGAAAAGTACATCAAATATTTACAACAGCCACATAGGAGATAGAAACCCAAGTGGGCTTATATAATCTCCTGTTACAAAATGCATTACATAACTGTTTAATAATAGGTTTCTGGCAGAGAATAATTAAGTAAAAAATGGCTTGATAGTAACACTAAACATAACTATAAGACAGTATACCACAAAGTCCTTTTAATCATAATGTTCAATAAGTCGATTTAATGTTGTCATCGAATAGAATTTTACTTATGTCTAAAGTTTCCCATTTAGACTCACCATGAAATTGTTTGGATGATATCATTAAATGCGATTGGTCACAACACTAAATGCAACTAGTGATATCATTAAAAAAGGAATATTTCAACATAACAATAAATACATTTACTGAAAGCATTAATGTGATTTAATGTTGTCATCAAATACTTCATGGTATGTTCAAATACTGATCCAATAAAATGAGAAATGACGTTGATATGTTTAAATCACGTTTATCATAACATCAAGTGGAATTCAACATAAAAGACCAAATAACGTCTATTTAATCATAATATTAAATAAGTTAGATGTTATTATGAAATATAATTCTACTTATCTGAATAATTTCCAATTTAGACTTATTGTGAAATTGTTTTCATGATATCATTAAATGCAATTGATGATAATACTATATATATACAGTGATATCATAAAAAAAATTCAACATAACAGTTGCATTTAATGATAACATGACTTTGATTTACTGTTATCATCAAATATTTGATATGCTGAATGAAAGGAGAAATGGTGTATATGTATGTATGTGTGTATATACATACTAACATACATACATACATACATATATATATATATATATATATATATATATATATATATATATATATATAAATGCTGAATGAAAGGAGAAATGGCGTTCCATAGTATGTATGTATGTATGTATGTATGTACCTACGTATGTATGTATATATATTGTTTGTTAGATTATGGAATCCTTCTGTAAAAACAGCCATATCCCAGTCTACCTAATGCCCCGTGACTGCTGTTACACTCTCAAATAGAAAAACAAAAGAAACCCCAGTAAAATGTGTTGCCTGGGTTGCGGAATAGAAACTTTCGGTCCATGGTCCCCAGTCCAGGTCAATTATGAGTCCGCTGCTGATGATGCCACACCGTGTTCGGGGGGGGGGGGGGGGGGGGGAGGTCCAATTGTGGAGGATATAGAAATTGTAGGAATGACCCCCAAGTTTCCAAACCATGTAGAACCTTGATCCCCTGTTTGATGCACCTAGGTATGAAAATTGACCCCCTTTTTCTCAGATGTGAGAACAATTTAGTGATTTTTTTCTTGCAAAATGTACAAATGACCAGCCTTACCTTTTTTGGCACTCTACGTATGAAAAGCACCATTTTTCAAACGTTTTAAGAATGAAAATTTAGAATTTTGACCCCCCTATATTTGGCAAAAAATACATGTAGAATATAGGGTTCAAGCTTTCCAGGGCACCTACAATGTAGCTACCCTTTCACAGTTCAAGAAGCCCCCCCCCCCATGTTGTGCAGTGTATTTTGGACTAAGCTGGCCTACCCCCATGACAGTCCATGTCATCAGCACAAATGATTGACTGCACAGACAAATACACAATACTATTGCAGATTAGGCCCTATGTGGGCTATTGCCTGTACAGATGTTCAATCTAAATCTTACACACAAGAAGGTTCATAGAGTGATCTAGAAGCCTATTGAAAATGGAGGTCACAGCTTTATGTTGGACCTACTGGCCCCTAGCTGTGATAATATGATGTGCGTAATGTTAGAACTGGTCGTAAACTCTTTATCATGTCTTGAATTTTATGGTACTTTTATACCATTACCACCTCCATAGGACATGTTGCTGAGTTTACATGCATAAGATCAGTGCACATTCACTGTTTCCAAATTACACACATCATGCACTTAACATCTCAGTTTCTAAATCAACCTCAAACATTAAATCACTGATGATACATGGTAAAAATTTGGTGCCATCTGTTGTCTTTCATTGTTTATTTATCACAGCAAGTAGGAAATTATAATTTTGACAGTCATATTGACCTCCAGCATGTTATGATGGGCAACAGCATGATGTGCATATTGAAAAATTAGTTCCATCATGGCATAATTCATTTCATTTGCATGGAGGAAACTGACGCATTGAAATGTTAAACATTGTATCCACAAGGTATTTCTTATCTGTATGCATTGATGTAAGCCTGTCTGTTTTAGTTTTGCTTGTATATTTTTGAAGGGTACCATGCAATGAATTAGGCACATCACCAAAATGAGGCACATGACCCAAATGAAAATTAAAGTTTCAGAATTAATGAATAGCCCCATTAATTGCTGTAAAAAATTGTCAGCATATGCACAGTACACTTCTCTTTGTAAATAAATATGTATTTTTTTTATCAAATTTTGAACTTCATTTTAATTCTTTTTTTCTCCTGCCCTTGTTTTTACCTGGTTTGCACATTGTAGTAAGAAGTACTTCAACCCATGTTGTGTCTCTTCCGTGCAGAAGATGACACAGTGGAGACCAGGACAAAAAGCAATGCGCAATTGCAGAGAGAGTGAAGAGACAGAAAGATGGCTCAACTTGCGCCAGATGAGTTTAGAAGGCAACATGCTGAGAAGTTGGGAAGATTACATGCCATTCGGTCAACGTCCTGTTATGAGGATCAAGTGCTGCTATAAGGGACAGTGGACATTCGGATGTCATGGATGCACCAAACACACTCTGTTTCATAGTGATATATAGTTATGCTGATCTGGAACAGACAACATCAAGTCTGACAGACCCCATCATCAGAAATTCGCAGTCCCCCACAATGCAACAATCCACCATTCCTATGTGCCAAGAGACTGCAAGCCAAATTTTACAAGAAACAACTACCAACCAGAACCTAGAAGTGGGCTCCTGGGTAGCCAGTGTGTATGAAGGAAAGTTGTATGTTGCAGAGGTGCTGGAATTAGACAAGTCTGATGGGGAGTACAGACTTTCTTTTCTGAATTTAAATTGCTACAGCTTTTGTTTTAAGTTCATTAGGTGCACAATGGTCAATAACCCCCCCTAGCAGAAGTTGGAATGACATCGCTATCTTTTATATTTTTGAAGACATTCAAGATTCAAAATTTCAAATGCCCCTAATTTGCATAATTTTTCATATCTTCATGCCCCTGTTTAAAAAGGTCCAACTCCTTGTATGTAGCTATAATCATGCCAAGTTTGGAGTTTCTGTGTATAATAGTGTCACAGACAAGTGTCGGAAGAAAGAAGGAAAGAAAGAAAGAGAGAAAGAAAGAAAGAAAGAAAGAAAGAAAGAAAGAAAGAAAGAAAGAAAGAAAGAAAGAAAGAAAGAAAGAAAGAAAGAAAGAAAGAACCAGGAAAGAAGATTTGCTTCAAAGCAAATCTGTCTATTTGCCTTCAAAAGTTGTAAATATTAGATGCTAAAACTTTTGTCCTTTGGTACTTCACATTCCATTAGCTTATAGCTGGATGAAAATTTCAAAGTCCAAATGACCTTGGACTTTGACCTTTAGTGGTCACATGTAAATTGCAAAAATGTCCAGGATTACAGTATCCACAATTTGAGCCCAACATGAACCAAATCAGATGAAAATTGACAGAGTTATGGCAAGATGAAGTCTTTAAAGGGCCAAATGACCTTGACTTTTGCCCTTGAAAGGTTACATGTTCTGACAAAAATGTTCATTGCGGCAATACCCACATTTTGAGTCCAACGTGAGTAGAATTGGATGGAAATTGGCTGAGCTATGGCTGAATGAAACTTTCAAAGGTCCAAATTACATTGACCTTTGACCTTGAGAGGTGACATGTAAATTTAAAAAATATGCGGTATTACAATAGCTACAATTTGAGCCCTGCATAATCAAAATTTGATAAAATTGACCAAGTTATGGCTAGAAGAAAGTCACCATTGAAAGTGGCTTTTGACCTTGCAATGAACTCTATCTGAAGTGAACCTTGACCTTTAAAATGACATTTTGACCTAAAATTTACCTTTGACCTTGACATTTGAGATGACCTTTGCCTGGCTATGATCGAAATCCTATACACTTGTAACCACATCTACTGTAGTACATAAGAAGATTTAAAAATTTTAATTAGCCCTTATTTGCATAATTTTGAAAAGCATGATCTCTCATTACAAAAAAGCAAGACTTCATCTATAGAAGTATAATTGTGCCAAATTTGGAGTTTCTATGTATTACTCTTTTCAAATGAAATGTCTGACAATTTTGGATGTAAAGAAAGGAAGGAAGGAAGGAAGGAAGGAAGGAACAAAGGAAGGAAGGAAAGAAGGGAGGGAGAGAGAAAGAAAGAAAGAAAGAAAGAAAGAAAGAAAGAAAGAAAGAAAGAAAGAAAGAAAGAAAGAAAGAAAGAAAGAAAGAAAGAAAAAAAGAAAAAAAATTGTCTGTATTGGCACACAGACATAACTATTCCACATCACAACCTGGCCTCGATAATTATCAGAGCATGGATCCTTTTGGATAAACTTAACTCTGTCGTTATTATGTCTTGTGCTGAACAAGCATTACAAAAAAGCGACCCTATAGACAAAAACTAGTCAGACAACGCTGGTTTATTATTAGTAATAAAGACTGGGACACTTTAAGGAGAAAATCCAAAAGTTCAGAAAAACTTGTTTCCCGAGATCCCAACCAAAACTCTCACGCCTAGCCTCTATTATATGCTGCAAAGAAAAAATGCAAAAAATAACTCACCAGAAAAGGTAAGTGTCATTTTAAGGTAGACTTGCTAAATAAAATGGACCAGCTCCATAATAGTAACCCTTCAGAATACTTTGCTCTAGTTGAACAACTCAGACAAAACCAGAAAAACCACTTTTTCAGTTGCCAATGCGGGCGATCCCATTCCATTTCTGGTAACTTGCAGAGGGAACAGGAGGGTGGGGTACCAAATTTCAATTTTACTACAATACATGGCAAGGATTAGCCTTTTCTTAATTTGGTACCTGATGACTCTGTCACATCATGTCAGACAATATGCTTACCACCAATGCAATTATAGATACTCTGGAACACACAAATACCTACACTGCTACAGAACCGATACACTACAAATACATGAGTAATACATGAAGGCCTAAATATATGATCAACACTTGTAATGTAGTCAGCAACGAATCAATTTTGTCACTAAAATTATTAGGCCTACTATGATACTTACTGTATCAAACAGAGATCACCCCAGCGCCAACATAGATAATACTAATGGCATGCGCTACCATTGACTAAGCAGGAAGTGCACCCTTCTCGAAAGACGAAACAGTCCAGACCGAAACTGAAACTTTAGTTATTTTCTGGACACCTGTGGGCCGCTTGCTGTCATAGTTAAGGGTGCACTATAAAACTAGAAATGATGATTTGCTGCATAGCAAATCAGTGTGGGTCTTCCAAGCATATCGGTATGGCAATGTATAACTGGTCCATAACACAGGAGTAGAAGTTGGAATGACATCTCTATCTATTACACGTTTGAACATATTCAAGATTTAAAATTTCAAATGCCCCTAATTTGCATAATTTTAAACATCTTTATTCCTCTGCATAAAAATTCCCAACTCCTTGTATGGAGGTACAATCTTGCCAAGTTTGGAGTTTCTATATATAATAGCGTCAGAGAAAAGAGTCGGACAAATTCACTACCTATAAAATACTTCTTCGGAAAAGAAACTTAGCCCAGATGATAAAACAGCCTCTGAAGGATATTTAAATGAACTTGAATGTACAAAGGTAGTATACAAATTGAAGAAAAGTAGGTTTGGTCTTAATATTCTTAGCCAGTTTGCTTTCATGTTTTCTTTTGGCTTTTCTCATTGACTTAGCCGTTCTTTTTTGTGACTTCTTGTATCTCCTGTAATCTTCTGTTGTGCCATACTCTTTGCCACTATCTCAGTCTATTTTTCCTTGCTTTAAATATTTCTTTATTTCACCATAAGGGTTTACTTGATCTGATTCTGCTTCGGTCCTTCTTTGGAATGAGCTGTTCAGCGGCCTTCTTCAGATTTTCCTTGAAAACAGACCGCAATTCTTCTACACAGTTTGATTTGCTCCAGTCAATTCTGCTCAACCACTCTTTCATACTCTTAAAATTTCCATTTCTATAATCGTAATATGTGGTTTTCCAGTTTATTTGCTTTGCATTACATTCTATGTTAAATAATGTATTATGGTCGCTGGTTCCAAATAGCTCGGAGACTTCTATCTCCTGTACCACATTTTCATCACTGCTTAGAATTAAGTCCAATATATTTGACAGTCTTATTGCCTTAGATACATTGTGAGTAAGAAATCATTCATGTACCAGGTCTAGAAACTCTCTTCCCTCTCTGTGAGACTCCATTAATTCCCAGTTTATTGTTGGGTGGTTAAAATCACCGCATATCACTATATTTTTTTTATTTGTTGCATGCCTTTCTGATAACTTCATGAAGTGCTTTGTCATCTTCATCTGTATTCCTTGGAATTCTATAACATACTCCTACTAGCATCTGAGTATCTTCTGTTATGACATTGCACCACAATGATTCTGCTCCATTTGTCTCAGACAACCCCTTATCCAGTCATATTATGTACTTGTTTTTCGCATATATTGCACGTCCTCCACCTCTACCTTCCTGCCGATCTGTCCTGAAAAAGTTATAGCCTTCAATATTGAGTTCGCAGTTTTGAATTTCATCTCGTCCCCAAGTTTCTGTTATAAAAAGCATATCTAAATCACTCTCACAGATGTAACATTTCATTTCCTGGACTTTGTTTATTATGCTTCTTGCATTTGTTACTGCACATTTAATTTCTTGATCCCTTATGTTACTTCTGGTTATTTGTTTGTTAACTTCTATTTGGTTTCCAGTCCTAGTATGCTTGTTTACATTTAGTTTTTCTTCTGGTCTTGCTTTCTGTCTTGGTCCATTTAGTTTTTTGTTGATTCTCTTACCGTCACTGTTTGTGGGCCTGTTTGAAAATTTCTTGCTGTCACATGATTTTCTTTGAATACATTGTCTATTTCTTCTTCTATTTATTCTTATTCTGCTTGCTTTTTATTTTTACGACCCTCAGGTTCCAGGGTGGGCCCCTGACCTTGGAGAGCCAACATTTAAATCCCTATGTAAAAATTACATCATGTTACAGAATAATCAGTTTAATGGTTCTGCTGGGGCAATGTGGGTGGCCTGGATAAAAACTTGTGTATTAAAAAGCCACTCAGTAAAATGTGCTCCTCTTATGAGAAAAATTGGCAGAAATATATCACCGGAGAAGGGAAGGCTTCCAACAAACTCAGAACCTATAACAAAATTTAAGCAAATTTTAAAAGAGAAAAGTACTTGCAACTTAATATCCCTATCCATTAAAGAAATTACTTTACCAAACTTAGAATCAGTGCCCACAACCCAACCATTGAAACAAGGAGATACAATAAAACCAATGCCAATGCAAGAACTTGCCCTCTTTGCCCACGAGATGAGAGAGAATATGAATTTCACTTCATGAGGCAATGTACAAGATATAACTCATTGAGGACAACTTTATTTGAAAATCTGAAAGACTCTAAATTAAAACCTCTCTCCACTTTAGAATATCCATTTAAATTCCTAATGACCGGTAATGATGAGGATACACTTGCAATAAAACAGGTATGTGACTTGAACTTTGGAAGTAAGGAATAACATGGGCAATCACAACTAATTTCTATTATTATTCTCTTTTTCATGTGATATATGCTGTATGCAATATGTGTTCTGTGTGTCCAGCAAGCCAGAGGCAGGCACCTGATGCAGCCCTGGTGTTGCTTAGTTTGTATTTAGTTTTTGCTATATCCGCCAGATGGTGGGTTTATGCAAATAAAGTGTATATGTGTACACAGAGCCCTCTGGTGGCGCCAAATACATGCATTCATCAATACAGTCACCTCAAGTGGTCGGCAGTTAAATTAAAGAAGAATTAAATAAAACTACTAAAAGTGTCCAGCATTAAATTGTACTTCTAATGTGTCTTTCGTGAGGTAAATAATGTGCACTTGACTAATTTACAAGTGTTAAAAAGATATATTGAATGTCCATAAAAAGTTGAATGTCCAGCCTTGTACCGCACACATTATTAGCAGATTTTCTGCTGTGCTATAATCATGATAATTTAGTTTAAACATATTTATTTAAAACTGGATTACCCAAAAGTACAAATAGTGTTACTAATCAAGGGGTCCTCCAGACACGGAGATGCACAATATATATGTACAAGACACACAGGACAAAACATTATGAAGTAGAAAACTATGCACTTGTCAAAACAGGCTATGTACATTTATGAGATAACTTTGTACATGTGTGTGTTGACAATATTCTATTAACAAAATGAACTTGCCATTGGAGGCGACGGAAGGTGAGGGCATCAACCCGACTAAGGCCAACCCACAGGGATTGGCCTTTCAAAGATGGCCACGGCGATGGATGCATAAGCATGCTGCTAGGCGTGGCTGAAGCACGATGGTGACATACACACACTGCCATTGGGGCTAACAGTGGAACAGTAGTGCAGAGAAGCTTCATTCTTTCCTTGGCGTATCTTAAACAATAGAGACAGAAATATTTGAAACCCTCAGCAGGATGGGAGCAGTCACATGTGGATCTCTGGATAATATTGACTCTCTAGAGGTCGGAATTTAGTTTTTTAAAAGCGTAGTCTTAACTGAGTATGGCAGATACTGGCAAATTGCTGGCTGTGAGTATAGAAAATGGGAACTAAGTCAACGGCAAGTAGAGTAGTCTTGAGCTTGGACTTAAAGATCTGAAGGGATAGGGAGTCTGTGATATCAGAAGGAAGACTGTTCCATTGTTTGATGGCATCAGGGAGGAAAGATTTTTCGAAACGTGGGGTTGTGCATTTAATAGGGCGTACGATACTGGATGACCTAGGATAGGGCATACGACCTCCAGGCACGGGAGGAACAAGGCTGGGGAGATATGTCGGAGTTATTTTATGATATATTTTGTAAAAAAGAGTCACATTGAAGTATTTACATCTGCTGGCCAGTGTTGGCCAACTGAGTTCCTGTAAGAGATTAGCACCTGACGTGTGCCTTAAGGTACCAGTACATATTTTGGCTGCCTCAAACTGAATTGACTAAATTAAGTCACACAGGCCTCTCCCACAATTGTCATGTATTACACAACCATATTCAAGTATTGGCCTAACCATTGAGAAATATAATCTTTCCAGTGTTTTTCGCGATAACTTGAATTTGAATCCTCGAAGGAAGCCAATGTGCTGGCTAGCTTTGTTCGTGATACGTGTAATATGAGCAAGCCAAGAAAGATTGTTAGCTAAGGTGATTCCAAGGTGGGTATGTGTATCTTCCTCTGGTATGGCGGTACCACCTAGGAGGGCGGGGGGTGGTTGGGGTGATGGGTTTTATTAATTTTGGCCGAGAAAATAAATGAAATGGATTTTATGGCATTAAAGACCAAGTGCCACAATTTCCCCCAGTGGTAAATAATTGAAAGATTAGCGTTCAAGTGGCGTGCCGATTCAGTGGGGTTCTCAACTATCTCAAGTATACTAGTGTCGTCAGCGAAAATGCTGACATCACAGGTCAGATCATCTACAATATCATTAATGTAAACAAGGAATAATAATGGACCTAATATTGATCCCTGAGGCACGCATCCCTGAACAGATAGCCAGGAGGAGGTTTGCCCATGAATGATAAAAGGTTGAACGCGGTTTGAGAGGTAGCTGTCGATCCACCTAAGGAGACCTTCTGACAATCCCAGCTGACTTAGTTTGAAGAGGAGGCCTACATGCCACACTTTGTCGAAGGCCTTCAAGATGTCTAGGAACAGCATTCTGGTCTCCTTGCAGTTCTCAAGCCCATTATAGATATTATGGAGAATACTGACTAATTGGTTGATAGTTGATTCATTAGCTTTAAACCCAGAGTTCTTACCAGTAAGTAGGTTATTACCTATAAGATATTCATAAAGAAAATTAAAGACCAGTTGCTCGAAAACTTTAGATACGTTGCACAGCAAGGAAATTGGACAATAGTTACTCTTAATTTGTTTATTTGACTTTTTGAACACAGGGCAGATATTGGAGCGTTTCCAAGAATCGGGAAATTGGGAAGCACCGAGAGACAGGTTGAAAATTTTAGTCAAGGGCTTGGTGATGGAGTCAGCAGAATTTTTAGGGAGAGCATTACCTATATTGTCGGGCCCTGCAGCCGAAGTTGGTCTTAACGATAATAATACTTACCTGAAACTTTCTTCATCGAGCGTGAGATTACCCATGCTAGTCTCTGTGTGATAGGTAAAGTCAGGAAGGGGTGGTGCATCATTATCGGCATGAGTGACACACTGACTAACGAAGTAAGTATACCTCGCACTTTTCGGTAATGCGAGAAATAATCTTATTTTCATCAATAATAGGAGGAATATCTTCATTACAACCAAGTAAGGATTTAGACAAGTTCCACCATTGTTTAGGATTGATATTTTTCTCATCCAATTGTGTACGTAGTTTCGCAAAATAGGCGTTAATCGAACCTCTTATTGCATTAACTACCTTATTGCGTCGCTTTTTGTAAAACTGGTAAAACCTGTCAATTTTGATACAGACATCCAGAGTAAAAGGGCTAGGGGTTTTAGTTAACTTTTTAAATCGTTTCCATGATCGATTACACTGATGCATAAGTTTTTTAATTTTAGTTGTTATCCAAGGTTTATCCTTTGGCCGAATGGTGACTTCATTATACGGGATAAACTCTTTGGCAGTAGTTAAGAAAAGGTCAGACCAGTAAAATACTACATCACCAATATAATCAAAAACGTTAAAGGCAGTGTTCCAGGGAGCAGAGGATAAATTAGAATTAAGACCTTGAAAATCAGCTTTTTTGAAATTTCATACACCTCTTTTGAACGAGCGGTCGCTATGGTAGGACAGTGAAAAGGAAGAGAAAACAACCGAGTGGTCAAAATTTGAAATGGGGGCTAAGACTCCACTGTTCAAGATAAGTCCAGGTGAGTCAGTAATTAAAAGGTCCAACAGACTGGTTTGAGAACTCATTTATTCTAGTGGGTACATCTGTTAGCTGGAAAAAATTGAATTGAGCAACGAGGTTGAAAAGAGACAGACCTATTTCTCTATCTTGATGAGTGGAATTCCAATCAACACACCTATCATTAAAGTCGCCAGTGAGTATTAAAATATGTGAATTGCTTTCAATGGCGGATGAGGTGGAATTATATAGCGACTCGAGAAAAGTTTCGCAGATCTCTGCGGGTTGACCAGGTGGTCGATAGTAATTACCTATCAGAACTGACCCACGTTGGCTCGAGAGCTCAACCCAGATAGGCTACATTCACAATTTGGACTTTCAAGATCGAGATGCCGAGTACTTGGCAGGCATGTATGTATATAGGTCAAGAGGCCACCAGCTCTACCTTTTCGGCGGTCTTTTCGGAAGGGAGGTTGAAAATTATCAATATGGAGGAGTTGATCGGGATAACTCTCCTCTAGCCAAGTTTCAGAAATAGTAATTATATAAAGTTTTCATTTTGAGCGAGACTTCGTATTTCATCTAATTTCCCTTCACTTTTAATGTTGCAATGACATAACTTAAATTGATTGACAATAAAAGGCGTGGCTAGGACCTGCGTTGGGACGAACATCGGTGGATAAGGCAAAGTTTTTGTAGAGCACGTATAAGATATGTCGTGAACCCCAAAATCCACAGAAAATAATGTTTACAAGTAAAATTACCAAAATACAATAGGAGCTGGTGATCTGATTGCTAACTGGGGGACAAGCAGAGAAATCATTGTGCGTATTATCCTAGACATAATGAGTGTTAAAAAGACGAATGGTCTATGTTGTTCGGCGCTACAACCCATGATGACCACAATGTGTTGAGAATCCATCCTGCACAGACTCTGTATAATCCATTGAATTTATGAACAAGAGCATTGAGAGCAACCTATGAGCTAGTGTGTTACTTGCTTTAAGACCAGAATAAGCCGATTCTAGTTGTTCATGACACCATAGTGTTACAATATAAAGAAGTTTTCCTCTGAGTACTATGTAAAGTAGCTGAGGCTTAACATTTAACATACAAAATCAAAGTAGAAAGATAACAAAGTATGTTATTAAAATATGCGAGAATTCAAATCAGATGAAAGGAACATGTAAAGCTTATATAAATAACAATTGGACGATCGGGATAATAAAGTAAAAGTAACAAGAAACAATACTACATGGACTGGCTGAGCACATTATTTGTTTCGCTTTTTTCATTATCCCAAAGTCTGGAGTCGATATTTGTATCAGATCTCCCGAAAGCGGGCTATATGAATGTGCTATGATGAGACGATAATAAAATGTAGCACCTAGATGACAAAATTGAAAAGTTGAATGTCCAGCCTTGTACCGCAGACCTTCTTAGCAGATTTTCTGCTGTACTATAATCATGATAATAAAATGTAGCACCTAGATGACAGTAGATCAGTGTACCTAACACAAAATAATGTTTTTGCATGTATCCATCATGCTCCATGTACTATATATATATATATATATATATATATATATATATATATATATATATATATATATATATATATATATATATATATATAAGATCAAAAATAGTGTTCTACAACATGTGCAGGTTTGCACATGACAAGAAGTCGACTAGAGAAAGAAAAAGGATTCATACAGGGTGGGTTACAAGACAGATTCCGGGTATAGGAACTCTTTGTGCTTACTGAAAGCTTCATGACAAAATTTTGCTGTTCCCCTGATAGTGTTGCCCTCTGCTGTCATTAAGTAAAACAACTTTCGGTTATTATTCATGGTAACAAAGTGTTTGCATGTGATTTGAACTTCCTTCAAAAGCTTCCTTCTTTCCACCTCATAGAGTTTACAGTTTAACAAAAAGTGCTCCTTGGTTTCTAAAATTTTACAAAATTTACATAATCTTTCTTTAACTGGGACTTTGGGCCCACAGTATTTCCCTGTTCCCATAGCCAAACTATGACTACTGATTCTGAAATTAACCAAGGCTTTCCGGTAATCAAAGTTTGGCACAATATCTAAATAGTTTTCGAAGGTAAAATGTTGCTTGAATTGGGCAAAAGTTCTATATCTGTCACTTATATTGGTTACTTTGGACCAGTAATTTCTGTACTTCCTTTTGTACTCTTTGATTAGTTCATGTGGGGTTTTGTTATTAGTATGTACCAGTGATTTTAGATTTGTTACACATTTTCACCAAGAGAGGCTTTCTTTTTCTTGCCCATGTGTGGCTGCCAGCAGGCCGGTGGGTGGAGCTTTTACAATGTGCAATTTAAATTTTAAAATGTTTTTAATCACTTTTAGATCCAGTGGAAACAACCCCAATTCATCACGTACTGCCATAGAGGTAGCAGCATTTTTGTGGACACCCTTAATAAATATACTGAAACTTAACACAACACTTTCTCCAATGAATTTATCGCAATTTGCAAAAGTTTTATCAAGGGTACAGGCACTCAAGGAGGTTCCCATACCACACTGCCATAAAGTATAATTGGTCGAATTAGAGATTTGAAAAGATTAAATGCAGTTTTAGGAGTAATGCTATTTGCGGCAATTATACGTTTAATTTTGAAAGCAAAATATGTTAGCTGGCACTGCACAGTATGCGGAAATCTAAATTACAGTGTTACAGTTTTTGTCCTTCACTCAGTTGATAGCACAAACCTGTTTAGTCCCTTGTCCACCACATGCGACTCCTTTTCTTTCCTCAGCCCACGTTCAATCATCTCATCTCTAAAACCTATCCACTCCGGTTCACCTACCAAAGCTAAACGTGCAACAAAATTAAACCGCCCCCTTCGCATCATAAATGCTAACTGCCAATCAATCAAAAATAAACAAGCATCATTTGCCAACGTGCTCGACAGCACAAAGACCAATGTTATTATAGGCAATATCATAGGTACTAAGTGATGGTTAAATGACACAATAGCAGACAGTGAATATTTCCATCAAATTTGTGCTCCACAGAAACTACAGAAAGTCCAAAGAAGGAGGAGGTGTATTCGTAGCAATAAATAGCGACTTCATAAGCTCAAGGGAAGAAGATTTAGAGACAGAAGGTGAACTTTTACGGATCAAAGTTATGATTAAAGGTTGTAATTCCTTGTACATAGCATCAGTGTATAGATGGCACTTCTCAGATGCAAATGGACTAGAACATTCAAAGATTCAGTGCATAAGCTCCAGTCTTCTCCCAATGCACACATTATAATAGGCTGTGATTTTAAGTTCCCATGTTGGTACTGGAAAACTAAAACATTAAAGCCAGTGTGTCAATCATCATTTTGGAGAAATTTTACATGATAACAGCCTCACTCAACCCATTGAAGAACTTACCCCACACGTATTAATACAACAGAAGTAACTACTGGAATATCAGACCACGAAATAGTATTCACAGAACTCGATATTTGCCCAGTCCGGCATCCCCCCAAAAATAGAACTATCCGTCTACTCAGCAAAGCAAATTGGAATAGCCTCCGTGAGCACGCACATCGTATTGACAATACAATACAAACACAAGCCCCCCTTCCCCCCTGTCAACAGTCACTGAACTCTGGGCAATTTTTGCGATGGTCTCCATGAAGCAATCAAAGCTCACATACCCAACAAAATAGCCAAAAACAAAAATAGTCTCCCATGGATCACACCGGAAAGTAGAAAACTGACGAAAAGAAGCGAACGGCTCTATAAGAAAAAGAAAAAAAATCAGCTAATTCACTTGACATAAAGAAGTACAAAGACGTCAAACACACCTTACAGCGCAAACTAAGACAAGCATACTGGTGTTATGTTGAAGACATCTTCACCCCTGAAGACCCTTCTCCTACCGAAAAGTACACGTGCATGAAGAAATTCTGGACCTTCATAAAACATAAAAGAACAGATAACACTGGCATTTCCCCCACTAAAAGAAAATGGTCAACTAATCACTACCCCCAAAAGAACAGGCCTCCCTACTCAACAGACAGTTTCAGTCAGTATTCACACAAGACAAGCCTCTGTCCCTTAAACATATGTCCGAAAATGCAAACCCCAACAAGAAATTTCAAAAGTTAAACGACTTCAATGTAACCTGCAAAGGAGTTGAAAAAACTCCTGAGTAACCTCAATCCAACAAAGCAGCAGGCCCTGATAGTATCTGCCCCAGATTGCTTAAAGTATTAGCCCCCAATCTTGCTCCCGCTCTTACCACTATCTATGATAAGTCCCTCCGCACCTCAGAAATCCCAGATCTGATTGGCGATGTGCTTTAGTGGCCCCCGTATTTAAGAAAAGGGCAAAAATACGTCCCTGCCAACTATCGCCTGTAAATTGATTGAACATGTAATAGCCTCCCAAACTATGTCACATGGAAACACAAACAATATTTTATACCCCCTACAGTATGGTTTACACGAAAAACGCTCCTGTGAGATACAGCTCCTCGAATTCATAGACGATGTAAGTAAAAACATGCAATCAGGTAACCAGAGTGATGTGCTGGTCATGGACTTCTCAAAAGCATTCGATAAAGTTAGCCACCAAAGACTGATGTTAAAACTCCACTGCTATGGCATTTGCGGCCAAACCCACAGCTGGATCAAAGCTTTGCTCCAAAACTGTGTACAGTCCGTTGTAGTGAAAGGAGAGCAGTCAAACTATGTACCAGTAACCTCTGACGTCCCTCAAGGCTCTGTTTTGGGCCCCTGTCTCTCTGTACTACATTAATGACCTTCCTGACAACCTAACCTCGACCATCCGACTTTTTTGCCGATGATACCATAGCCTACCTCACTGTTAAATCTAATATAGATGCACAATGTTTGCATCAGGATCTCCAAAAGCTTGGAAGATGGAAGAGCGAATGGCAGATGGAATCTCATCCAGAAAAGTGCAATGTCCTATCTGTCACCAGGAATAAAAACTCACTTGTTTTCCAGTACCGCCTCCACAACCAAACCCTAAGATATGTAGACAGCACAAAATATTTAGGCGTCAACATCCAAAAAGACCTCCACTGGGACCAACACCTCAACAATATTACGAATAAAGCCAATAGAACTCTATGATTCCTCCGTAAAAACTTAAAAATAAACTCAACCAAAATTAAAGAAAATGCTTATTTTTTCCTCGTTAGACCCCTTACCGAATATGCCTCCACAGTCTTAGACCCATACACTATCACACATATTAATCAGCTGGAAATGGTGCAACGTAGAGCGGCCTGGTATGTTACCAACAGGTACCATAACCGCTCTAGCGTGAGTGACATGCTGGTCAATTTACAATGGCGGTCCCTGCAGGCAAGGCGCCTGGACAGCAGGCTCACCATGCCGTACAAAATACACCACCATAATCCCCCCTACCCGCTACTCCCATAGCCACAGTTTTCAAATACCCCACTGTTGTGCAGATCATGGCAAAGTCTCCTTTTTCCCTGGACAGTTCGGGACTGGCGCGCCCTCCCACCCGATATTCCTGCTGCCGCATCACTGGAGTCCTTCAAGGCTCTAGTGTCCAAACAATCTAAATGCAACATTACACACACGATAAGCACTAACCACTAAACATGCCTCTAAGTTCATGATATCCTTGCTTCCTAACTAACTTATCCCACAACTAACAGCATGCGCAATCACGGCAGAATCTTCACTATGTTGAAGGCGGTCGTTTTATGGAAGATGAAGAAAAAGAAAAAACTTATCTGTAAACGTAACAGATTGCATAGGAAGGCAAAGACAAAAAACGACCCCGACCATTGGTTTAAGTACCGAAAAGCTCGTAATCATGTTGTAAGCAACCTACGAAAGTCAGAACGAAAATATTACAGTTCTCTGGCTGAGAAGGTCAATTCCAGTGATTACAAATCACGACTCTGGTGGAAAATAATTAAGCAGTTCTTGCAAGACCATAAAGCTGTATCATAAGAATTTCCTCCAATGAAGCATGACGAATCTTTAGTTACCAGTGATGCAGACAAAGCTGAACTGTTCAATACCTATTTTGCTGAACAGTGCTCCTAAAACACAAATGAGGCGGAACACACTACAGTTTATCCAAATAGATCTATTCTAACTAGCATAGACATTGACGAAGGTCTGGTCAAAGATTGTATATCTCTACTTCAAGTGCCTAAGGCGAGGAGCCCTGACAACATCAGCTCTAAATTATTAAAGGCTTGCTCTGACTCAATTAGGAAACCATTGTGTATGATATTTAACAGGTCTTTAGAAAGTGCCATTTTTCCACTATATTGGAAAAGCGTAAATATTAATCCGGTACACAAAAAAGACAGTAAGCAATTTACAAAAAAATACCGTCCAATATCTCTCCTTAGTTGTGTTCACAAGATATTTGGGAAGGTGCGTTTTCAGATGTGTTTTCAATCATTGTATTGAAAATAAAATTCTTTCACGGTTTCAGTCTGCTTACCAAAATGGAGATTCTCCTGTTTCACAATTAGAGATTTATGATATTGTGCTCGAAGCCACGAATTAAGGAAAAGCCGTCAAATTTGCTTTTCTGGGTGATTCACGGGCTTTTGATCGCGTGTGGCATAAAGGTCTTCTCCACAAGCTTAAATCCATCAGCATCGGACAAAACTTGCTGGTCTGGCGCAAAAGCTTTTTAGAACAAAGATGTCAGCGTGTTGTATTAAACGGACAGCCCTCATCTTGGCGTATTATCAGAGCTGATGTACCTCAAGGGTGAATATTATGACCTTTGATGTTTTTTTAATTTATATTAATGACATTGCAAGTATAGTTGATTCAAATATTCGGCTGTTTGCAGACAACACGTTTCTTTTTGTCTTTGCCGACCAAGGCGATGATGACAGGTGCGGATCCAGGATTTGTCAAGGGGGGGGGGGGGAGCTGAACATAGCAAGTAAGGCCAGGGGTCCGGGGGCTGCCCAGGTCCCCGGTGGGTCCAGGGCAGAGCCCTGGCGGGGGGTTAAGGGGGGCGGAGCCCTCCGAAGCTCCAGGGTTTTAATGCATTTAAAGGGGCATAAACTGCTTTTTTCTGTCAATAAAATACAGTGGCTCCCCTCTTACAAGACACCCAAAATGCAGCCTAAAAGTGGCCTTGTAAGAGGGGTGGCCCCTTCTAGAGGGGGAATATATATAATAAAATGTGTCATTTTCTGCGTAAGAATGGTGACTTTTCAAGAGGAGTGGCCTCTGGTGACGTATATCCATCGTGCAGTTCTGTTTGCTGCTTCATTTAGCTACTTATCTCCAAAAACACAGTCAAAACAGTCGTAAGAAATAATGTCTCTCTATCTATTTATTGGACGCACATGTAAATTCCCAAGTTTAAATGGCAAACTTTCCCGAACTTATGACGTCAAACCGCAAATTTACAATGCATGGCGGGAGGTTAAATAGCCTGGCTCCTTGCGATTCGCTACTCTGGCTTATGCATTCACGTTGGGAACCAGTCTTCCTGCACCCGACGGAGGGCGCTGCAGTATTTGTTGTTGTTTTTGTGCCTGTCAGCCTGATGATCTTTGACACCACGTTGATTAATCGACTCTGTGTCTTTGAAATTTGGTGATTTGGAAAGCTCGGACCAAAGATGTAATGGGTAACCCCCCTATACTTTCTCGTGTGACCGGAGATGACCAACAATTTTTGGAGGCGCCAGAATTTTTTTTTTTGGGGGGGGGGGGGGGGAGCGCGCGCTCCCGGCGCTCCCCCTCCCTAAATCCGCGCCTGGATGATATAGCGAGCCTTACTTGAAACGGAGATCTCTCAGCAATATCCATTTGGGCTGATCATTGGTTTATCAGCCTAACTGAAAGTAACACTTTTACCATGGCCTGCTCAAGGTCTCAAAATTAAGAAAATTGTCCAATATTTTTGAAAAATTGCCGCGTGACAGACACAAACTGTCATAAGCACCTTGGTGTAATGTTGTCATCTGACTGCACCTGGACAAATCACCTTGATACTGTATATATGTAAAAGCTATGAAACGTGTAGACTGCCTTCGTGCCATGAAATACACCTTGAATAGAAAGTCGGTGGAAAAAATGTACATGATGTTTATCAGGCCCCTCCTTGAGTACGGCGACATTCTTTGGGACAATTGTTCCGTTGCATGCGGTGTCACAAGTAATGAAATAGACAATTATTTCAAATTCTCTTTCGAAAAGGTCCATCTAAATTTTTTGCGTTTCTCTTTAGGAGTGCACAAAAAAGCAAGCAATGTTGCAGTGATAAGTGAACTAGGCGAATTTCCACTTGTACTAAAAATTTTCACTCAAATGTGTAAGAATTGGCTACGGATAGTACATATGAAACATGAGAGTTTGCTCTATGATTGCTTTCTTTGTAATGTGGAACATATCGATACCGGGAAGTTCAAATGGATCACATCTCTAAGAGACACATTTAACTTATTTGGTTTCAGCAAAATGTGGGAAAATGTCGGTTCGCGCACCAATTTTTTCCCTACTCCGATTTTTGTCAAAAGAATTAAAAGACGATTTATCCTTCAGTGGCAAGAAGCAATGAAAGGCAATTCAGCTCCAGACAAAAAACTACGTACTTATGCTAAATTTAAAGAAACATTTGAGTTAGAGAAATATTTATTAGTGATTCGAGATTATGCTTTAAGGAAAGATATTACACGTTTAAGAATAAGTGCACACAATTTGAAAATCGAAACTGGTAGACACAAAAGACCACACAAAATGCCTTTAGAGGAACGATTATGCGATACTTGTAATATACTAGAAGACGAATATCACTTTATAAGCGCTTGTAGAAAATATGAAAAGGAAAGAAGAAATATATATGGTGCCCTCACCAATATTTTCCCAATATTTGATAATTTAGATGACTACGACAAATTTATATTCATTATTAGGCTAGACGATGTGGAGAAAATTACAATAGTTAACAAATATTTCTCCGAGACACTGAATAAGAGGGGAACATTGTGAATATGTATATTCCCCCTCTCTTTTCCCCTCTATTCTTTAGACTATGTACCCTGTGTAAACATCCACAAGTATGTACACTGATATGGCTCTCGAATATATCTATGGTAATTTATTGTTTTGTTGTTTTGCAACGGTATTTGTATTATTTTCTTTCTTCTGTCTTGTGTGTAATGTGATTTGTGGGTATATTGTGTGATATGAGTTTTTTTTTTTTGGGGGGGGGTTGTGTTCTTGTAACTTGTGTTTTCTATTTTTATGTGTTGTATTAACATAATATCATATTTGTAATTTGATGCAGTTAATAAAGTTTATTCACAAAGTTTATTCACATGCTCCAGTAAGCCTGAACAGGTGCAGTTTGCGGCCGCACCTGTTGTGACCAGTGGCACCCAAACCACGAGTGACAGGTTACTTTACAAAGAAACACTATGGGAACCGTTGAAAGAAGATAGAAACACAAATTGATACATTTTTATAAGATAGTAAATGGTTTTGCCCCACATTACCTGTAGTATAGGACTCCAGAATCTATAGCCACCAGTCACAACATAAGACACAGTAACGGAATAAATGTACCTGTAATATTTTGTAGGTCCGAACAGCGCAACAACTCCTTTTTTGGCCACTACCATTCGAAACTGGCGTAACCTGGATCAAGAGATTTAAAATTCTGAAACAATATAAGCATTCAAAAATAAACTGAATGGTAACACAATACATGTTCCCCCGTACTTTTTTGGTAAAAATAGATTCACCAAAGTCCACCATACGAGGATGCGCTTGAACTGTAACCCTCTTAATAATTTGCTGTTCCAATACGGTTACATCGACAGCCAAAGATGTGCTTGTGGAGCCCCAGTGGAAAGCACTTTCTATTTTTTGACAGAATTTTATCTTTATAACGAACCCCTCACGGAATTACTAGGAAATTTTCAGCCAGAAATTACCGCTAAAAGGGACATTTTGCTGTATGGCGATGCAAACAAGTCCATTGATTGGAACACTATGTTATTTGACAGTGTAGAAAGGCATATTTTAAAAAGAAAGAGATTTAGTAGAGATTAAGTGATTGTCCTCGCCATTTTCTTTTCTTTTCTTTTTTTCTTTCTTTCTTTCTTTCTTTCTTTCTTTCTTTCTTTCTTTCTTTCTTTTTCTTTCTTTCATTCTTTCTTTCTTTTTTTCTTTCTTTCTTTCCTTTTTCTACATTTGTACTTTCTGCTTATGTTTCGGTTTCACCAAGTGATGCTGTGTAGTTATGGAGAAGGATTTATAAAAGCTTTACAGCTTGTTCCCTAATCCATCTTTCTTTGAAATAAAATATGTTCAAAAGGCTGATGAGTGCTCTTGATCCTACTTCTACGAGGTAATATTTGACCGTATAGCCTGTGTCTTCTATATCTTGAATTAAATCTTAATATCTATTTGCCTTTGGTGTGTTGCTTCTTGGTGTAGTTCAAATGGTATTGATAACTAGGCAAGGATGATCATTTTAGATTGAATTTGATTGAATATACCAGGATCGAGGTCGACAAACATTTCGAAGTTTGGAAAAAGACCGTTTTTGAAGTTTGAATACAGATTGGAGAGGATGGAATCATGGCGCCAGGTGTAACATTTTGGAACAATTAATGAGGACACGTGTCAGTTAGCGTTGTTTGCGAATTGAAGGTATTTTTTTTAAACCAAATTATAGATTATACTCTTGCATGTAATGTTGGATTGTTCTATCGTTAGGATCTCGAGGAATTCCCTTGGACTGCAAAATTTTTTAAGTTATTACACCATCTTTGATTGAATTCTGAATGTACAGTTTGTTTTACTTTTCTTTTAACGGTTACGATGTATAATTTGTCTGGTTTACTGTACTACTGCTGAGGAGATGATCTTCGCTGTAAGAGGATATTGAATCCTTTTTTAACCCATTTACCTTCGTGGGAAAGTTTAGTTACATTAACCTGAATGCCAGCTTTTAAACGGGATGTTGAATAGGCTATGGTGTTGTCTTCTTTGTAGATGTGATATCAAATTGATTTTATTCCCAAGCCTTCAGTTGCATGTATTACAGCCAATGTAGCTGGAAGGGGCATATTTAACCATTTCGTAATGAATATATCAGCGATAGCATCCAGCTTTCGAAGGTTTGTATCTCTCGGTTATTTAGTGGACAGTGAGTTTAAATCTGATAACTGGAAGCATATACTGGGAGTATACGTTTTGCTTATACTCGCCTCTTATTAAAGATTCATCTATGTTGTTTAGGGGAATTTTGCAAACCGGTTTAGATATATTGAAAAAAAAGTATATCAATCAGAATATGTGCTTTGAGTTCTGAGGAATTTTTCAGGCGAAGAAACTGTAGCTGGTATGGTGTTTTTGGACAGATGAATATTTTTAACAGCCTGATGGTAGTGACACGGATTGGCACTTTTTGGGTTCTAAAATCAAGTTCATACATATTGTAAACATTTCAACACAATAAATAATCCGCTGATGGATTCCAGAATTGCACGTGATAATATTAAAGTGATTTGCGAAAGTTGTATAACTGGTGTCTCACTATTGAGGTGGTATCCCTGCTTACTTTCCAAAAGTATTTATTCTAAGTGGGGATTGAAAACATAGAGTAATTTTCGGACATTATCTCAATCGCCTTGGACAGCCCCTCGCCTAAATATGAATGGTTCGAACCTCCTTGTTGTCCCACAAATTGTTCCGATATTTGAATACAATAATCTCGCATATGTCCGTGCATTCTCAGGAAATTGGTATGTACACAAAACATGGTCAGTTAGTTTTTTTATCGCTTCTAGAGCCAAAGGGATCCATTAAATCGAAGAAAGTCCCATGTCATGGTCTTTTGTTCTCACAGGCACAGCTAAGCGCTTCTTGGAAAAGTTGTGTTCCATAGTTCCATTGATGTTTCTAACAAAAGCCTTCTGTATAGATGTATTTATATAGATATTACTGGTCATATAATTTAAAATTCGATCTGACAATATTTGGTGAAACAGTTTACCGATTACCGAAGTTCATGCGATCATCCAGAAATTTTTTGGTTCTGTTCTATCATTTCTTTTACAGATAAGTTTAACATTACCCTTATGTCATAAGGGCGGAGGAGCTGGACACTCAATAATAATCCTACCATATAAAGTTGCTAGGAAATGATGACACGCTGGTATGTTGCGAAGTAAACCATATGTCAGTCCGTCTACTCTGTGTGGTGATGTGGATTTTTGATGTTGAAGTATTGTCTTTACGTCTTTTCGGCAGATGGGAGACATATTGAACTCTGCAGGTGACTTTTATTAAAAAATCGTGGATTGTATTAAGGGGCCAGTTATTGCCTCTTAGAATGATGGGCATGAAACAAGAGGCCCATGGGCCTAATGCTCTGCTGCCACCGTGCCTATATTACAACTGCTCATTTCAAAGTTGTGAGTACTCAAGTGGCTTCTGAACAAATAAAGCTTATATAAATTTAGTGTATAAAATGTCCCCCAGATGTCACTTCACTCCACATGTAATCATAGCTTATTTGTGCAATTCCTGTGATGGATATTGTTGCATGTGCCAAGACAACAATGAGTGAGTAAATTTATACCCCAAGTGACCCCGGGACAGAAGATCAAGGTCACCCAGATTATGTAATACAAGAGGCCGATAGGTATGGTGTTGTGCTGACATTGCCATTGATGTCCAAGCTACACCCTGCCATTAAAAAATCACATTTCAACTTTACAAGCATGCATCACAAATAAATTTAAGAAAGGGGCCTAGACTGTCATACACCCTACAGGTCCTGAAAGTTATATAGGGCTAACTTAAAGCGGTGGACGGTATTGCGCTAACGAGCAAAAGTTTATTGACAGACGGATGGACGAACAGACATGAGCGGTCACATAAGCTCTGCAACCTTTGCTCAGCAGAGCTAAAAATGAATTTCCTGTTCACAAAGACATTGGGCTTTACTTTATAAGAAACGGTATTAATAACAGTTAAGCAACTGGAGACCGATATTAATACGGTGTTGATGTGAAAATAGCAGATTATGCCTGAGCAAAAAGATTACAACCAATGTTGGGAGTTTTATTAAATACAGATCAATCCGGTAATATAAAAAACATACACAGAGAGGGTTAAACATAAAACTTGTTGACGGTATTATTGAGTATTCGGAATGTCGAGAAATAAACTCTGCTATTATATTACTTCTGGACTGCGGAACGGTCTTTTATGTTTTTAACATTAAAATACTTTGGATTTGGAGATTCCTTCTCAAAGTGGATTAGTACATTTTATTATATGTAGTGTTTCAAATAATTTACGTTTCAAAACCTATCATAATGCCCAGAGGCATAAGACAAGAATGTCCTTTGTCTGCATCCCTGTCTATTATTGTTGACACACTTGCTATAAATATTAAGGGAAACAATACAATAAAATAAATTGAGCTTCCCAATGGTATCAGAGCAACACTATCACAACATGAGGATGACCCCACTGTTTAGTTGAGGATGAAAAGTCTATTACTGAGGCATTAAAAACTGTAGACTTGTTAAGTGACGTAGCAGGCCCAATTTCTATTCGAGGCAAAATAGCAGGTAAGTGGCTTGGTAAACTTAAACCAAAATTGATAAACCTGTTAGAGCCCTTTGGGTATACTTTGGTGAAGACAAACAAAAATGTTAAAAAACTGATTTTGAATACAAAACTGAATGTTTTGGAAAGCACAATGCTGCATTGGAAAAAAATAGACCCCTCTCTTTATGGAAAAATCATCATTATAATAAAAAGTTCAGCCTTGGCAAAAATTATTTTTAGTGCTTGTATAGTGAATATCTTTTAATTCTACGGAAACTGTCACAGAAGCAAAATTTTATTAAGTGTTATGTTGATACTTGCAGCAGGCAGCCACTGCTGGCCTCAAAGAGTTAAATTCTTGGATAAATTACCGGCGGTGACATGTCCTCTTTCCTGCCAGATCTCTCATGCATTCCCATTTTTTACTTTATTTTTTTTTTTACATATTTTTAAATTACATTAGAGTAAAATCCAATCTAGCTTGCCTTGTCACATTTACCACCTTATTTCTGTATGCCGTATACAAATCATAATTCCCTAGCAATTTATATTGATCTCTTGTTTTCATAGCTTGTAGCACTTCTTAATTTTGCCACTTGTGTTGCTTCATGTGTTTTACCCTGTGAACCTGGGTAAGTGTATGCAAATTTAAAACTTCCAAATACTGATCTAAAAATAAACTTAATGCTGATCAGGATTTTCACATTTATTTATGTCATCCCACTTCAGGCTTCCAATATCTGCCACAATTTTTGTTTATTGATTTTTTTCATGCTTCTATACTGCACTGCAGTATGCCCTGGATCATGATTTACACTGCACTGCAGTATGCCCTTGATAATGATTTATACTGAACTGCAGTATGCCCTGGATCATGATTTATACTGCACTGCAGCATGCCCTGGATCATGATTTATACTGCACTGCAGCATGCCCTGGATCATGATTTATACTGCACTGCAGTATGCCCTGGATCATGATTTATACTGCACTGCAGCATGCCCTGGATCATGATTTATACTGCACTGCAGCATGCCCTGGATCATGATTTATACTGCACTGCCGTATGCCCTGGATCATGATTTATACTGCACTGCAACATGCCCTGGATCATGATTTACATTACTTTTGTAGCGTAACACTAAACAAACAGGATAATAATCACTTCGAGCAAGTTTCTGAACTGACACTACCCCCTGTGTTAAATCAAAATATTAAGTTCCCCAACATATAAAATTCACAATTTTCACTATCAAGCTGGGTTTCAAACCTATCAATCCAGTCAACCCTCTCCTGTGGTGGGCGATACGTAAACCACAGTAGATATGATGATATATTGACACGCTGCATCTCCAGCCATATAGACTCTACACTCTCACATTCCAGGTTACTCCTCTCCTGAAAGGAATGTTTGTTGGTACATTTATATACACAAGAATACCAGCTCCTTTTTTCTGATGTCTGTCCTTTCGGTCCAGATGAAAACCTTCAATACCTATCTGGCTATCTGGGACATCATTATTTACAAAGGTTTAAGTCGCCCTCAGTATGTCTGATTCTTCAGGTGATTTCTGTACTTATGACTTGTGTTGTGACAATTTTGGTAACAAATGACATACATTTAGATGGGATATCCTGGTCCCTTTGCTTGGTAATTTCAGAGAATATTCAACTTTACATGTATACATGTCCTGTAAAAGGTCACATGGCTCAGAGGGACTGGACTGCTCTCCCACAACATGCTGTGTCCCTTGTGTCCCCGTGGGGGTACTTCCTATACCTTGCTATACGGGTAGGCGCCGCGGAAAAGACCCCCTATTTTCGGTACTTGTCGCTCTCTAAGACCCCCCTTTTTCCTGCTTGTAGCTCTAAAAGACCCCCCTTTTTCGCTTGTCTCACCCAAAGACCCCTGTGTTTTTCAATTCCTGTCTCCAAATTGCCACAAAATACACCAAATTTTATGAAAAATTTCATTTTTTTTTCAATACAAGCTCCACAAGACCCCCCATTTTCACATTGGTTCCGCTCCCGTTGGGTCCGGGTTTTGTACCCTCGGTGGAGCCTACCCACCAAAAATTCCGGGGAGTACCCCCCCCCCCCCCGGGGCTTGTGTCACACAGAGTATGCCACCTGTACATGATCCCTTCACAGTTCTAACACTGAGGTAGGACCTAATATCCATAAGATCAAGGCAATTTTCCGTAGGCCCATTATTTAACAAAGTTTTCATATTTCTATGCACCATTTTGTTCCCATCAGTGGAAGGAATTTACTTGGTGTGGAAGTGACTCTTTGACTGCAAAGAGTCACAAGAGTTTTCTTGTTCAACAGAACAAACACGATTGATTATTGCATTGCGTACATACGTTTGACAGTGTATCAAAGATATTGGCAAAGTTAACAATTGTCAAATGATCGGCACAGGTTTCTCAGCTAACTCTCATGAAATTGAGTACAGATGACATACTTTGGCCTTCTGTCCTGGTTTTGAGCACTGGTTGGAATAGATCGGAGGAACATGTTTACAAAAGCGTTTCATGTGGTTGCACTCGCCACAAAAAAAAAGAAAGCTTTGTGATCAAGGGATTTAGGTGCATCATAAAGTAGTGTGACCTGCCCTTGCTGCACTGAACGGTGGCCAGTCCATACTGGGATAGGATAGCCCCTCTTTGTATTGCTGTATGGGGCAGTAGGCTGTGATGACGCTCTCATTTGGGTTTGACACCTTGATGGTGTTTCACCTTTGTAGCTGGGGTTTGATGTCTCCTGGAGCAAGTCCACAACAGAATTGTTCCAGCCCTGTTGATACGGTACCTATCCCTATGGAGGTTATCCTTATTGGCCATGCCCCTTCACTCAGTGATTGACAGTTGTCAGTGTTTGTGCATCTGGCTGAAAAACATCTACGCTCTTCATTGCACAGGGGCACCTTGCCTGCATACCTGTGTGCCCTGGGACAAATCTCAGATACATAGACTTTCCCTCTGAACTTTTCCGATACAGTGTCAAGCATTTCATGTAGTCACTTGTGAATGTTTCAAGACTATCCATGACCTGGTTTGTCCCTACATGTATAATTAAATTTTCCAGCCTGTTTGGTATTGTTCATCATATGTTTCCCCATTTTCAGGAGACGACTTGTCAGCTCTAGGCAGCGGTACATATTTGTTAATGCAAGACAGCAGCTGTGTTATCTGGTAACAGTTATTGTGTAAAAATTATTCCAAGGCAACACCATCATGGCTCATCATACTGCTACTTTCTAATTAATATCAAAGTACTAGGGAATTATGATTCGTGCAAGGCATACAGAAATAAGGTGGTAAAATTGATAAGGAAAGCTGAAAAGAATTTTAACCTAATGTAATTTCAAACAATGTAAAATATCCAAGAAAATTATGGGTATGCACAAGAGACCTGTCAGATAAAAACGTAAAATGTTCTCCTTCTAATGTTCAAAGTGGGGGCTAAATTATATCAGATCCAAGTATAGTAGCTGATGTCTTCAGTCAACATTTTATAGAGGCTGTCGAGAAACTTTAAGGGGTACTGGCCAGCAAGCAGATCTTATTTCTAATGAGGTACTATCTAAATTAGATGAGCATGCGAGTGCAAAGATATATCACCAGATATTATTTTCAAAGTTCCACTTATCGAGGAGAGTGTGGTAGTTTCAGCACTAAAAAAAATTAAAACCCCAATAATGCACATGGACTGGATGGGTTGGATGTAAAATTCTTGAAGATGGTGTCGGACTTTATAGCTGTACCATTAACAAAAATTTTCAATTTAAGTATCATACATAGTCAGTTCCCATAAGAATGGAAGTATGCCAAAGTGGTACCCTTATATAAATCGGGACAGAGCTCTGAGTGTAGTAACTACCATCCTATTTCAATTTTGAGTGTTGTAAGTAAATTATTGAAGATCATTTGCATGATTTTCTCACCAAAAATATGGTTTGCTCTGTTCTTGTCAATAAGGATTCCCTGAGGGACACTCATGTGCAACTTGTCTAATTAATCTACTTGATTCATGGCACAAATCCATAGATGATGGCGAATTGGTAGGTGCTGTAATGCTGACTTAAAGAAAGCTTTTGATTTGATTGACCATGATTTTTTTTTGTGAAAAAACCTGGCTTTATATTAGTGTGATGTTAATGTTGTCAATTGGTTCACATCATATCTAACAAATAGGTACCAGCAAGTTGCTATCACTAAGAGCATATCACCACCATTGGTGGTAAAGCATGGTGTTCCTCAAGGCTCCATTTTGGGACCCATGCTGTTCATTATTTGTTTTGTTAAATTCATCATTTTTTCTATACACCTACATGAGTCTGGTCTCAGTATTTATGCCTATGACACCACTGTATTTGTATGCATGAAAACTGTTAAACAGGTTGAAAAGGAGATTAATAACAAAATGGATTTGGTGGATGACTGGTACAACTGTAATAAGATGATAGTAAACCAGGGCAAAAGTAAAGCAATGTTCTTATCTTCAAAACAAAAGGCAAAGAACTTGGACAATAAGGAAATTGAAGTGACATGTAATAATGTTCAACTTTATAATGTAAAGTACCAAAAATACATGGAATTACTATTGATAGCCATTTGAGCTGGGAACAACAAATAGCTCAAACATGAACAACAATATGTGCAAATTTAGCATTATTGTGGAGAATCAGATTTTTGTGACATTTCCATATGCGTAAATTTTTTAATGCCTACATTTTACCATTATTTGATTACTGCACCAGTATATGGAAAAACTGTAGGAAAAATCTTTTCAACGAAGTGCAGTAACTGAGCTATAGGAAGGTATTGGAACAATTGAACAGGATGACTCTGGAGGAGCGAGTATTATAGAAAAAAGCACTAGATGTTTTCAAATGATAATCTGTATATCCCTAGGCCAAGGACAGGTCATTTGAAGTCAAGTTTTTGGTTATTCTGGGGCAATAATATGGAATTCACTGCCAAAGTCTGTGAAAGATTCCAGTAGCTTGGCAGTATTTAAAAGAACTTGTGCAGTGTGCATTTTGTCATTAAGAGGTAAAAAAAACATTCAATCTATTGATATATTACAGTTTAATGATGTTCCAAGTACATTTGATTTCCAAGTACATTTAATTTCCATGTATTATAAGATTGAATGTTAGTACCATACACCACGTTAATAACTACATGTAAAAAAAATTAACGCAGATACCTACAATAATCAAAATACATCTCGATCATTATGACATTTGAAAAGACATTTTCTTGCCTTCTCTGCCAACTCTCCTGCAAAGAAGGATCGGTAAAATGTGACAACCAATTGGCAAAAGGCATGCTCTTTAGGCAAATAGAGTGTAGACACACAAACTGCACAGCACACAATTAGAGCCAGGATTGTGTGTTTGTCATACACAAGATTCTTTTTTGAAAATCCTGATATCAAATACATAAGTCTTGACAACAATATCCATACCCTATCGTCTTTTATGTTTTGACACTCTTGGCTCAGTAGAAACCTCATTCACACTCAAAACCTTTGCCACAGCATCCCGAAAACATCTCTGAGGCTCGATCGTCCATGCATGTTCTCTGAATCACCACAGGCCACACACTGGGGTATAGCTACAGGTTCTTATGAAGTCTTCAGCTGATTAACTCTTTCAGTGCCAATTACATCTAAAGTCGATCCACAAGTCTGAATTATCATTAGGATCGCAGATTCATATTTCTCGTAAAAAGACCTTTCCTTCAAGTACCAGCATGCCTATAGTTCAAGAGAGAACAATTCAGGTCAACAGCTTTTCTCAGTGTGCATTGGGCATATTGCGCCCAATGCATGCCGAGAAAAGCAGTTGACTCAGTCCAAAATTTGGCACTCAAAGGGTCAAAAAGCATAACTACAGATTACTATACAGTGTAGGTCTTCAATTGATAAAAGAGAACATATGTAAAGGTAATACTCAACACAATTCATATTTATAGGGTTTTCTGCATTAGATTGTGCATAATTCCACTTTGCTGCACTTTAATCAGGCAAAGTTGTGTTAACCTTAATTCACTCCTGAATAACCTACCACATATCACCGGGTAACATGTTCTTAAATTGACATCTGTGCGTGTGCACTGGAACTTTACACATCTGACACAGACAAAATGTTGAATTGATAATTGTAACAATAGCTGATGATATGTTTCTGCATCTGATCACAATCACAATAAACAGTGCATATTAAACACAGGTCAATGGAAAACTATTTTTAAATATTGAAAAAATGAAAAGCAACAAACAGTGACACACAACTCCAGCAGTAACCACTAATTTACTGACATAATAAAGTTATAAAAGACCTAATACATGTACCTGCTTTAATGATCAACAGTTGTCACATACCAGTTAGCTTTGTTTATTTATTTCACACATTAATACAATATATATATATCATCTTTAAAAAAGCTGCAATGAAACATGAAGACCAAGTGACAGAATGAAAATATCAATGCAACCTCATCCAGTCTTACTGAGAAGCAAAAGGTCCAATCATGATATCAATTCTTTTAAAATTCTTGAGCTGTGGCATATTAAAACAAAACTTCATATACAGTTAAGTCTGTCTAAAAGTTTACAGCCAAATGCATTTTTCCTGTTGGAAAGTGTTGTACTGGGGTTTATAAAGGTTATAAAAGCTTTGTAAAAGGTTGACAAAGGGTTTGTAAAAGGTTGGCAAAAGGTTGACAAAGGGTTTCAAATGGTTGAAACAGTTGCTAACCATTTCAACATTTTAATTGATAAGGTTGAGAAAGTGTGTGAAATGGTTGTTAACCATTAGAGAGAGGTTTAAAAGTGTTTGAATGCAGTAAGAGGAAATGGATTGGAAAGTGTTAAAAATGGGTTTGAAAAAGGTTTGCCTTTCACTCAAAAGGTAGGAAAAAGGTTGCAAAAGGTTGATGTATTTGGTGACTGTCAAATTAAAGGCGGGCTTAACTGTATATGGCTCTGTGGCCTTGAAAATTAGGTCATGGCTACGCAAACAGAACCAAGATAAATTGTCATATTACTGATAATCACGTTCCCTAGCATTCCTTAAGTGTTAGGGCATGGAAACTCATTTTGACTACAAATAGCCTTACTATTAGGTCACAGTCACTAATCCCCTCCAGGTCTTGCCCTGATACATAATACTACCAAATTTCCTTATATTCTGTCAAATTCTTCCAGAATTAACTTACATGGAAATCGAAACTGTTAAAGAATATGAAAAAAATGATACAATGAATCCTCCCCTCCCCATCCGTTGGAAGACATAACATATGATGCCCTACTTTGACACAGGCTTATTATACAAGACAAGGGCACTTTAGCAGGCACACTGAAGCACAGTTTGTGCACTCTGAAAATTTGATGCATATCACTAAATTGGTCACAGTAATGGACATTACATGTACATCACGGTCACCCAGAAATCAAATCTTCACATCTGATGTACTTGTTTGCCAACCTTGAGCGACATCTATCAAGGATACTTTTGATAAATGTGGTACATGTACCTTGGAAGGAGGAACACAAATGTCCATATATGTCGACCAACACTATCTAAAGATCACAGTTTCATTAATATCAAATATAATCTTTTGTGTCGACCACAGCTATCTACAGATCTCAATTTCATTAATATCAGATATAAACTTTTCTGGGCAGAAGGAAGGACTTTCTGATCAGCACATGTAAGAGGGGGGGGCAAGGGTATTTTCGTGACTCGTAATCCTATCTTTTTATTTTCCGTGATCTGTGAAACAATAAAATTAACTTTCGGGATTCGTGATTAAGCCATTGTTCGTGAATCGTGAATATGCATATAAGCTGAATAGTTTTTCCTGTGAACTGTGAAAATAATTTTTTTTCCTGTGAACTGTGATCAAGACCCCCCTTGCCCCCCCTCATGTAAGTCATGATGCAATGAAACCAAGTCCTTGATGCAAATCATACTTGTGTATCAGATGTACAATCTGTCTAGAATATGTCTGAGATATTGCGGTCACCTGGCGGGGAAATACATACAAACATTTCTGTTTATGTCCAATATGGACACTTTCTTAAAATTATTACCTCAATTTTGCACTTAAGCTCAAATTTGGATCAAATAAATTGGAGTCCTCACATCCCCTCAGGAATGGCCACCCTGGGCCCCAAATGCAATTGGAGAGGACTACCTCAAACACGTGTATATTTAAGTTCTCCATCATTGCTTCTTTCACATGGAGGTATTAGATTTACTCAGGAGTCTCCATGACTGTGTTGTTCCCTCCATGTTAGTGGGATACCACAAATTATATGACATCTGACAAATAAAATGGAAGATTAATGCTGTTCAGTTCTATTTCCAGTTACTGCACAGTAATTTATTCATTATGCTGAACTCATCACCTGGCTTTCTCTGTCCTTACGTTGGCAGCCTTCACCATTACCCAAAATCAATGGCTGCTCCTTATGACAATCCATGAGCTATAATTTGCTGATACCGAGATTGTTATCTTTTCACACAAATCACACATGGGCCCCCTTGTGCCAAACTGTTTGGTAACTCTCTAGTGATAGAGGTAGGAAAACCACAAAAATATTCACTTCCGGGAAAAAAAACCAATTCATTTGCTCATGTAAATGTGCCTCAATATACATCAAAATTAACTTGTATTGTCACAAAAGATGTGATAAACAACTGATAATTGATACATTTATAGATATCAAGGTTGGAAACAGGTTTAAAGAAAATACCAACAGGCACCTCCAACACAAGAGAGTATCCCACAATTTAGCATTAGGGGCCACATGTGTGAATTAACACCTTTCACTTCAGTCAGTCAGACTGAGCAAAGTGAGGGCATGACACAAGCTGTCGATACCTTTCCATGCAGTTTCATCACTGGTCACCTTCAACCCTAATTTTAGTAATATCTGGTACAGTTGTATAAAATCTTTTCCCGTTATAAATAGGAAAAAAGAACTTTTTGACCAGCAGGCCATAATCAGGAACTCGACGTCATTATTATGTGTGTTTGTTATGATGCAAGGACACCTTCCAGAGCCAAGAAGTCTTTGACCGGGTATTCTTGAAGATGCATACGCCACATGGAATAATACACAAGACATTATCATAGTAATGATAAATAGGTCACAGTACTGAAAAATCTAGAGTTCCTTTTATTTACATGAAGCACTGGTGTACCAAATTTTATCAAACTCTCTGCACTTTTGATGTAATGGTAACAAACACTGATCAAACAGGACAGACAACCTAGAGGAAACACATACCTCCCCCTACCCTCCTGCCCCACCCCACCCCCACGGGTGGACATAAAAAGCTTACAGCAAGAAAATTAAGTCATACAATATACATGTGTATTGAGGAGAGCAAACTGGAATCTTAATGGACACAACTACTCTCAATGAGTAGTCCTGATAAAAAATCAGGGGAAAATTAAAACAAAAAAAACAAAAAACAAAAAAAAAAAACAAAAAAAAACCAAGAGGCCCATGGGCCTAGTGCTCTGCCAACTTGTAATGTATTACAATACATGTATATATAAAAGAACAGCTGGTTGAGGAAACTGGTGTGTTTATTGTTTGATTGGGAACCCAAAGTTCAGTGAAATAGGGAAATGGGGGATAGATTCTCTTCTCCATTGATCTCCAAGCTACATGTATATATGCCCTACCATCACAAAATCATTTGCCTCAACTTTACAAGCCTGGAAACCTATAAAACCTATGTCACAATCATCTATATTCTAAGGTATAATAGTATTGGATACAATCTATACAACACATCAATTTGGAATGTTTTGGTTTAATTATTTTTGAGGTATTGAATTTTATCATTTTCAACACATTTTGGCTCATAAATTCCATCAAACTAACCGTAGGGGGCACCACTAGTATCTCCATCAATCAAAATTTTCAAAATCCCACCAAACTTCATAATGATCCACTAAAATCAGATAGCAGATCATTCACAACATTTTCAGATTTCGACTCCTAAATTTTAAGTTACCACATGACCTTCACCTTCAACTCTGCTTAAAACATTGTTCAATTCAAAACTTGCACCCTGCATCCAGCTGTCCATACATGGTTGTTTGCTCAAATTGGGTAATAAATTTTGGAGTTATTCAAGAAAAAGAATAAACTTGGACAAGCACCAAATTCTATAATAATTGGGTCACTGTGACCCAAAAAGTAGGTCACCAAGAGTTTTGAATACAATTTGCTCATGCAATTTTGATCTAAAGGCTCTACTCTCTTTGCCATTGGTATCCCAGCTACATCCTGCCATACCAAAATCACTTCTTTCTATCTGCAGGACGGGCAAACTAACAAAAATATGTCAAGGTCATTGATATTACATAACATATTAGCCTTGGACATGATTTATACATCCTATAATTTTGGCATGTCTAATTCAGTCATTTTCGATATACTCAATTTATATCTTTTGCCACATTCTGGTTTATAATTTTCATCAAAGTACTGGTACTGCCACTTGTATCACATGCAACTGACATTTTGACCTCTACAATCTCACTGGATTTCACAAAAATCTTTCAAAAAATTTAATGGCATCAGAGTGGTCACAACATTTTCAACCTTTGACCCAAACATGTATATTGCATAAAGCTGTAGGTGGCGCCACAAATATTAAACTTGACCTAGATTTTTATACAGTCACATGGTAAGTTCCTAAGCGATATATGGGACTACCTTAAAAACTGGACTGTATCCGACTTTCTGAGGCCAACCCTGGTTCTTTTTAACAACAATAGCGTGTGCACAAACATACACACACATATATATACATATACATATATATACATACATACAATATGTACCTTCAAAATCTGAATAAATTCATTCATTGTACCCACATGCAAAAGTTATGGATGGTCAGATATAAATGATCACAAGAGCTCTATGACCTATGGTCAGCAGAGCTACAAATTAGTACCATTTCTCATTAACATGTAGGCAAAAAAGTGTGTCATTTTTTTATTACAAAAATGCACAGAAAACATTCTTCCTCTCTACATGTAGGCAATAAACCTAAGGGTAGATGGAAAGAAAAAGACCTACTTTAATATTCTTTTTTTTTTTCCTGATGAGAAACTTCTTATTTTTTCAATAGGTCTAAGATCTTACACATGACCTTTGATGAAATTTAAGGACCGAGACGTCAGCTAATAAACATCCTGGTGGCTAAAAAAAAAAAAGTCTATCTCATCATATGCGTCCACCTGATAAACCTCAGGATGAATAACACTTTGCTAACCTGGGGTCAGACCAGGTATATGTAACTGACATCATGATGAATGTTAACACTTAAGTCTCCCTTAATGTACAACATACAAACATTCCCAGCATTTGTACATTCCCGTAGAAAGTCTTACTCCAAAACTCTGGGGGGTTACCAAAGGAGCCACTTGCAGGTACCACTTTTCAAAGTGTAAAAAAATAAAAATTCTGACACCATTATGGCATAACCAGTTTAGGGCCAATGAGGGCCATAGGTAGGTACAAGAAGCACATTGCGTAACTAACATCAAACTTCCTAATAGTGTTCTCTGTAGGAGTCCCTTGTACAACATATGTACCGGGGGACAACCACACACAGGGGCCACCATAGGGGAGGCTGCAAGACATTCTGGCGGCACTGTATCAAATAATACATGCTGGGCAATTTCTAACAATGTGAACTCTTCCTGAACTGCCATTTTGACAGTTAATTCTTTTCTTTTTTTTTTTTTTTTTTGTTTTGTTTTTTTTTTGTTTTGTTTTGTTTGTTTGTTTTTTTGTTTGTTTTTTTTGTTTTTATTATTTTTTTTTTTTTGGCCTTTTGTTGTGGTTCAGGTTGCTTTGCTATTATAGCATATTTTGCTATATTTCAGGGCTTCCTGTGGAGCTTCTGGTTTTGCAGCTCAGTTTTAAAATTAATTAAAATATTAATTTATATATCTGTAGTTTTATTTCTGCATATTTAGCAGATTGCAAAAAAAAATTATTAAAAACAAACAAACAAACAAACACAACAGTTAAACAGTATTTTCCCACAGACTTCCACTGGAAGCCAATCAGTGACCGCAAAACACTTTGGTCAGGGCTGAGGGACAGAAAGACTGACAGACACATAGGTGATGACAATACCCCTTCAGTAGGTCAGGTTACTTCTGTTTAACCTAATAACAAAGCTTGGGTGCAAATGCAATGAGCAGAGATATCATGGCAAGGCCAGTTTTCTTCAATGCAGTACTTGACCTAAATATGTGACAAGGGACCTAGTTTTCAGTAGGCACCTGAGACATCCTTAGGACCAACTTTCATAAATGATTGAAGCTACATTCAATATTTTTTAGATATTGTGTTAACGGCATTTTTTTTCTTCAATGTAGTTCTGTGACCTAGTGACAGACTTTTTGATAGGCACCTGAAGCACCTCAATGGCCTTCTGAAAAAAAAATGGTCTCTGTAAAATGAGTATTTCTGGAGATATGGCATGGCAAGGCCATTTTTCTTCAATGCAGCACCGTGACCTAAACATGAGAACCAGTGACATAGTTTTTACTAGGTGTCTGATGAATCCTTAGGACCAGCTGTCATAGATAATTGGTGCATCTACAATGAGTAATTTAATATTTGAAGATATCATGGTATGGCCATTTTTCTTCAATGCAGCACTGTGACCTAAATATGTGACCCACTGACTTAGTTTTAAATAGGCATCTGGGGCGTCTTTAGGTCCAACGGTCACAAATAATTGATGAAGCTACATTCAATATTTTTTAGATATTGTGTTAATGCTGTTTTTTGCAATGTAGTACTGTGACCTAAAAATAAGACCTAGTGACCTACTTTTCAATAGGCAACTGAAGAACCTCAATCACCCCCAATGATGAATATTTGGTCTCTGTAAAGTATGTTCCTTATGAGATATGGCGTTAACAAGGCATGGATAGACGGATGCGTAGGTGACGACAATACCCCTCTGGCCTTTTGGGCCAAGGGGTAAAAAAAAACAGGGTCTAAAGTAAAATGAAAAATTGGAAGTTTACAAAAGCAAAGGTTTGTACACTTCAAAATTGAAGCATTTACACAATGGGACAAATGTCAGTTTGTATTGTGGTCAGTGGCCTTACAGGCATGATGAACCTTTTACAGTTCATATTAACCCTTCCCCACCAAACTATCCAAAACTGGCAGGTGGTTAAATGATATCTCCTTCAAAGCTTTTTTTTTTTTACTTTAACAATTCATGAAAAATAGTTTTAATGAAACATGCCTCCGAGTCAACATTTTTCCTTGGGGTGGGTTTAGAAACATGGAAAGTTATTAAATCAGCCTTAATTCAAGGGGAAATGGTCAAGTTGTGGATTCCTGTAAAAATAATCATAATGAATTACATGTACAGTGGTCCCCCTCTTATAAGGCCACCCAAAATGCGCCAGAATGTTTGCCTTATAAGAGCCTTCCTGCCTCATGGATTTGAAATGGGACTTTTTTCTCTCCTGCCCCATGTATTTTGGTTGAGGGGAGAATATATTTAGAACTCTCTTTTTTGGGGGGTATATTTATACTGAATACTGTGTACCTATTGAGTACGAATAAAGATATATATATATATATATAAGAGGGGTGGCCTCCCTGGAGGGGGTAATAACAATGAAAACACCATCACTTCTGCAAAGAGAAGTGGCCTTTTTAGAGGGGTGGCCTCTCTACAGAGGGGCCTTACAAGAGTGGGACCACCGTATGCTAAATATGTTTGGTAATGAGGCAATCTAAATAAACCGAGTCAGACGTGGTAACCCAAGCTAAGAACATACTGCATTGTGGTATACATGTACATAAACACTGTACATATACATGTACACTGTACATATGCATGGACACTGTATATACGCATGTACACGTTAAACACACATGTAGGGTCCTGATGCCAGTTTTCATGGTATGTTGAGCGATTTTGGTCAATGCCTGACTGGTTGGTGTGTTCACATTTTCAATTGATTCAATATTGGGTAGTTTGTAAGAAAAACTGATACATTCCAATGCTGACTTGATTAGAAATAATTTCTGACATCACGACGACTGAGCACAAAGCCAGGACAAAAAACTGTGATGCCCCGAAAACTGGCAAAGCCACCATACATGAACACTGCACATATACACGTACACACACATTCTGTACATCCACATGATTGTACATCTATTGAATTTCAACTCCAGTCACTGAGTCAAGGGATTTGAAGTCTGTTCAGCTGGCAATCTGATATACATGTGTAAACCATTGCTACTTTTTATGGATGAAATTCATCACATTCAAGTCTGTTTGCTAAAACCTGTGGGAAAAATAACTAAAAACTGTTGTGTTTGTTTGAATGCCTCTATATGTCCCAGGTTATATAAATGTGGTCGTGTACTGTACATGTGCACCTGGCAACACAGGAACACAGGAAACCACATTTACCAGAAATAAATAGATGCTCCCCAAGAAGCCCTGACTTTTGACCACTTAGGCCTTTTTTCTCCGTTTTTGATCTCATATACATACATATACACATATACTTTCTTATACACATACATGTACATGTACACATATGGTGCCCCCTCTTTGTAACAGCCCTCATTACAAGGCAGTCTGTGTAGTTTCTGATATACTACAACAGGGTACACAGCTACCAGAGTACAACTTTTCTCATTCCAACTGTTTTATACAATCCCCTCATTATAAAGAAGTTAACTCTGGATTCCATTGTCAGCCTTACAAAAGAAAGGAGCACTTCTTTTTTTTTTTTTTTTTTTTTTTTTTTAAGGGTTTTTTTAGTTTTTTTTTTTTTTTTTTGCTTTTTTGTTGTTGTTTGTTTTAAGGTGTCACCTTTATATACAGGGAGTGCTGGTGCCATTAGCCAAATGCTAACGTTTCATTCGTTTTGCTCAAGATATTTGTAAATGGCTAATTTATTTTGCCTTCAATTGCATATGAGATGGTTCCACATTATCATCACTTTTGTATTAGTACTTAGGGTACTAAAATTTCATGATCCCCCTCCTTCCCTCCAACCTTGTAGTTAAACATAATGACCTTCCAAGAAATAATAGGAAAATACCACAAAACTTTGGGTACAAATGACCATCATTTTCCATTATCTATAGAAGTGTACAGGTCCATTGTAACCCCCCCCCCCCATCCCTGGCATTTTGAAAGTACTAATTCAAAATGATTCAAATGTTGAACCATCCTTAAGACTTATCTTTAATTCTGCAGTGATTACTTTTTATTTTCTAATTTGGCTACAGGGTTTGAAGTCCAAGATCTGTCCCTGAATGTAGGATATATTCTTTGAAGATGCAACCTTATCTTGCCCTACTACTACTTTATCTTTATCATCTTTACCATATTTATAGGTTTTCCTCACTTGTGCAATGTACTTTTCATGGCAGTGGTCTTCTTCTTGCACTTTTTATGAGGCCATCCTGATGACTGATTAAAAGTGACATCTCAACAGATATATAGTTAAAGGTGGCCTGTGAACAGATACATGTTCTGTTTGCCTAAATGCAGGGTCTCGCAGTAAGGATTGCCCTATTCTCGGAGACAAGTAAAATTTCACTTGGGACAAGTGAAAATTAAATAACCTGATACAGTAGTAATATTTGCAATGAACTTGCCCACATTTGCCATGTTTGCTGAAACCCTGCTTCTGGGAAGGGCATTGAAAAATCATCATCATTTCACTTCCTTACACCCCCCCCCCCAAAAAAAAACCACTGGCTGTTAAACAACCAGTGAAGTGGTCCAATATGCAGAATATGGTGCCAGATTAAAGGGCTAGTACACCTCACAGCAATTAAATAAGTGAATGTTACTTTTTGCTGAATATTATACTGTGTATTCTAGAATCTGTAAAAACTACATATTTTATGAAAAAAGACATCTTGATTAATGTAAAACCAGTAACAGATCTTGTGGAACTGTTCAGTCACTAAATCTTAATTAGTTTTTAAATTACAATTAAATTTTCATATTTTGAGTATAAATAAGAAAAATTGGCTTAAACACATTTCCAGATAAACATTTGGTTTTGATCATAATAGACAGAGCTTATTGTTGGCTACAAAACCAGATCTCATATTTTTCATAAAAGGTTTAATTCAAATTTTAAAGGTTTTGAAAATTTATTCAAAATTTTCTAAATTTCAATAAAATTTCAATGATCTATAAAAGAAATTCCTAAGCCCTTTTTAAAAAAATCATTCCGACCAGTACCTGCACAACTGCAGAATATAATATGCAAATTTAGCTATTTAGAATATTTGATGCAAGTAAAGTTTACATATATATATATATATATATATATATATATATATATATATATATATATATATACGTGTGTGTGTGTGTGTGTGTGAAATTAGCATTTTCATATTTGGTGCTTGAAATAACTCATACATAACATTTCAGACAGCTGAAACAAAATATGAATGACATCCAAAAATATAGGTGCATGCAGAATTATGATAATATAAATTATAGGCGTATTATGGCACATACATGTAAAATGACAGTTCATGGCCTGAGCATACGGACCAAAAGATACTGGGACTCTCTTTAGATCTCAAGCACAAGCGGGAATTAATTGTACTCAATGATATACTCTGGATAAGCCTGACTGTGATCAAAGATCACATATATCTGGGGAGATACAACCTTGTCTACACATGAATTATACAATGCCCCAGTTGGGTTTAATGGATCCTTCGGTGGAGGGCGAACCATGTCTTTTCCGCCTTTTGCAAAGTCACCAACCAAGACTTTCACCACAAACAGCTGCGTGCTATCAGCATAACATCTTGAAAAGTTTGCATCCCTAGCAAAGTAGCTACCTTTGCCAAACTTAGTTCCAACACTGCTTCCACTTAAACGCCAATCGAAGCCATCTCGCTCAATGGCATCCATGTACCGCTGTCTTGTACCGTGAAACAGTCTTTCTTCCTTGAGCACCTGCCCAAATGGTGACAACTTTCTTTGCATATGTGACCTCTTCCTATTAAATTATACAGAGAACATCATTAAAATGACACCATGTGTCACCTGCAACATGTGTCATATATCTGAATATGCCAGATAAATGAACCAAATAAAGCAGCAAGTTGACTTGTTTGCCAATTTTGGCAAAAGTTGACTTGTCATAAAGTGACATAAAAATAATGGATTCATATTTTTGTAAACAGACCTTTCCTTCAAGTACCATATAAAGGTCCAACTTCACAGCTTTTCTCCACCTGCTTTGGGTGCAATGCACCAAAAGTGTCCTTAGGAAAGCTGTTGACTCAGTCCAAACTTGTCAGTCAAAGGGTTAAGGGGGCAATTTAAAACTTTTATGTTACCCTTTGAAAAAAAAAGTCCTCTGTTGGTACATACCATAAACAATCCCAAAGTGTGGCTGACTTATATATTTTGACTGCCATCAATAGTCGTTGATGCCACCACAACCATGTCTTACATGGCTACCACACCACATACAATGTACATGTTTATGGAGTATTTTGTACACAAAATGTCTGCATGTGAACCATATAAAGAGGACATTTGATATACTGGATACTGTTTATGTCGTTCACAGTTGACATGTTCTTACAATTACTTTAAGAAATGTTCCACCAGTGCTCTGTGCTGATATAATTGTTGTGCAACAATGCATAACTATTAAATTTTATAATCAAAGCTTTTGTAAAGTCCACAAAACAGATGTGTTAGGCCTGGCCTTTGAATTTCTGTTTATCATGCAGTGACACTGGACAATATCAATATCCTACTCGTTGTGTCAGAGTTTTTCGTGAAACAAAACTGAAATGGATCATCATCATCATCACTGGATACCTCATTTATATACTAATCTATAATTAAACATAACTTTAGTATAGTAAAGCTAGTGACAGCTAGGATACGGGACCTTGAAGATTCCACAGGCTGCCACCAACCAGGAAAAAACGTCTAATATGCCGCATGCATATTAATTTCTCATCTGCCTTTAATAAGTATTCTTTATTTTCAAAATATTAGAAATATCTCGCTTGTTCACAGAGGTACTGACCTGTACCTTGCCACATCTCGCCAAGTGGCACTAGGCAATCAGGTATGCAGTTGTGGTGGGAAATTAGCGTGCATGTCTCATACTAAATGCAGCTTGTAAGAAGTTTTCACTGCATATCATGAGGATTTCTACATTCATTATGATGTAATAAGAAGCGTAGCCAGTCAACTGTGCCAGAGTCCGAAAAGCTCTACAACCTACATCCAACAGAGCTAAACAAAGCCTTCTTCCTCTTCCTATATTGTTGGAAACCTGGGGCCCTATAACCCATTGGCCCAGCAGAGGTTGAGTGGGAGTCCGATATCTCCATGGCTATGGAGATATGCAGGCTACATGGCTGTGGTCTTCACTTCCTCATTTCCTACTGGCAGGGTGTGTGTCTAAAGAGACGAGAGTTTCCGGAGAGCACCAAAATGGGACTGGAAGCATGTAGCACATAATGTTGCAATAGGAAAGGTCAGATTAGCTCTAAGGTGTGTATTTTCCCCAATACACAACTGAATACACAAACATTTGGAAGGCTAGAGCTGTGTATTCCCATTAGTTTGCATGTTAAAGCAACCTTACATAAACCAGTCACTTTTGTAGCTGTGGTTATATGATTTTTGTAAGGTACATGTAATCAGTTAGGCATCTAGATTTACTGTCAGAAATTTGGTGTTTCTACCTGCAGTAGTTTTCAAGTTATCAAGTTGCACATTACAATGGAAAGTAATGGGAATACACAACCCTAGCCCTCCACTGACTGCAGTGCCCTCTTTGAAGCAGTTCTTGAACCTTCTGTTCTTTCCCTTGCCTATTACCCTGTTGCCTTATTACATAACAGTGTGTTTACCGCAATGCATTTTGGGGGATCACTGGGGACAAACTCTGCCAGCAGTTCAGACTCACAGCACTAGTGGAGTAGTGCATTAGATGCAGTGTTGACTCTTGCTGGTGTGATACATATATGTTCAAGTTCCAATCAGAGAAAGTTACAAAATGCCGAATATTAACTGTAGTGTGCTTAAGTGCACAAGTTCTAAGAGGAAGACACCTGGACTCAGCTTTGACCAGTTGCTGTCTGACAAAAGAGAGAGGAAAACCTGGATCAAACTGATCAGAAATCAAGCCTCAAGGTTGAATCAAAATGGACCAGTGGAGCCATCATTGTAGCTCTTCCTTAACCCTTTCCCCCTTGAATTAAGACTGAGTCAACAGCTTTCCTTGGCATGGGTTGGGCACTTAGTGCCCAACCCATGCCAAGGAAAGCTGTTGACCTGGGGCATGGGATCTTGATAAGTGTCATGTACATTTCTCAGTCAAATTGTTTTTCACAACTGTTGAAATTAGTTGAAAACACTGAAGCAGACGACATTTGACCACCAGCCGGTTTTGGCCGATTTGAGGGGGAAAGGGTTAAGAGTTGCCTTCTGCTATTGCAGAAGGCAGTTTTGCATTGGAGATGCTATTTTCATCTAATATTATGAGGAGATCAGCCATACTGTGACCACAACCATGTTATACTATAAAGCGCTGTTTTGACTTTGTTACCGGCAATCCCTCAAGATGCAACAGTCTGCAGTAAACATGCTGTGATGTTGTAAGTTTTCAAGGTAATTGTGCTCGTGCTCAACCAAACATCAGAGGATACAACCCCAGACAGTTAATTGAGCTGGACACTACGGCCTGTGCTTCAAAGGAAAAAATCTTTCTATTACATGTAGGTACATTCATGCATGTACATGTATGTCCATTAAAATATATAACTAACCTGCAGTAGTTCTCCCACAATTCCAGATTCTCTATGCGGTGAATTGCAGTTATTCTGGAACTTTGCATGGTGTTACTGAAGAGTTGTGCAATTTCTTCATATTCCATCTTTGTCGATCCAGAATTCTCAATCTGCACAAACAAAATGCGACATGATCATGTTCACAGAAAAGAAAATTACAAGCTACACGGATACTTCCCACTATACTCTTCTACATAATGTGATTATTGTACTGGACTGTGTTATTCTTTCAGTGCCAAGTTGTGACTGAGTCAATGGCTTTCCTTGGCACACTTTGTGTGTCAAGGAAAGCTGTTGACCTGGACCATTCTAAAGGTCTCTGATCTTATGGCAACTGTAAACATGCTGGTATTTGAATGAAATGTCAGTAACAAGGGGACTATTTACTCTTTGAAATATCAAAATTGTGTTAAACATTTTAGCAGTAGAAAGTGCACAGTGGGTCTTGCTACATTTCAATACATAAATCAATGTGTAAATGTGGTGTGAAACTGAACCTATAACCGTTCCGGTGGCAGATTCTGGAGTCAGAATGACCAACCTCATTATAGTACTACACAAGGGGCTCATGGGCCTAGTGCTCTGCTAACCTGTTTAGGAAACAATGAGGCAAAAAGTAGATCTTCTTTGTCAGTAATACAGATAGTGACACAAATTCAAATGTCATGTATAGTTCCAACTTAAATTCCCATGTAAAGACAAGGCTTGAGTACTTTCCAATGGGGTACAGTGTATGTCACATGAAGATATGTTCTACCATTTCAATTTTTTACAATTTTGAAGGCTCCTGGATTTGGTGTCATGCAAGTCTTTTTTTTTCTAGTTCAGATTTTCAGTTCCTCTTGCCAAGTATCAAAGGAAATTAAAAAAAAACAAGATATGTTTGTAAAACATAGATGCCCCCCTCCCTCATTACCCTTGCCCTCGCTACCCTATTGATAGTGGTAGAAGGGGCACTCGTGACCTTACAAAATTAGTGAAGGTTGATCATACATCAATGTCACATATCTTTATACTTTAACCTAGCCCTTAAAAAACGACTAAAAACCTGGGTAATATAAAAGTTGTAGCTGAAAAATTAGTCATCATTTAGAAACCATATTCAGCAAAGTGGCTTTATGATCTTGGAAATTATGGCAAGGTCACTCATTTTTACTTGACCTTCTTCAGTTATTGTGAAAAAAAAGGAAGTCTACTGTCTGTGTGTGACCCTCAAAACTGGGTCATGGTCACCCATCTACAAACTCAAACTAGCCCTTATAGGCAACCGTAAAGCTGTGCAATATAAAAGTGCTAACTCTAAAATGCAAGTTATCATGCAGAAACAGTATTCAACCAAATGGCTCTGTGACCTTGAAAACTGGGTCAAGGTCACCCATCTTCAAACGTGACCTAGACCTGAATATGGACAATTACCCAGTGGAATATAAAAGTCCTAGTTTAAAAACCTCTTCAGTTATCATGTGGAAACCAAAGTTAACTCAGGTACCAACCCATATTCAGTAAAGTGGCTCTGTGACCTTTAAAATGAGGTCAAAGTCATCCATCTTCGAACTTCGCCTAGCCCCAAATATGGACTATTATCCTGTAAATATAAAAGTCCTAGCTTAAAATCCTCTTCAGTTATTGTGCGGAAACCAAAGTTAACTCAGGTACCACTGTGACCTTGGAAATTAGGTCAAGGTTACCAATCTTCAAACTTCGCCTATCTTTTGATTAGAATGATACACCTGCACAGTATCAAAGTCCTAGCTCACAAACTTCTTGAGTTATTGTGCGGAAACCACAGTCTAACTACAATCTTTCTGTGACCCTGAAAACTGGGTCAAGGTCACCCATCTTCAAAATCAACCTAGCCCTTACAGAGAACCATAAAGCTGTGCAATTAAAAAAGTTCTAGCTCCAAGGTATAAGTGATCATGCAGAAAGCATGAAACCATATTCAGTAAAGTGGCTCTGTGACCTTTAAAATGAGGTCAAAGTCATCCATCTACAAACTTCGCCTAGCCCCAAATATGGACTATAATCCTGTGCAATATAAAAGTCCTAGCTTAAAAACCTCTTCAGTTATTGTGCGGAAACCAAAGTTAACTCAGGTACCACTGTGACCTTGGAATTTAGGTCACAGTCACCCATCTTCGAACTTCGCCTAGCTTTTGACTACAATGATACACTTATACAGTATCAAAGTCCTAGCTCAAAAACTTCGAGTTATTGTGCAGAAACCACAGTCTACCGACAGACCGACAGACATGTGCAACGCTATATGCCCCACCTTCTTCGAAGGGGGGCATAAAAATTACAGATGGTACCACCAATATTAAACTTGCCTAATACTTTCATATATCCTGAAAGGTACATCGGATTAACTTGAAAACTGTGGACATCAGTGGCAAGTTATGTCTTCTATGGACATCATTGGTAAATTGCCTCTTTCAACTTTACAGTGCCTGTGACCTGAGATAAAAATGCCAAAGTCATCCATATCACACAATATATTTGTACAGGCCTTGATCAATATCATGCTGCAGTGTTGGCCTACCTAGTTTAATTATTTGTTTAGACTCAGAATTTTATCTCTTTCATCACATTTTGGAAGTAACTTCTATCAAAATATGGATGGCAACACCAGTATCACTGCTAATCAAGTTTTGACCTCTTCCACAATCTCCACAAGATTTCGACATTTTGACCCTCATACTACAACTAGCTATTTGACCTTGACCTTCAACTCAGATTAAAAATCATTAGTATTCAATGTATGTGTCTTGCATTCAGCTTTCTTTACATGGTCCATTTGTGTGAATCCAGTTGTAACTTTTTGAGTTATTCAAAAGACAGGTTTAACCTGGCCATGCATAAAAGTCCACAATAATTGGGTCATGGTGACCCAAAACATAGGTCACCCAGTGGAGTTTTTGTGCAATGTGCATGTCACATTTTAATCTGGAGGCTCACTTGTCCTTCCACTATTGTCCAAGCTGTACCATTATCAAATTCTGGAACTGAACCCTATTATAAGCTAGACTATTCAGTACATACTTTTGAAAACTTCGTGCTGTTTGTGGTGAAAGTCTTGGTTGGTGACTTTGCAAAAGGGGAAAAAGACATGGTTCACCCTCCACCGAAGGATCCTAATTTCCTTTTGGACTCTTTACAGCATCTAAATTTTTGCCATTTGGGTTTTGTCTCTTACTGCATAAAAAATGTCCCTATTGGGACTAAATTTTGAATCTTTCAGGTTTTGTTTACAATCACGTGTATACTGAAGCCAAATGGTTCTCCAGGTTTGTCACCCACATGTGCTGGTCACAAGTGAAACATGAATTGATCATCAGTAATGCCATGCAGTCGGTGTACTCCTATTGATTGATTGATAATCAGTGGTGCCATGCAGTTGGTGTACTCCTGTACATTGATTGATCATCAGCGATGCCATGCAGGCAGTGTACTCAATCATGTGCATGCATAGACCATCAATGATGCTACGCAGTCAGTGTACTCCTGTGCATGAATTGATCCTCAGTGATGCTATGCAGTGTAATCTTGGCATGTATTGATCATTTATAGTGATGCCATGCAGTGTACTCCTGTGCATGAATTGATCCTCAGTGATGCTATGCAGTGTAATCTTGGCATGCATTGATCATTTATAGTGATGCCATGCAGTGTACTCCTGTGCATGCACTGACTATCAGTGATACACAGTTGTGTATTACGTACTGCTCCCTGCTCCAAAACGACGATACTCCCCTTGGATGTGACATCACAGAAGAAAAGGACTGCCAGGGAGGGATTGGATCTGGGCACTTGCAGACAGAACTTGACACTACACTGATGTTATTGCTTGCCATTGCTGATTGACTGTATTGTTTGTTGCATTCTCAAACAGGACACCTTGAGGTTTCTAGGAAAGTTGCATATGATTACTTTACATGCATTTCCGTACTGGTGTGTAACGGCACCACTTCACAGTCAGCGTACTCCTGTGCATGCATTGATCATCAGTGATGCTACGCAGTCAGCAGGGTGGGATTTTTACAATGCCAATGCCCGAATCTGGAGTGACATTTATTTTTCTCGGTCTTGTAGGAGAACTTCTTTCTTTTTTTCTAGCAAAGTTTATGTATATGCAGAACCTAATAAGATATTCATCTGTCTAATGGGAGAGCTATATATTAACATCTTAATCTGTATCACATCGCTTGAAGGGTGTATCAAATTCAATTCAGCTCTCGTAGCACTCTTAAAAAGCTACAATGTACACATACCGGTAAAATGCTGGATATAATTTGAACAACAATGAAGATGGTACATATTTAGCTGCATTTTGAACATCTCATGTAAAGAATGAAATATTAACACTTTAATGTTAAATGATCTTATTGTGAAACTAAGATTACTCCTTTTTGTACAAATATGACATCGCCACACCTTGGTAGGCATGAACAAACTACATATACATTCTTGCAAAAGACCTAAATCTTTGAAGAAAACCATTAAAAATGAATACCGCCAAACTTAACTCTTTATACATACAGTGAGTTACCCTCATGTTCTGAGACCACTCCAATAGGAGACAAGTATCTTGAAGAACCACCTTTTTAGGATATTCTTCTTTGTACTTTTCATACAGCTCTTATGAGACAGCGCAATTTTGTCATCCCTCTGGAAGATTCTTGAAGACAGGTTTCACTTTAATTCTGTATAAGTACAAATTTTCCCAAATTTTCCTCAGTTGTGCCATTCGGGAAAAAAAACCAAAATGCTGAATGTGCACATGACATTGTCTGCAGCTTAGTGTTACCACTAGGAGAGCCAAAACACCGAAAAAAGGCTACCCTCAGCGCTTTTTCCTGAGAAATGCAGAGGTAATTTCTACAAAAATCCTTTTCTTGGCATCTCTCTGCAATTTTGCTAAGAAATGCAGAGGTCTACTGCAATGCTACTCTCCCCTCGGCATTTCTAGGCAAAAATGCTGGAAAAGACCAAGGTACGTATCACCCCACTTTCTAGCTTGGCGTTTCATTTAAAAAATGCTGAGAAATGCCGAGGTACCTTTCACCCGACTCCTTAGCTTGCTGTTTCTTTGCATTTTCAGTGGGAAATGCTGAGGCAATGGCTAGAGTGAAAGGCATCTGCGTGTTCCTCAGCATTTTTTGCCTAGAAATGCCTTGGTATGGATTGAAGACTTTGGTGTTTTCCAACATTCTAGGAAGAAGATATACATGAGAAGCATTGGTTGGCATTTTTTAGGGTCATGCAAACAAGATAGACACCATTATTACATGTACAACCAGAATGATTGTACTTCTTTATTCATTTATTATTAAATACTGGGGAGTATGAAATGTTTCTGAATGAAGAGTTTGCATCTCTCATATTCCTTGACTTGGTTAAAATGTCACTTACCGGCAGGTATCAGTGATTTTCATAAATAGTAAAGTACAATCATTTATGTTGTACAATGAATAAATGGTCTCTGTCTTGTTTTGCATTGCCCTAAAAATACCTATCAATACTTCTCATGAATATCTTCTTCCTAGCATGTTGGAAAACGCCAAGGTATTCAAGTCTCCAATCCATACCTAGGCATTTCTCGGCAAAAATGCTGACGAACGCCGACATGCTTTTCACTCTAGACATTACCTCAGCACCGAGAAACGCTGAGCTAAGGAGTAGGGTAAAAGGTACCACAGCGTTTCTCAGCATTTTTGCCGATAAACGCCAAGGCAAGATTAAGGGAGAAAAGGGAGAAAGGTACCTTGGTATTTCTCAGCATTTTTGTCGAGAAACACTGAGGGGAGAGTAGCATTGCGGCAGACCTCGGCATTTCTCGGCAAAATTGTCAAGAGATGCTGAAAAAAGGATTTCTGTACAAATTTCCTCTGCATTTCTCGGCAAAAAAAGCTAGGATAGTGGCCCTTTCTTGGCATTTTGGCTCTCCTAGTGTACTGGTCTGCGATTTGGTAAAATAAAAACGGTGAAATTTTGAATTTATGTACATACAGGAAAATGTGTAGTGATACAGCATACATACTTTCTTACCTGGAAGTTCCTTCCACTGTATCCACCAGTATATAGTTTAGAGCAAGCAAAATATTAAGTCCTACATATAGCATTTTGTGCTTTTTCCTAAACATTGTTAAAAAGTAAAGAAATAGGTAAATGTGTCCAAGTACCTTTACTTTTTTGTAGTATTCACAGCCCTTGACCGCTGCCAATTGCCAGTGTTTGGGGATGGTAATGCCCCCTATGGTTTGTCCTGTGGCTGCCTGAGATAACACTGCTTTTTTTTGCTTCCTGCAAAATGAAGAATATTTCACATCCATGGATATATATGCGCCATGTTATTCCTTTCTTGACTGCCAGATGTTTACTGCCCCTTCCTTTTCATGACCTACATGTAGGTAATGGTAACATTACATAAATTTTCTAAATCTTACTAAAAATTGTGCTATAATGTTCAAAACATATAGGTCAAAACTTCAGTATCACATTTTGATAATTTAATAAGCTTCTCTCTTTGAATTAAGACTGAGTCATAATCCCCAGGTACCCGACACACCACATGTACATAAACCACAGGCTTTAATTCATACTGACCTGGCCACGCAGGCTGCTTGTACGTCTGATTTGGTTTGCAATTGCGGGCGACGCCGTACCTTCCTCTGGGTTGTGTACCTGGTGTTTTTCTGAGACATGCTCTCAAAGTTAAGGGTATAGTCATGATCATTTGTTGTGAAGTTTATCTCCCCAAGTGGGTTCTCCTGGAAGCTTTTCTCAATGTCCTCCATACAGACATTGGCACTGGTTACCCTGGGGCCCTGTACATTAAAAGACCACTTTCACACAGCATTTCGAGAATCCTAATTTTCTTCATCTCAGGCAAGATTACCATTGTACATTTCAATCTGTACTTTTCATGTACTGCAGTATACCTCCTCTCGCCCCCCCCCCCCCCAAAAAAAAAAAAGAAACGAAAAAAAAAAACAGGGAAAACTTGTCATAATGACACCATCTGTTCCCTTAAATATGTGTCGGATAACTCTATATATGTCCGATAAATTAATCCAACAACGAAGAAAATGAACTTTTGCCCTTCAGACTTGTGTCTTTACAATGAATATGTTGGATATCCAAGTGCTGTTATAATGAAGTTTCACTGTACATGTAAATTCATGAAGTAAATCAACTCCACTGTCATGAAATGATTGTCTCAAAAAAGATATGCAGTCTGTGATGAGAGGTGTTTTTTAGCAGAGGAGATCCCACTGTACAGCGATTGTTTATACAATAAAGCCTGTTACGAAGACCACCCTAAGGGTTGACCAGACTGCAGTCTCTCAAGACAGATGCTCTCATATATAGCAGGTAATAATAAGATGAAAAATACAAAGCAAAGCATATTGAACAATTGGTCTTTAAAGGCAGGTGTCTCTCTTTGGAGTGCTCTCACTGGACAGGGAGCACTGTATTGCATTTACAAACTGAAACTGCTATGAAGTAAAACTCTGTAGTAATTCAGCTTATTAAAAATTTGGAATTAATTTAAAAGTTCATTATGTTTTCAAACCTGTACATGCACCGACATGTGGAGTACAATCATTCTGAATACATGCAAATAAGTCTGATCTTATATCTACAATGCATGCTTGGTAGAAACCACTGCTTAAAGGCAGAAGAGCTCCAAAACCCTATGGATGAAAAGTCTACTTGGGTATACAATGGGCGTGGGGTGGGGTGGGGGGTGGGGGGGTGGTGGTTCTGATTAAGCTTTTATCTATTCCATGATAAGTGCATTACTTGTAATAGCTAGGGCTGTAACAAAATACCTTTTCACCATACGATACGTATCCCGATACGGAACTGACGATACGATACAAAACGATACAATTTGATACTTAACCATAATAATACAGGGGTCACATTATTTCAGTACCAGTTCGTTGGACCCATCTTTCTTCTTTTTCAGGAAAAATAGTGGGTCCATGAACTGAATCGATGGGTCCAGTCTGAAACTGTGCAATCTAGACTTTTGATGTAATTTGATTAATTGAGTTTAATTGGTATAATCAACATACATCTAAATGATAAACAAATAAAACATGCAGGTAACTTTGCCTAGAAACGAACATAACATAGGGTCTATATGCTCATGTAGGTGACTCTTTATTATAAAATTTAAGATTAAACAAAAAGTTACCAATATGCTAACTTGATGTAAAAGGGTCTAAAAGTTGTTGACTGTACCAAGGATGGATTCAATCTGCCCAGGGACCTGCTATTAGGACTAAGTCTATAACACATCCCTGGTCTACCAAAAAATGATTGTGAAGGGGGCTTAACTCCTAGCACGCTGCCACTGTGCCAGTATCTGGTATCGCACAGTTTTTTAACTAGCTTGCACAACAAGCGGCATGCATGATTGAACATGCCTGGGCTCTGTTATTTTTGCGATTGATTGCACGTGATGAGATGGTCAGATATTACATGATTTATATTTCTGTGCACTTTCTATTTCAATATACCTGACAAATTTGATGCCGTAGGTGGTGTTAAGAGTCTGATCTTAAGTGCGGTCACTTTTTTCATCAAGCAACATGGTAGGCCTACAACTTGATAAGCCATGCAACACAAGCGAGTGTACACAGCCTGTCACGGGCATGCACCCAGGCATGATTTTCCGCTATGTTGAACGTATATTTTTTCCGGTCTTCGATCATAAATTTCATTCCTGCCTTGTTCTGTCATACAGATTTGTTCCATTCAAACATTTCAATAAAATCAAAACAACTAAATTTTGTTTAAAAAACCCCCACCAATAACGGCATGCCCCATCGGAGACAGTGATCAACAACATCGTGTCAGGCCTAATGCAAATTTTCGCTTTGTTCACATGTGACCATGCAATGACTAATGTGCATACTTTCCTTGCCGTGCGTAATGAATTTTCACTCGTGCCTTTGTCTCTGTCTAGATTTGTTCGATAGACGTCTTCTTGGTGAAAATATGATGTGAAAATTTAACATCTTGGTCCAATAATCTTTGCGTGATAAGACTTGTACCTTCCCAACATTGTGGGCATGAGACAGGCACATGGGCAACAACGAATTTGATTGGACAGTAAGTGGCACGTGATCAAATCCACACAATGAGGAGCCTGGAAGTGCTCTCAGTGCATTTATAATGAGATGAAATGACGTACATCCATTCCCATTATGGGAATTTTTTGGAGAGATACCCCAGGAATATTTTTTTCTTAGCAAATAAGAGAGCTTGTTACATAAAAAGACGAACATCAGAGGATTCCATCAGTATAATACATCTTCATGATACTGATAATGGTCGATGCAAAACACCATGACCGCATGGGGTAATTTTTGCAGTTGTGTCATTCAAAATGCATCGCGTTTGTGCGTGCGTCCACTGCAACGCAAAATGACAATGTTTTTATTAATTTCCGGGCATCTTTTCTTCATTTTTGCGTCTATGACGCAGGATGCAAGCTTAATGTGACCCCTAAATAATGAGCGTGCTGCTTTTTCTCGCTGGGCACAGTCATTTTGCTGACCTAGATTCAGACTTTACACACAAGGGTATGAAGTAGCGCCACAAAGCGTCATGCATATATGATTATGAAGGGAATCCCAAAACACTTTTGTAGGCAAAAACAGATCATAATCAGAAGGCCGACGAATGGTTGGTCAATTGACGAGTTTACCTTCACAAAATTACAGTAAATCTTAATGAACTATGGCCTTTACTTCCGTATTTTTTCTTTTTAGAGCTGAAATTACTTATATGATGGAATGTATCGTATTTTACGATACAGGGGACCTCATTTCGATACGTGTATCGTGGATTGACTGTACCGCGATGCACCGTTATCGCGCGGTATATCGTTACAGCCTTAATAATAGCTTAATCCAAATGTATACTTTTAAAAATATATAGTTCATATTAAAGTCTAACATATATAAGGACATGTTTGGAGCAAAGTAGTATTTTCTGTCTAAAGTGCTATAAAATTGTACCATGCCCTTAAAATGCAATCACTGATGCTGGCCTAAGTCCACTGTTTTTCAATGTCTTTCCCATCCCTGCATGTACAATTACACAATCAAAAACCACCAAAGACTGAGTTTTGGCAGAAACTTTCTTATGTAATCCAATTTTCATATCCACATATCCACAAAGTTTCAGCTTAATCTCAGAGACAGTTCTGGAGAAGAAGTTGAAAATAGCAAAAAGAGAAAAAAAATCATTACTAAAAAAAAAGACAAAACATGCAGCTCCACCTGGTGCACAAATTAAGAATTAGGAATCTCTAGGAGTGTTCCTGCACGATATCAAAGCAATTGGGTCAGCGGTTTCGCAGAAGATTTAAGATTTGTCAAAAAACAAAAATCAAACCAAAAAAAATCATAAAAAATCCAGAAATCAATGGAGCATGACCATTTGGACAAACTTGGTAAAAACCTACCCAAGGTATATTGTCGCCAAGTTTGAAGTGAATCTGGTTAATGGTTTCAGTAAAGAAGTTCAAAATGTGAATGCACATCAGAATGGCCATTGACTTACACAGTAATCAATAGGAATGGCACATTTACAGGTAAGTACCCAAATTGAAAAAAAATCTTCAAAAATCAGGAATTGACAGAAGTGCCACCTACTGAACAACTTTGTTTGACCCTTCCACAAGAAACATATCCACCAAGTTTCAGCTTAATCTGAGTGACGGTTCTTGAAAAAAGTTGAAAACAGCAAAAACACACAACAAAACACACAAATCATACAGAAATAAAAAAAGTTTCAATGCCACCTGGTGAACAAATTAAGATCTTGGAGTCCCTAGGAGTGTTCCTGTGTGATATGAAAGCAATTGTGTTTGTGGTTTTAGAGAAGATTTATCAAAGATTGGTCAAAAAAAGAACCAAAAGAAAAAAATCATAAAAAAATCAAAAAATCAATGAAGCATGACCATTTGAGGAATCCTGGTAGACACCCACCCAAAGCACATCCCCACCATGTTTGAAGTGAATCTGGCAGACGGTTTTGGAGAAGTTGAATGTGAATTGTGGACAGAGGATGGACAGACGGATGACGGACCCTCACAAAAGCTTAGCTGACTGACAAGTCAGCTGAGCTCAAAATAGAAATCGCAGTGCCACCTGTTATACAAATCAAGGCCCATGGGTCCCCTGAAGTGGCTGACATGAGAGGAAAGGCTCAAGGAGAGCAGACTTACAGGACTGCCGTACTTCTTCCACGTCCCTTCTTCATCTTCCCAGTACCACAGCCATTTTGTGGGCAGGGCATAGGCTTCATCAGCTTTCACAGATGAAGCAGTTGAGAGACGCCTCACCAGGAACCGTTTTCTCTCTGGTGATATCAAAATCAAGTCATCAAAGTCTAACTTGTGGGACTTCAATCTGTTAACCAGAAAATCAAAACAGGTGGATACAAGCATGTTCATATATACATTTTAAACCTATTTATAATTATATAGGCCACTGTGTTCTATCATTTTACAGAATCTTGCAATTTATGCACAATTTGTTAAAAAATTTTAAATTAAAGCAAAAACAACTGCTATGCAGAATTCTACATGTATGTATCATTTACATACCATGCCATAAATGATGTAACCTTAAACGCATACAATTAAATAACTGGCAAAATTAGAGGGATGTGTGACTAGCCTGTGCTCAGCTGACCTAGAAATGCTTACCTGAAATATGTTGTACCCTGAACATGTGCATTATATTGCCTTACCAATAACATGTACATAATTTTCCCACAAACTTTGAGGTAAATCTAGCCACTTGTTTGGAGAAAATCAAACATTACAACAACACACAATACTTCATTACACAAGGACAGTGTGGAGAGCCCATCCTCAGCTGACCCAGGTACATTCAACCCAAAATAAGTCCCTGGACCCGACTTGAGATGAGCTTCATCTGTTGTATGAAATGTGCTAAGATGATCCCAGCTGAGCCCAGCTTATATTGAGCTAATAGTGCATACATGAGTGACTCAGATGGTAAATCACTTGGTAGCCTAACTTTACTACTGTCCTGCCAAGGTACATCCTTGTCCAGTTAATAGCGGATCTTGTATATGGTTAGTGGAAAACTGTATAAACATGCAAATACACCAGTTTCCAAGATGAACCATGTTAACATGTATACATTCTTATCAATAACTGCATAATTTTTATTTACAAAATAAGAAATGGCAGTAGCAGTACTAAAGCTAAATGTACCACATGTTGAACATGTTACAGTCTAAGACAAATGTTTCTGTCGAATATTTAAGCACCTTTCCAAACACTTTCTGAGAGTTAAAAAAAAAGGACTGTGACAGTCCTGTGCTTAGCTAAGTCACCCTATGAAAAAAGACATCTTGAACAATTCACTTTGCTTGTGGCCAGCCTTGGCTTGCTTACCCAGGGTTTCTACATAAGGCAAACCCCAGGTAGATAATTTGTGTTTGATGGAGTGACTGCTGTGTGTACATGCTAATTGATCAGACAGGATTAATTAATCCCATGGGTAGCTAATAAGTTTCTGGGTACCTAACTAGAGAAAACACATCGCTCTCTCGACATGTCGGTTCTTTGGCACGACCAGTGAGTGTAATTAAACCATGTGTGTTTTTTCATTGTTTGCTCGAAACTAGCATATCATAAAGGGGACATTAAAGCAGATAAAGTTCTTGGTCTTGATTCAAAGCAGGTTGTTTGCAACATGTGAACCAACAACACCACAAGAAATACAAAAATTAATGGTGTATAACCAAGGTAACGATTTGCACAAACTTGGGAGACTGTCCAAGGTTCATCTCCAGTTTGACGTGTATCTAGTCAACAGTTTTGTTGGAGATGTTCAAAATATGTGAACAGTCGAAGACAGACAGATCAACATGATGGACCATCCTATACACTCTGCTGACTGATAATTTAAAATTCATCAGAGCTCAACCACTTGAACAAACTTGACTGAGACACATCCAAGGTGCATCTCTTCCTGGCTTGAACTTGATGAGGATGTGATTAACGGTTTTTGAGACAATGTTGAAATGTGAAATTGTTGATGCAAGACAAAGTTAACTGAAGGGCAGACAGATTTCTGATGGATTGGCTGCTTATATGATTAGCTAACTTTCATATTACCCTGCCTTAAAGGGCCCATGATAACAGAGTGTACTACTCCTTGCTTCAGTGCAGCACTATCAAATCCTATCATTATGTTTACTTTCACTGGAAGCTTTGCCCTTCCTCCTCCAAAAACCTATGATTATGAAAAACAGAAGATAATTTGTGTTTGATGTAGTGACTGCTGTGTGTACATGCTAATTGATCAGACAGGATTAATTAATCCCATGGGTAGCTAATTATTTCGGTCTGTTCCACATTGAAACCATGATTCCCTTTAGCTGTCCAGGAGTAACTTTTGCATGTGTGTGTTATGAAGTAAAGCCACCTGGCACTAACCCAAACAAATACATGTAGCTGTCTCGCTCTGGCAGACAGTAAAATTTCTCAATGTCAATGTTGATGTCCTCTGGGAAGTTCTGCCAGTGTCCTGTGTTTTGCAACTGATGCTGCCATTGGAATGGAACATTGCTGTGCACCTTCCAGCATTTGTCGCCAAATAGACAGCTGTCAACCAAATAGTAACTGCAGATTTCTCCACCCTCAATCGAGTCTGCGATGTCCAGTTTCGAGGTTACAGCACTGGGACTGGCAGCACCACTGGGTAAAGAAATGTCTGAGGATTCTGAAGCAGTTCTTGACTTGGAGGATGAAGCAGTTCTTGGCCTGGAGGAGGACCGTGCCCTTGCACTAGCTCTTCGGTGACTCGAGTAGCTCACTGACCCTCGATCACCAGAAGAACCCATGCTAGATGTGTCATCATCAAGATTGCTGTATACTTGAATCAGCTCCTTGAGAACTTCCTTTGGACTTCTTTCAACATCAATGCCAAACTTTCTAAGGATGCTCTTTGCCTTGGGCTCATAGATATTGTGAGACCGCTTACATGTCTTTCCAAATTTGCAGCAGTCTTTCAGGAAGTGGCGGCAAACATGAAGTGAATTGCATTTTTCCCCATATTTGCATCCAGTCTCATTGTTATAGAATTTACAGATCCTGGGCCACGTGGTTACACCTGTTCTTGTTTTCTGAAGCAGTAACCTCAGGCTTTCGAAACTGAGTCCATCCAGCAGATGCTCACCAAGCAGTCTTTGGTTGTGATCTGTGAGAAGGCTGTGCCCAAAAGTACAATTTTCACCAAATCTACAATTCCCTAGTATGAAAAACTTACAGATATGGAGGCCATTACAAATACACATGCCACCCAAGTATTTGGAGCATCCATGTTTTGAGGCATGAGCCTCACACAGTGTCAACTCAGTGTGTGCCACAATGAGGATATTTGAACTCTGTCCTCTGCCACCCCCATCTTGAATGTGGAAAAGTTGCTTGTGTTCATTGTACTCTTGAAGGAATGTAAGAAGATCCTGCCTTTTGCCTGAAAACCATTGTCTTTCCAGACGTCCAAGTCTGCGTTTCAAATCTGACAGGCTGGCCTGTCCTTTTTGGTCACAGAGTAACTGGAGAATCAGACGAACTATATCATCAGAGGTGACCGGGCAGGCCAACTGCTGTGACTGAAGACCCAACTGACTGGTTGGTTGGGCCATTAATGGCTGAGGTGCAGCCACACCCCCGGAGACACCAGGTACATGTAATACCCTCACAGGACCTGCTCCTGGCCCTGAGTGGTGAGGTGGTGTCTGGGACGTGGGCTGCCTACTTCTTCTGTGGAACATATTTAGGTTGATACTGACTTCGCTCTTACAACGATGTCTCTACTGGCACGAAATCATCACACTTGTGATCTTCTTTATCTATAAACAAACAAAAAAATAAACTAAAGAACACTAGCCATCCGTGTTCATGTGTGTAATTCACCTGCACACCCTCATGTCACACATCTCAATCTAGCCAACCTCTAAGCTCATATAAAGTATTGATAAGCAAAATGAAAGAATGTCCATCCAGCCATTTAAATACATGACAGTAATGGATAAATTGGTGACAGTGACTCAGAAATAAATTCATCTTATCCTTGTAAGCTAGGTACATTGCACTTGTAAACCAAATTTCAGCAAAATGTGTCATGGCATTTTTGAGATATTGTTGTAACAAACATTCACCACACAGAACGATGGAGAACTTGAAAACATAATGCACCCCACCAAGATGACAATACATTTATTTCAGATGGGAATTATGTGACATGTGACCCTGGCTTTCCACATTTTGGGATAAAGTGCAGGCAGGGCAAAAAAAGTCCCTACCCACAAGTTATCTCTATTGTTAACTTACGTGAGAATTGTATGAGGAATTTTTGCGTGGGGAGCAAAACCTACTTATAGATATGTCTGAGAAATGTTTGATTCTAACTTTCAGCAGTTAGGAATAACATGTTTCAAGCAATAAGCTATGCTGCTATCCACAAACTATCTGAATTTGTTGCAACTGAATGAATTTCTTTCGTTTATGAGGAACCAGGAAAACATGCCCCACTCGTCATTATTTGTACATGTATGGCCATTTGGAAACAGTAAATAGGGATGTTGTAACAAGACATAGCTGGATGGACAGACACACGGACAAACAAAACCCAAAATGTGCATCTTCATGTGTCGACATGTCAGAGCCAAAAGGTGCTAACTAATAATTTTGTGAAAATTCTTTTTTTTTTTTTTTGCAAAATTTGAAACACGTTCAGGTGTTCCACCTTTTAACAAAATATTTTGAAAAGTACCAAGTATTAAATTAATACAAGGCAATAAAAAGGTTATTTCCACACACCCGAGTAATTATGCCATGCAACATGGCTCTAGTTGTACTGAAATAGCACATTAGTGCCCTGGTGTATGTATGTCCAATGAAACAGTATCACAAAGTTCCAAGTGATACTGGCCAACTTTTTGTACTGGTATGTCAGTGCAACAAAGTTCGAAGTGATACTTGGAACCTTCTGGCACTGGTACATTCAATACAACATAGTAGCAACAAGGTTCTAAGCGACACATGACACCTTGGTGCACTGGTAGTGAAACCTGTTTCGCGAGACCACCCCCAGAGCAGGCCAAATAGTGGTCATATAAGGCTGGTGGTCTCTCAATGGAGGTGCATTCACATGGGAGAGGTAGCAAAAAAGACTTTGGAAATATGGTCTTAAAAGGCAGGTGATCTTTCATTACAGTGGTCTCTGAAAACAGGTTTCACTGTATACTCAATGCAAAAAAAGTTCTTACTTCGCACCCTTGTGCACTAGTAGTTCAATGCAACATAGCAAACATAGCATTCAGAGAATGGATTACCCTCGGCGCCCACAATCTTTTTTTCTCAATTCTACTTTTTTTTGAGACTTCGCAATAGAACACTTTACATACAATTTCCAAATTGTTGTCTATGAAATGAAAGAGCAATTTTGGATGCATTCTTGGGGTAAGTTCTGGTGATAAACCACTTTATTGTGGGTCACTCAGAGGGCCTTCAAATAGATACTTCAAAAGTTTCAGAACAAGTTTAAAAATCATAAGAAAAAGCTGGTTTTCCATGGGTATGTGGTCTATTATAATGTGCATCTCTTGATGAAAATTTGGTGAAGCGGTGACAGATCCTTGTTGAGATATTATGGTAATGTTGTCTCCTTGTGCACCACACAGATGACCTTCAAATAAATACTTTAAAGTTTCATAACACGGAAAACTTATAAATACAAAGAGGATAAGGCACCTGGTTCATCATAGAATGCATCTCTGACAAAAATTTGGCAAAGCTGTGGCTAATCTTTTTTGAGATATTGTGGTAATGTCATCAGTGTTGACACCACTCAGACGGCCTTCAAATAGATACATAAAAGCTGGTTTTCCATAGGAACCTGGTCTGTGCTTTCGGAGAAGTTGGAATCGGCTACCCTGGGCCAGATTCCCAAAGTGTCATCTCTGGAACACCATTCGTGCCCCTGCTCTTCTGTACAGTACGGAATGTGTTAACCTTGATCACTCATCTGTAAATAAAATGGGAGTCCCTACAGGTCTGTCTCCTTAAACAGTGCCTGGCGATTAGGAAGCGGCATCACCATACATGCTTAGTGAAGGCTCTAAATGTAAAGCCTGTCAAGTCCTTAATTAGAGAATACATGTGTCATATTACTGTTTACAGCTTTTTTAAGGTTGACACATGTGTATGTGATTTGAATTTGTATTTCCTATCAGAATATTTTTAACTGGTTCAGCTGTACCAGGTACCCTTTTAGATTATGTAACTTGAAATGGGATCTCTCCAGTGTCTCTAGCTTTTCGAAGTGGGCCTAACTGCAGGCCCAAGCATTCTTACAGCCAAGACGGCATCTTCGAAGCATTCTTACAGCTAAGATGGCATCATCGACTCATTATTTTATTGCACCACGAAAATTTTATTAAACCTTATGGAGAAGAACATATGCTGGTACCACTGCTAACAAAAGCTTTTTAGTTTTATGGTACATCCTGTTTTATTCTCTAACAAGTTAATGAGTATTGCAGAGCAATACATAGTCCCCCGCTCGTCGCCCACGAGGTTGAATGAACAACTATATAGGGGTGTGACCTACATGAAAAAAAAAAAATAAAAAGTATGGCACATTCTTAGATTAAGCTTCACATTTGTGTAAAAAATCATTAATCTAAGTAAAAGGACAAAAAAGTTATGGCCTGGACAAGATTTTGAATGGATTTCACAGTGACCTAGATATTTGACCTAGTGACCTACTGTTGCCATGTGACACAACAACTCCCCAGGTAGTATTAAAATGATAAATTTGGTAGCTGTAGGTATTATAGTAAGGGAAATATGGCATGGACAAGGTTTTACATGGAGTTTACACTGTGACCTAGATATTTGACCTAGTGACCTAGTTTTGCATCGTGACACACTTTTAGGTCACAATACATTATCAGTAAACTTTTATAACAAGAAGTCAACATTTTTTAAGAATTACAGTAAGGACATGAAAATACTGTACATTTATGTATTATTGTGACCCAAATATTTGACGGACGGACGGACACACACGGACGGATGGACACACGGACGGTGCCCATTACCATATACCCTCTAAGGTCTACCCACCATAAAAAAATCAAAGGGCTGGCATCCATAATTTAGAAGATATGGCCCGGACAAAATTTGTATCTTGAGCTTGCTTAATGAGCTTCGTTAATTAATTAATTAATGGAAGTAATTAGCCACACAAAACAATGCGTATGCACACCTACTACCTAAGGTCTACACACCATAAAAAATTCAAAGGGCTAGCATTAATAGTTTAGAAGATATGGCCCGGACAAAATTTGTCTTGCTTAACGAACTTTGTTAAATAATTAATTAATGCAAGTAATTAGCCACACAAAACAATGCCTATGCACACCTACTACCTATGGTCTATCCACCACAAAAAATTCAAAGGGCTAGCATTAATAGTTTAGAGATATGGCCCGGACAAAATTTGTCTTGCTTAACGAACTTTGTTAAACAATTAATTAATGCAAGTAATTAGCCACACAAAACAATGCCTATGCACAGCTACTACCTAAGGTCTACCCACCATAAAAAAATTGAAGAGGTAGCATTAATATAGGGAAGATATGTGCCGGACAAAATTTATTTCTGTATATTTACATATCGTGGTGACCCAAATATTTGACATAGTGACCTAGTTTTGCTTTATGACACTTTCTTAGACTAAGCTTCACATTTGTGTAACATTTCATGACTCTAAGTAAAAGGACAAAAAAGTTATGGCCCGGACAAGATTTTTCATACATATGTATTCTGTGACCCAGATATTTGACCTAGTGACCTACTTTTGGCACACCATACATCTCTATCCTAGGAAGTACAAACACATTACATTTGGTAGCTGTGGGTGTTATGGTGTTGGAAATATGGCCCGGAGAAGCTCCGGACGGACGGACGGAAGGACGGACGGAAGGACGGAAGGACGGAAGGACGAGGTGCAAACCTATAGTCCCCCACCAAGTGGGCGGGGGACTAATAACTTCTGTGCACTTTATATATTGTTTCATTGTGTTTGTCTCAATGTATTATGTACGTTTTTTTCTCGAATTCGGGGTTTTTAATTAAATTATTATCATAACACAATAATCATGGCATTTTCATATACAAAACACAACAATCATGATATATCTGGCATCGGTTCAGCTCTATACCTAGGTAATACAGACATCTGCTATGTACAGCTCTGTGCCTAGAACCTATCTACTATTTAGCACTGCAATGGACGCAGTAGCTATTTTGGCCTAAACACAATACCTGCAAGCAAGCTGGGCTGCCAGGTTTGTTACAAACTGCTACCACAATACCAGCAGTGTCAATAGCATGCTGTCCACCTTAAACTGGCCCACTCACCAACATCGCTGCTCCCATATACGTATGTATATGGTATACAAAATAATTCACCAATTAGTAGCCATCCCCAAAGAAAATTATTTCACCCCAAAATGCTGTTTGACTTCAAACCAACACCCCTATATATTTCTACAGTACCAGACAACCAGAGATTATTTCAAATTTAGTTTCTTTCTGCTTAGTATCCCCCCAGTGGAACAGTCTCCCCATGAATACAGTCACAGCCCCAAGCCTGGTGAGCTTCCAACATCGCTTGGTAGCTCACCAGGCCACGCCCATCTAAATTAACAAACTTTGTAACCTCCTTACTAAAACACTAACACAGTTTTCTTTTGGCTACACCTGCCTTTTCCATGTACTAATTTGTCTACTAGCTTTTGTTTTTCCATGTACAGATTTCTGGCCAGTAATGCTCAAGACTGAGTGTAGGCTGTTATATTAAGAATAAGAAGAAGCAGCCAATTGATCTGTGTGAAACTTACAAGAATTGGCACAACTATTATAAGACAGACCCAACCATTTTAAAGCACCCTAACAGACAACAAAGAGGACATAGTCAAAAACTAGTGAAACCATATGCAAGAATAGACGTCCAAAGAAATCCTTTCTCCCACAGGGCCATGCAATAGTTTCCCAGAACCAGAACTGGGTCAGCCACCTCCATTGACAACTTCAAAAAGAAACTGACAGCCCCCTATACGCATAATAAAGAAACAGACATGCTACAATCATGATGCCAGACATCTTTGATTTCTTTTATAGTTGGTAATAGATTCCTATGCATTGACCCATTGTTCTTTTCTGTCAAGTGGCAATGCGATCAAAATAATTTTTGATTGTATTACAGTTCGGTAAATAATAAATACAATGAAAACGCTATGCGACCTAATTCCTATTCGACCAATTCCCAGTTTGGTAAAATTGTAATATGGTGAAATGGATTTCAGTCTAATGTTGTGCACCTGATACAACGCAAGGATTTAGCCTCTTGAGTTTTGTTGATTTGGTACCTGATGACTCAGGCACATCATGGAGCTACTGTAGTAGCTCCATAGTCACATCATGTCACGGTCAGACAATATGCTTAGCACCAATGTAATTACACACTTTGGAACATACAAATACCTACAGCACCGATATACTACAAATACATCATAACATGAATAATACTAGCCCCATTTCTGATGCATTGACGGTGCTATTTTAGTTTGGGCACCATCTCCACAAGCCGTCCATGCCAACATAGCGGCTCAATGCCTCATACTGGGGCTAGAATAATACATGTACTGACCACGACCGGACCAATGTGCGACCCCACAGTGTGGTGTACCCATGGGGTACATATTCCTATTCAGCTGTGTTTTGCCAACACCCTTTCATGCTGATATTTTATCAAATGAGGATGATGTGATGTTTCTTTTACTTCTCTCCAGAAATGGAGTTTAAATTGTCATGCTCATATTTATTACGGGTCGCCAGAGGGGGCCAGCGAATGCAGTTGGACCGCTGTGCGACCCTGCAATGGCATCTCAACACAGAAAATTTCTCCATTGAAATATGTTTTCGCATTTTAATTAGTCCATTCTTCCCAACATGTTATGTAATAACGATGATTTCTCATCTTGATGTATATATCTGTATTTATGCATACTCTTCTCCAGAATTGGACGCTCAATAAAGTTATCATCATCATCATCATCATTACTGATGTAGGCTTATAAATATACGATCTACACTGTGGTAATGTAGTCAGCAATGACTCAATTTTGTCATCATCATCATCATCATCATCATCATCATCATCATCATCATTATTGATGTAGGCCTATAAATATACGATCAACACTGGTAATGCAGTCAGCAATGACTCAATTTTGTCAATAAAATTATTAGGTCTACTTTAATACTTACTCACGTTACTGTACCAAACAGAGATAACCCCAACGCCAAGACAGATACTATTAATGCTCTTCCATTGACCAACCTGCCAAGTGCAACATCCTCGAACGACGAAACAGCCCAAACCGAAACCGAAACTTTAGTTATTTTCTGAAACCTGTGGGCCGCTTGCTGCCCTACAGAAGAACGTGACTGTGCAATATGATTATGGACAATAGTACTTCCATAATAGGTTAGACAGTGACAGGTTCGCTTGTGCCATGGAGAGTAAAGAGTTGGGACTGTGGATTAGGGTAGTGTCTAATGACCACCAGGAAGTGATTCTGGACAAAAAGACATAAATACAATACTTTAGAATCAGGTCTATTTTTAGAGCATGACACCTATGTGGGAAACCACCCATAAAGCGTATGCACTAAATTGACCCCCCTTTTTTTCAGCCAAACCAAATAGAATTAAACATAAATTAGGCGTCTTTCGGTGTCGTAAAGTGTCCTGCGGCGTCATATCGTGTCCTTCGGTGATTAGACCCACCCTACAGCACCGATATACAGTATACTACAAATACATCATAACATGAATAATACTAGACCCATTTCTGAGGCATCGACGGTGTTGTTTTAGTTTTGGCACCATCTCCACAAGCCGTCCATGCCAACATAGCGGCTCGATGCCTGATACTGGGGCCAGAATAATACACGTACTGATGACTGAAGTAGGCTTATAAGTATAGGATCAACACTGGTAATGTGCGTAGTGCAGCAATGACTCAATTTTGTCAATAAAACTTAATTAAGCCTACTTTGTAATACTTACTCACGTTACTGTACCAAACAGAGATAACCCCAACGCCAAGATAGATACTGATAATGCGCTACCATTGACCAACCTGCCAAGTGCAACATCCTCGAACGACGAAACAGCCTAAAACCGAAAGTGAAACTTTGGTTATTTTCTGAAACCTGTGGGCCGCTTGCTGCCCTACAGAAGAACGTGACTGTGCAATATGATTATGGACAATAGTACTTCCATAATAGGTTAGACAGTGACAGGTTCGCTTATGCCATGGAGAGTAAAGAGTTGGGACTGTGGATTAGGGTAATGTCTAATGACCACTAGGAAGTGTTTCTGGACAAAAACACACAAATACAATACTTTAGAATCAGGTCTATTTTTAGAGCATGACACCTATGTGGGAAGCCACCCATAAAGCGCATGCGCTAACCTCCCCCTCCTCCATCCCCCATTTTTTCCGCGAAACCAAATAGAACTAAACATAATAGCCCACCGTGTCATCTGTTGTCATCAATTTTTCGCCGTGTTCTCTTAAATAATACTAAGAGTCTCAGCTTTTGGTGGGTATAAACCCAGTGCTTAGTAACGCTCGAAAATAGCTGTACAGTACTGTAGCCTAGGCCATACTATAGCTCTGTATATATATTAGTATAATACGATAGTATCATGTACTGTGACTGTTAGCCCCAAGGGACCTCCCCTCGCTCTGTTAAGCTTGCGGGTGGCAAGCTTAACAGAGCGAGGGGAGGTCCCTTGGGGCTATGTGACTGTGTACATTGTAGTTACGTGGTGCGGCATCAAACTAAGCTGGGCGTCAAGTGCTGGTCGGCTGGCTGGCAACCACTTACTAGCTCGGGGGTGGGGGGCGGGGGCGGGCGGGAGGGAGGGTCTTTGTACGGTGCCATCGCCCACCCTCCTCCCGGGGGCCCAGGGCCTTGCAGCCAACTTATGCAGCGTGATGTTTGGGTCCAGCCGTCGCCAGGCTCTGTACATCAAAATTTCCTCCGCAAGGCAACTTACTACCGGATAGTACATTGTACAATACTGGAAAAGAAGATTTGCGTCAAAGCAAATCTGTGTGTGTGCCTTCAAAATTGTAAATATTACGGGCTACAACTTTTGTCGTTTGGTACTTCACATTCCATTAAGCTTATGGCTGGGAGAAAATTTCAAAGTGCAAATGACCTTGACCTTCGACCTTTACAGGTCACATGTAAATTGCAAAAATGTACAGTGTTAGAATACCAATAATTTAAGCACAACATGAACCAAATCAAGATGAAAATTGACCAAGTTATGGCAAGATGAAACTTTCAAAGGGCCAGATGACCTTGACCTTTGCCCTTTAGAGGTTACAGGTTCTTACAAAAATGTGCAATATTGCAATACCTACATGTACAGTTTGAGTCTAACATGATTAGAATTGGATGCAAATTGGCTGAGTTCTAACTGGATGAAACTTTAAAAGGTCCAAATGACATTGACCTTTGACCTTAAGAGGTGATATGTACATTACAAAATGTGCGGTGTTACAATTGCTACAATTTGAGCCCAACATGATCAAAATTGGATAGAAATTGGCCGAGTTATGGCTAGATAAAAATTTGAAGGTCCAAGTGACCTAGATCTTTGACCTTTAGAGGTAACATGTAAATGACAAAAATGTAAGAGGTAACATGTAAATGACAAAAATGTAAGGTGATACAATAGGTACAATTTGTGCCCAACATGCTTAAAATTGGATAAAAATTGACCGAGTTATGGCTAGATGAAAATTTCAAAGGTCCAAACGACCTTGACCTTTAGAGGTCACATGTAAATTACAAAAAATGTGCAATATTGGCAACATTAATTGAAGTTGGATTGGTTACCTGTGCCTATTATAGTTTTGAAGATATTCAAGATTTAAAAGTTTCAAACGGCCCTAATTTGAATTATTTTCAAAACCGTTGAACCTCTTTACAAAAACTCAAGACTTCATGTATGGAAGTATAATCATATCAAGTTTGGAGTTTTTACATGTAATTCTTTTCAAATGAAATGTCGGACAAATTTGCCTGTAAAGAAGAAAAAAAGAATTCCTAGAAAAACAATATGTCTGTGTGCCAACATAGACATAATATTATGAGCAGGATATCCTGACTTTTACAGACTGAATGGGAAAGGGAAGGGGGCGAGGGACGGTAGGGGGTTTTCCGTACCAGTGTACCGGGCATTTTAATGACTGGGTGCCAGACATTATTTTTCCTCGTATTTTCTTTCTTTCTTTCTTTCTTTCTTTCTTTCTTTCTTTCCTTCCTTCTTTCTTTCTTTCTTTCTTTCTTTCTTTCTTTCTTTCTTTCTTTCTCTCTTTCTTTCTTCCTTTCTTTCTTTCTCTCTTTCCTTCCTTCCTTCCTTCCTTCCTTCCTTCCTTCCTTCCTTTCTTTCTTTCTTTCTTTCTTTCTTTCTTTCTTTCTTTCTTTCTTTCTTTCTTTCTTTCTTTCTTTCTTTCTTTCTTTCTTTCTATGGCTATGGTACCCATATTTGTCCATGCGGAATCTCAGACACTGCTGCACCTGCAATCACCATCAGTGGCACATAGATTCATCCAACAGTGAAGTTTTGCACCTGGGTATTGGATTGTAATGTTCATAACTATACAAATTAGGAGCAATTAATTTTTTTTCCAACTCTTCCAAGGTATTGCAGATGGACACAAAAATTTCGATGTGCATGCATACGTTTGTGACACCTGCAACTATCATGGACAGTAAATGAAAGTTGTATAATTTTAAATTGTGCTAATAAGGGGAATTAGAAAATTTTTAAAGTTAAATATTTTCCAAAATTAATATAGATAGAGATGCCCCTCCAACTTTAATTTATATGTCTGTGGCAAACCGGCATCCAATGAACCATCAACCAAAGTTGGAGAATTTTTTTATTCATGCAAATCAGGTGAATATGCGAATTAAAATCTTGAATCGCTTCAAAACTACTAAAGATAGAGGTGCCATTGCAACCTTATTTATGGGTTTGCAACATAGCCGCATCCTTTGAACCATGAATTAAAGTTGTAGAATTTTGATTTATGCAAATTAGGTGAATGTGCAAAATTTAAATATTGAATAGCTTCAAACCTATTATAGATAAAGGTGCCATTTCAACTTTACGTTGTAGGTTTGTGACTTAGGTGCATCCATTGAAGATGAACCAAAGTTGTAGAATTTTAATTTATGCACATTAGTTGATTACACAAAATTTAAATCTCTTGAATAGCTTCAAAACTATTATGCATAGAGTTACCATTCCAGCTTAAATTTGTAGGTTTATATTATAACCGCGTCAAATGAACCATGAACCAAAGTTGTAGGCTTTTAATTTATGCAAATTAGACAAATGCACAAAATTAAGGTCTTGAACAGTTTCGAAGCTATTATAGATAGTGGTGTCATTCAAACTTCAGTGTATAAGTTTGGACATGGCCACATCCAATAAACCAAAGCCAAAGTTGTAGCATTTTGAATTATGCAAATTTGGCTAATACCCCAAATTTAGATTATGTTGAACAATGGCAAAGTGTAGCATTTCAAACTGTCCTCATTTTGAAGATACCCAGACAGATTTGTTGTGAAGCAATCTTTTTTTCTAGTTCTTTCTTCCTTCTTCGCGACAAAATTTGTCTGGAATTTTTCTCAGACATTATTATTACGAAAACTCCCAAACTTGCCACGGTGACTAACCCTACCAGAGAAATTGTGCATATCGTTGGGAATAGTCATGTTTCAAATTATGCAAACATAATGGACAATTAATGAAAGTTTAATAATCTTAAATATTTCCAAAACTATTATAGATAAAGATGTCATTCCAACCATGAACCAAAGTTGTTGGGTTTTAATTTATGGAAATTGGATGAATATGCAAAAAATAAATTTTGAATTGCTTCAAAACTATTATACATGTAGATAGAGGTGCCGTTCCAACTTCAATTTATGGGTTTGTGATATAGCCGCATCCAATAAACCATAATCCCAAACTGCACAATTTCATTTTCTGCAAATTAGATAGGAAAACACAAAATTTAAATCTTAAATAGCTTTAAAACTAATATATATGAAGGTGCCATTCCAACTTCAATTTGTAGGTATGTGACATAGCCGCATCTAGGGAACCATAAACTAAAGTTTTTGGCTTTTAATTTATGCAAATCAGGCATATACACAATTTTAAGATATTGAATCGCTTCAAAACTATCATAGATAGTGGTGTAATTCAAACTTTAGTTTGTAAGGTTGTGACATGGCTACATTCAACGAACCAAGAAAAAAAGTTGTAGCATTTCTATTTATGGAAATTATGCTAATACCCAGATTTTAGATTATGTTGAACAATGGTTAAGTGTAGCATTTCAAACTGTTCTCATTTTGAAAGCACCCAGACAGATTTGCTGTGAAGCTAATTGTTTTCCAGTTATTTGCTGTACTGAAATTCCTTTTAGTTTCCGTACTTCGTTCCGTACTTTGTACTAGAGCAAAATTATTATTTGTACCAGCGTAGCAGGACCCCCCCCCCCCCCCATATAGGATTCAGGGGATCCAATTATTTGAAGGCTAACTGCAAGGTTGCATCCATTCATAATCGCAAATTAAAAAATTAAATCATAGATAGGCTACAAATGCCGTTTGCCTGAAAAGACCAGACACAGATCAAGTTAGTTTACTGGCAGATTAGTGCTCAACAAATTGCACTCTTCGTCTATTGTGAACTTACTCTCTTTTCCTTGCATTGGTGGCATACTAACCGGCCTATACCTTTGCACAAAGATTCACGCTGAAAGTGCATCCACAAGTTGCAGCCATCACACCAAGCCTTGTCAACCTTAGGTTTGCTGATACCTGGGCATTCTGCACTGAATCATTCACAATTTTTAGTCTCTTATACACGTGCTGCCGAAATAATTTGCGGTGTTGTGGGGCTCACATTTTTCGAGTCACGTCCTCTGACCACTGCTTCTACTTACTGTAACAAGAATCCAAATTAACTTAATAATGCAATCACCATACACACAAAAATAATTCATTGACACGATTCACACTTTATGATCTACATGTCTACAGCCTGTTGAAATGGACCTCATACATGCTGATCCTGGGGTATGGCTTCTTGGCCAGCCATACTTGAAAGTCAGGTTTAACTATGCGTCTAATGACCATTGCAGTCAGGAGACAAGTAGAATAAGCCTCATATATTGAGGAGTAACCCCAGGCTATAGATTGCCAGCTAGCCGTATCCTTGAAACGAGTACTGAATCCTGATTAAAAATGTATATCTTTACATTTTCAAACAAAATATGCAAAATGTATCCTTGCGGATCTAAATTTAATTATATTTCCTGAGCAATCTCTGTGGTTATCACTCCATATAACATGCTCTTTTCTTTAACACTTGTGTATCTCTTTAAGTCACTTTAAACCCATCCACCACTGGTTTGCACAAAGGCATAATGTCCATCCTTGGGTTACCTTCCCCACAATGGAGAATCCAGTAAGCTTTGCTTTTACATTTAAATATACACGCAATATATACCATATATAAATATATATGTAATGTACGGTGAAACATCTAAAATCAAATTACATACAGGTCTTTTTAAATTAATGTTTCACTGTCCCCATACTTTTCATTACGAAGCGGTGCATTTATTACTTCACCAACCAGTCACACTCTCAGCTCTTAACCTCCGATCCACAACAGACCTTGCAGCCAGTTACGCAGTGACACATTTAAACATCATCATGATTGCATGGAAATTGGTGTGCTTTGAAGGCAATATGGCTGTGCCCCCTCCCCATTGTGGGGAGGCATAAAAATATATATTACACTAGAAACAATAGCTCCTTCTTAGTCCAATCCATTATTCACCAACATATTTATAGTGCTCAAAAGTTGTGCCTCCTGCACTTAAGACTTAAATTTGCAAGTGATGTGATCTGCCTCGTATCAGTATTACACATACATTGTACAGCTCAGTAAATATTTTGGCTTAAGTAAGGATTTTGGTTTAAGTGAGTTTATTTGTTATTTAAAAAATAAGGATCATGTCACACTAGGGGTGACCATTTCGCCAAACTGAAAACACCGTCTTATGTTGTGGGATGTGTGTGTGTGTGTGTGTGTGTGTGTGTGTGTGTGTGTGTGTGTGTGTGCGTGCGCAAAAAGCTTTTTTTCAAGTCTAAAAAGGTCACTCCAGTATAGTTTCCTTTATTTATTTGTTGAAGGATAGTGTCTGTTACATTTAAGTTAAAGATGTGTTTCTGGAGTCCTGGGCTAAATCTCGATTGCCATCTAGTATCAAGCAGATGATTATCTTGAAGGATGCGATACAATTGACAATAAACAGATCTATCAAGTAATTTGGATACTACAGGCAGAATGGAAATATGTCTATAATTGTACGGGTCATGTCTGCTTCCACGTTTATGTAGTGGAATGAATTTTGCCTGCTTCCATTCAGTTGGTACTGTGGCACTATTGAGCGTATATGCAGGGAGCTGCAGTCTTTATTAATCTAGAGTTGATCTTATCCAAACCAGTGGCTTTAGTGATCGGTAGCCTACACAATTCTCTTTGGACAGAGTTAGGTGTAACACAGGTTTCAGCACAAATCTTGCATATGTTCTCTTCCCCAATGGGGAAGAGGTAGTCACCTGTGTACCACTGAGAATTTTAAAAACTGCTAGCACCATTGAAAAACAACTTGGCCAAAAATTACTAGCCTATGAAAATAAATGTTTTATCATGTACAAACCAGATTCTGTCTCTTTCTTTTTGTTCATTCTTGTCCTAATGGCCAGTTTTTTTTCTCACAAAGTGGGCCGCTGCTTTTAATCCTTTGTCCATCCAAAAATACAATAATTTTTGTGGTTGCCCCGAGCGAAAATGTAGTAGTACTTTAATTTTTTACATGCGCTGATTGGAATTTAACTTATCTTTGGTTACCAGACACACAAACCAGCCAGCGAGCCTTGCATTTACAACATACCCCAGTGGAAGCTGGTATCCATTACCTTCTGTGTGTGTTTGTGTGTATTAATTCACTTACATCTCTTATAATCCTCATATAAATTTTACCTTTAGATTCCAGATCTTAAAACAACAGGGCTGTGTGAACAGCCAGTGCTCAGCTACCTTAATAAATTCATCACACTAGTGGCACTGTGACCTTGAGAATGAGGTCAAGGTCATCCATGTCCTGTGCAAGTCTGGCCTTGACAGAGGACCACCACCATGAACAACATCCAGGTCATAGCTCAAAAGGGGTCTCGAATTATCAGGTGAGCAATAAAATTCAGAAAAGTGATCCTGTGACCTTGGAAATAATGTCAAGCTCATTCATGCACTGGGTAATTCTGGCCCCATACAGGACACACCACCATATTGTGCAGTATTTAAGTCAGATTAAGTTATGAGGCTAACAGTAAACTTCATGTAAGGAGACCTGTGACCTTGCTAATGAGGTCGAGGTCACTGGTGCACCACATAAGTCTTGACTTTATGACTACTATTGTTCCAAAGCATTTTAAAGCAATTTTTCAAGTGCATTTGGAGAAGAAGAATTCATTTGATTTTGTCAAAAAATGAAGAAAATAATTAAAAAATCCAAAAATCACTCCACCATAACCATTTGTACAAACTTGGTAGAGACTCACCCAAGATACACCCCCACCAAGTTTGAAGTGAATCTGACTCACGGTTTTGCAAAAGCCGAAAATGTAAATTACCATTGCATTTACATTCATGCTAATAAATGAACAAAGAAATTCACAGAAAACCTAAAATTCACTAGGCTGTAACCTATTGAACATACTTGAAAGAGACCCACCTAAGGTAAATCCCCACCTAGTTTAAAGTGAATGTAGCTATCGAGTTTGGAGACCAAGTCAAAAATGTGAAATACCATTGCATTCACCATTGACTTGCATAGTAGTCTATCAGAGTGCATGCATTGACCAATAAATACCCAAATTGAAAAAAAAAAAATGCTAAAAATCAGAGATCCACAGTAAAGTAATGCCACCTAGTGGACACGTGTTGGCGACCCTTCCACAAGGTACATTAACACCACGTTTCAGCATAATCTGAGTGACAGTTTTTGAGAACTAAAAAATTACAAAAACTCACAAAAATTCAAATATAATCGAAAAAGTTGCAGCGCCACCTGTTGAACAAGTGAATGTCTAGGGGTACCAGAAGTATACCTATACAATTTGGAAACAAGTGGCCAGGCGGTTTTAGAGAAGATTTTTCAAGATGTTCTCCAAAAATAAACAAAACAAAACAAAAAATTCACAGAAAATCCAAAAATTCAATGTACCACAGCAATCCCCATTCACGTACATGTACAAAGTAATCAAAAGGAACGTATGCATTGACTTATAATTGCTCGAAAAACTCGTTAAAAATTAGGGATCCATAGCAACGGCACCTGATGAACAAATTTGTGTGACCCTTCTACAAGGAACATTTACACCATCTTTTCAGCATAGTGACGGTTTAAAAAAGGAAGTTGAAAATAGCGAAAACAGAGAAAATTTTATTAAAAATAGAAACAAGAGGGCTGTGTGAGCAGCTCATCCTCAGCTGACGTAGAGATTTTGTGGCTCCTAGAAGTGTCTGTATGCAATTTCAAAGCAATAGGCCAAGCAGTTTCGGAGAAAAATATTTCTTTAGATTTCCCCCAAAAGAAGTAAAAAATTAATAAAAAAATATGAAATCTCTAGACCGTGACCATTTGAACAAACTTGGTAGAGACCCACCCAAGGCACATCCTCTGAGTGAATTTGGCTGATTTTTTTTTAGAAGTCGAAAATATGAATAGTGGACAGATGACGGATGGACGACGGAGAACGGACCCTCACAAAAGCTCAGCTGGCTGACATGCTGAGCTAAAAATTCATTAAAAAAACAACAAAAAATCAGTGGAGCGTGACTATTTGAACAACTTTGGTAGAGGCCCACCCAAGGTACATTGCTGCCAAGTTTGAAGTCAATCTGGATGACTGTTTCGGAGAATAGTATAGATCCATATCTTTTACATGGATTGCGAAGCGGACGAAGCCTATGTTAATCACTCCCAAGGGCACAGATGTTGGTGTATACTTTCCTACCCAATTGTTTGGTGGAGGAAGCCGAAGGACTTGGAGAAAACCACTGTGCGCTGTCAGAATGGTAGGAGCTCTTTCCACTTGCTTCCCCTGGCGTGAAATGAACACGGGCCACAGAGGTGAAAGGTGAGCATGTTGCAGCTCCGCCAAAAATGCACGGTTTCGGGGAAGAAGTAAAAAATGTGAATTAGCATTAGAATGCCCATTGACTTACATAGTAATCAAAAGGAAAGGTGCATTTATCGATAAGTACTCGAATTGAAAAAAGGGTTAAAAAATCAGAAATCCACAGCAATGCCACTTTGTGAACAACTTTGTTTAACCTTTCCACAAGGAACATATTCATAAAGTTTCAGCTTAATCTGAGTGACGGTTCTGCAGAAGAAGTCGAAAAAAGCAAAAACGCACAAAAGTTCATAAAATAAAAAGAAAAAATCGCAGCACCACCTGTTGAACTTTTTAAGGTCTGAGGGCCCCTAGAAGTTTCGGAGAAGATTTGTTAAGATTTCCCTCAAAAAGGAACAAAAAATTAATAATGATGATAATAATAATAATAATAATAATAATAATAATAATAATAACAACAACAACAACAATAGTAATAATAATAATAATAATAATAATAATAATAATAATAATAATAATAATAATAATAATAATAATAATAATATATATGTGTGTGTATGTATGTATGTATGTATGTATGTATGTATGTATGTATGTATGTATGTATGTATGTATGTAAAATCTCCGGGCCGTGACCATTTGAACAAAATTGGTAGAGATCCACCCAAGGCACATCCATACCACCAAGTTCGAAGTGATTCTGGCTGACGGTCTTTGAGAATAAGTCGAAAATGTAAATAGTGGACATATGACGGATGGGCGACGGAGAACGGACCCTCACAAAAGCTCAGGTGGCTGACAAGTCAGCTGAGCTGAAATCGCTTTGTCCATTATAGAGAGGTGTTGTTGTTCAAGACACTGATCCTAAATAAGTTATTTTGCTCATAGTAGCAATTAATAGCGCTATGCAAATTTAGTATAGACCGTTCAAGAGAAGACTTTTGACTAACTAATGAGAAGGACTAAAAAGCAAAACAGATATTTACAGAAAAATATACGAATAAATTGTCACTAGTATTAGCCTGACAAGAATCCTGCCAGCACCGATACTTTCAAAGTGCTTCCGCACAATTCGTAACAGGGTGGACAATTATGTTTTCAACCATGTTACCAGATACTTATTTACGGTGGCAGTTTCAATCGTACCTATAACAAAGAAGTACATGTTACTATTTTAATGAAGCTTATGATTGACGCAAAGGGCGATGTGATTTTCATCAAATTTGACACGCAATGAGTTGTCAAAATGTAACCCGTTAAAATCTAATAGATACTTCGCTAGTCAGTATAAAATTCCACATGAGACTGGACGTACTTTTTCACCTTTTAAAGTCGAAAAGATTTAATTTTATAACAAAAGTCCGCCGGCCTGTCAGTATATAATTACATTCAAGTAATATTACATACTAGATAAAGACACCAAATTTTAATTCATGTATCAAATATCTAACAAAATATTCTCTCTTTTCTTGAAAGCATGGAATAAGCAGTTGCCTAATGCGTATGAGACTTCTGGCTTGTCACTTTTCACAAGATTAATAATCTTTTCATAAGAAGGGTACAAACGATACTCTATACTTAAATGCTTTTCACGCAAATCTAGATGAAAAGGACAAACCAACAAAAAATGAAATCATCCTCACTGCAGTGAATGTTACTAGTTTATAATAATGAAACTTACTATGTCTACCTTTTTCAATGTGAAGATTATTACTTGAACACCTAAAACGAGTTATAGCAACTCTAAAATCAATGGTGTTGACAAAGTTGAGGTATTTTTCAGTATCTGATAAGGATTTAAATAGGCAATAATTATTTATTTTATTTATTTTTTATGAAGTTTTCTGTAACGGAATCATGCCAAATTTGTATGGCAGAGTCCTTCAATCGTTGAGAGAAAACTTCTCTGAATCAAGCAATATTTCCAGCTTCTTGTGATATCCAGACTGTGCCAAAACCAAATTTAAATAACAAAGATTTTAACATGTGTTACACCTTCCTGCCTTATCCAACTCAAACAACATGTTGTGGATGTAACAGGGCGATGTGATGTTTATGTTAATCAAATTTGAGATGCAATGAGTTGTCAAAATGTATCCTGTTAAAATCTAATAGATATTTCACTAGTCAGTATAAAATCTCACACGAGACGGGACGTACTTTACCCTTACCCGAGTTTTCTTTTCACGGTAAACCACGTTCAGAGTGATAGATATTCAAGTTTTCAGTCCCAAAGCTTCCGTAAATTTCACAATTAAACCCCCCCCCCCAAAAAAAACAGCAGCAACAACAACAAAACAAGAAAAAAATTGCTTCACAGCAAATTTGTTTGGGTGCCTTCAAAATGAGAACAGGTTGAAATGCTACACTTTGCCATCGTTCAACATAATCTAAATTTTGTCTATTAGCTTAATTTGCATAAATTAAAATCCTACAACTTTGGTTCTTATATCCATAGGATGTGGCCATGTCACAACCTTATAAACCAAAGTTAGAATGACACCACTATCTATAACAGTTTTGAAACTATTCAAGATCTTAATTTTGTGTATTAGCTTAATTTGCATAAATTACAAACCTACAATTTTGGTTCATGATTCATTTGATGTGGTTATGTCGAAAACCTTGAAATTGGAGTTCGAATGGTACCTCTATGAGCAATAGTCTTGAAGTTATTCGAGATTTGGATTTTGTGTATTCACCTTATTTGTATGAATTGAAATCCCACAACTTTGGTTCATGGTTCATTGGATGCACCCATGTCACAAGTTTATAAAGGAAAGTTGAAATGGCACATCTATCCATGATACTTTTGAAGCTATTCAAGATTCAAATTTTGTGTATTCACCTAATTTGCATTTATTAAAATTCTACACCTTTGGTTCGTGGTTCATTAGATGCGGCTGTGTCACAAACCTACAAATTGAGGTTGGAATGACACCTCTATCTATTGTATTTGTGCCTTTTCATCCAGAACCACTTCCCTGGCAGTCATTACCCTATTCCGTAGTCCGAACTTTCGACACTCCATAAGCTAACCTGTCACTGTTTAACCTTTTTGCATATGGAAGCACTATTGTCACGTTCTTTTGTAGAATTTGAACATAGGCTGTATTAGCCCAAATAAATTAAAGGGTCTTCAGCGGATAACTACTCAGAACATGTTTCGGAGCCTGTACCCGTACATGCCTCTCTGGGTAGCGGCTCAAAGCTAAATATTCAGTAAAGACAACCCACATAATGGAAAAAAGTATATGAACGTGTCAACGCATTAGCTAAATAAGTGAAGCTCTGATTATAATGTAGAGCTTCAATATGAATAAAGAATACATGTCAAACCAAACATAATTACTAAATTTGTATAATACAAGTTCAGATAAGAATAATTTGACTTACCCTTGAACCATTATGCACCCTTTCTCGCTGGATATCTTACCTTAGTTAAACCACCTGCCGGTGTGTAACTGAAATAGAAAAAAACTGGGACATTATAATTTTACCCATTGATTATAAAATAAACAGTTACAGCTAGACCACCTGTACAAACCGAAGGAAATCCAAACTGCAACAATGGGCATCCTACACCAGAAATGTAAAACAAACCCCATGGTGACACCTACTCCTCACTTTGAAAGTCTCCAATCAATAAAGCTCAATTTCGCTGCCAACCCTGAGTTAATGTTACAACATAATGTATCGAGTTAAGGACATATGAGTAAATACTATCAAATTTGCGTAATTTTTTACATTGAGTAAATGTGTACTTAGGCATGTCAGAAAAAAATGAAAGTCATTAGCATTTAAATTAAGAACATGTTATCAAAATGTAATCTTTCTTTACCAGATAAAGTACAATTGGGCAAACTTGTAACTGTCGTTGGCCTGCTGCTTGCTACCGATCGCCCCAGGATGTTTAACCTGACAGAAAACAAATAATCTTAAAATCTGAACATTAAAACAGAATGATGCCAAAAGATAAAATTAAGTAGCAAAACAGACAAGTCTAAAATCTCTATTATTATTGAAGCCAAACTTTCTAACAATCTCTGGATATTTACAGCAAAATTTATAGAAATACTTGATCAAAAGTAGATCTTTGAATCCTCTTGACTTTAGTATATTGTAAATGAATTTGGTTCTAGATGCCATGTCCTGAAATTTTGAACAAATAGTACCAAATCTCAAAATTTGTGACTAAAATGTATCATATCCGATAGGTTCCAAAATATTACTGTCAGGAAAAAGGATAACTAATTGCTTCAAATTTAACTCATCAATTTTGTGACAGACTTTGGCCATATGTTGACGAAATTAAGAAGGTCTTTAATAATGTAGCCATAGACTATGCCCTGGAATCAAGGAATGCAGAATGGCTGGGTCGCTTTTTAAAAATATCGTTAGAAGCATGTAAATTAGACTTTTTCCAGGAAATAAACTTGAAAAAGTCTTGAAGATGGTATCAAATGTTTAAACGGTCCTCTTTCGGTGAAAGTTATCTGTTTAATGTAAATAACTTTACCGGTGCACGATTAAAATTTTTGGCCGGCACTGGATGTCTGGGTGTCGGGGAAGATCTGAAAAGATGGGGTTTATCAGACGGAAGATGTTCTTTATGTATAGAAAGGAGAGAAGATTTATCACATTTTTCTATTTGTCTCCCCAGCATTAAATCATATCAGGTTGCAGGCATATAGAAATTTGGAAGTCAACTCTCTGAATGAGAATTGTAAACAGGCATGGCAGCGTTTTTCCGCCTCCTGGCTGAAAAATAAAGTATGTTGGTTCCTTGGCGAGCACGCATATGATCTTGGACAGGACATTGGTGAATTATTTGATCAAACATGTAAAACATATTAGGTTGAGGCTTGGCATTACAGGAGACAGTCACTTAATGACTTCTCGGAATGACAGATTGTATGATCGTTCTACATGTACCTCTTGTAAACAGACCTCCTCCAATGTATAAATACCTGATTTTTTTCTTAATAATGACGCTGGAGGCCATATGTTCTGCATTGTATATGAAACGTGTATCATGTACATGTCCTTACGCTTTCTAGAGTTTTGTCCTAATGAGTGGTTTATCTCTAGTTTTGGTGCGGAGGACATAAATTATAACTTATAGTTACTATACTTATTTTAACAAACGAAGATTATTTGATTGATAATTAGGATGCCTAATTATTTGTATATATTTTGGACGCATCATGGAATTTCCCCCGTTCTGTTGGTGCCCCCGCTGTAAAGGGGAAGTTTTCCTAATAAATTATTAAATCAGATTAATGCAAAACCTGTCACTAGTGACCCGAATATCCGAGTCCACAAACAGTCTCTGGGACCATCTGAATTGTCACCTTCCAAACGGATATCTTTTGTGCAAATTTCTTTCGCAATTTCCCTGAAACTTTGTACATTATACACAAGCAATGTCATCAATATACCTTGCGTTGTTGGATAATTTTGTAGCCATGCGAAAGTCTTTCTTCATCAATTCATCCATATACTTATGTTTAAGCCAAGTCAAATATAAATCAGCAAGTAACGGGCAGCAGTCGCTACCCCTTGGAATGCCTTTGATATTTTGAAAAACCAATGTTCCAAATTGAACAAAAGTATTATCCAAAAGAAATTTTATTACATCTATCAAAGTTAACAGTATAAGATTTAACGTTACTTTTTGAACATATATTATGCCACCAATATGCTTTCTTTGAATATAAATTAACATTTATGTATGGTTTTTCATTATGTTTAAATATTTTGGTGATTAATTCCGAAAGAGAACTTTTTACTTTCTCTATGGGTAGATTCGTGTACAGTGTAGAAAAATCAAAATATTTGATATTTTTTGCTTTTAAATCTTTAAAAGTATAGACCCATATCTTTTACATGGATTGTGAAGTAGGCCAAGCCTATATTAATCACTCTCCATGGCACAGATGTGTGGTTTCCTACCTACGTGTTTGGTGGAGGAAACCGAAGGACTCGGAGAAAACCACCGTGCACATTCAGAGTAAATCTTTTATTTCAGACACAAACTCGGAAGAATTGTTAATACTCCAAAAGCAATTTATTTCACAATTTCTAGAAATTGCATCACAGTATTTACACAAATGATTTCTGATTGCAGTGAAACACAGTGGTACTTCCTTTGATAGTTGTTTCGTTGTACATTTTGAAGCACCAGGCATGAATCCTGATTTTAAATGTTTTTTTTAATGTAATTTTGGCATCAAGAACAAAAGTCAAATAAAGGAGTCCTCTTCGGAAATATTGCCATGTTTAAAGGAAATAATGGGGGATCTATAATAGTTTTGAAGCTATTCAAGATCTAAATTTGGCATATTAATCCAATTTGCATAAATTAAAATTCTACAACTTCGGTTCATGGTTCATTGGATGCAGCTATGTTACAAACTTCAAAATTGAAATTGGAATGGCGTCCCTGTCTATAATAGTTTTGGAGATATCAACTTTAAATTTTTTCAATGAATTAGCATACTTTAAAATTCTACAACTTTCGTTTGCTGTCCATAATATTGTCAGGTGTCGCAAACCTACACTTGCACATTGGAATTTTTTGTGTCTGTTTGCAAAAGTTTGGAAGATTTGGAGCTTTTGAAATTGTAATTGCCCCTAATTCGCATAAGTTTAAACATCATGACTAGTCCAAACGACATGCACAATTGCCCTGGTCGGACAGTCACCATTGCAAGTTTGGTTCTTTTCGGAATAATAGTGTTCGAGAAAAGCTCCGGAAAAAAAATGTACGTAAAGAAAATAGGAAAAAAAAAAGAATTTTTGGAAAAGCAAAATGTCTGGTTTCACACCCAGACATGAAAAGCCGACTATGTTTATGCCATAAATTGCCAACCCGATCAAGACTACTTAGTATCAATTGTAGTGGACAAGATAGATGCATATTCTTTTCATGGATTTGCCAAATATTCAAAGGAATACATAGGTTTTATTTTATTATTAATATCATTATTACTATTATCATCATCATCATCATCATCATCATCATCATCATCATCATCATCATCATCATCATCATCATCATCATTATTATCTTTTCATGGATTTGCCAAATATTCAAAGGAATACATAGGTTTTACTTTATTATTATTATCATTATTATTATTATGATTATTATTATTATAATTATTATTATTATTATTATTATTATTATTATTATTATTATTATTATTATTATTATTATTATTATTATTATTATTATTATTATTATTTTTATTATTATTATTATTATTATTATTATTATTATTATTATTATTTGTGATTTGCCTTTCATCGTGATTCATGGACAGGTAATACCTCCGGCCATGTCGTGAGTAACTACTCTGGCAGTCTCTGCAATATGATTTATTATTTTATTTTAGTTTACTTTCTCGTTGTATTTTCCATTCATTTTCACATTTTAGTATAAATTTAATATAATTGTTTATGTTTTTTCAGAAACCAGCTTTTGACAATTTTGTTATGTTTATGTCTTGTTATTATTTTTTTGTGTACCTCATAGCATCATTCTGTATTGCCATTTTTGATCAAGAACCCGGTTGGATATCAGTGTTTTTACACTTAGCCAGTAAGTGCCAGGAATCCAGGTGAGATAAGAAAAATCAATTAAATTTCAATTCTTCTATTATGAAAGTGAACACTGTGAAATTAAATTAATGCTCCCTGGCGATCACATGTTGACTGGTGTAAAATATCCTTTGAAAAATGTGCTGCATCATAGACGTCTAGTTCTCAATGTCGTTCATTTGAAGTTGAAAACTGAGGGACGAACAAAAACGAAAAGTACCGGTAATTAACGTTTTCTTGTTTTGATTGAATGATGATTCCGTTTTCATTGATAGTAGGGATCCTACAGGAACTTACTAGTGCGCATGTGGTGACATATTTGGGCGCCATTTTTGAACCAATTTGACTTCGACTCGAGAAGCCAGAGAAAATACAACAACACAGAAAATATGTCAAAGCGAACCCTAAGGATTTGTTCTAATCATGGGTAGAAGGTAAAAATGAAATGTGTAATCAACAAGTAGGTTGATCACACCCGCGAAGCCTATGGTAAATAGTCGGAACCAAATAGTCTGTCTGTCCATGGCATGGAGGAATAAACTAGATTTATTCCTCCATGATCTGTCCACATTTTCGACTTCCCACGCCCAGACTTCTCCAACTTAAACTAGAGTCCAAAGCCGTCATCCAGATTCGCTTGAAATGTGGGGATGTACCTTGGGTAGGTTTCTACCAAGTTTGTTCAAATGGTCATGGTCTGATGACTCTTGGATTTTTAAAAATTAGTTCATTTTTTGCAAAATCTTGACTGAAGAAAATCTTCGAAACCGCCCAGGCAATTGCTTTGAAATTTGAACCCCTGACCTTAATTTGTTCACGAGAGCTTTTTCTACTTTTATTAAGCGTGTGTTAAGGTTATGTTCGACTTCTTCAGAACTTTCACTGAGATTATTCTGAAACATGGTGGATATAAAGCTTGTGGGAGGGATAAACAAAGGTGTTCAAGCAGTGATACTAAGTGAGTAAGTAAGTATTAATTTTATTGACAAAAAAAAAGGTCAATATATGTCACACACAAAATACATACTAATATGTATATATAGCACAATACTTTTTAACTCTGCAATATACAATATACTGTACGTGGATCCCTGATTTTCAACAAATTGTTCAATTTGGGCACTTGTCGGTGTTCAAATGCATGCATTCCTATTGATTATGATGAAAGTCAATTGGGATTGTAAAATTTGGAAATATGCATTTTCAAGTTCCCCATAACTGTTAACCAGATTGACTTGAAACTTGGTTGGAATGTACCTTGGGTGGGTCTCTACCTAACTGATTCAAGTGGTCACTCTTGAATGATGTTTGGAATGTTTTATGAATATTTTTGTTCAATTTTTTGCCAAAATCTTAAAAAATCTCAGAATCTGTTTATCCAATTGCTTTGGAATTGCATGGGAACACTTCTGGGGACTCTCCGACCTTCATTTGTTCAACAGGTGGTGCTGTGATTTTTTTCCCCAAATTTGTTCGCAAATTTTTGTCTGTTCTCCCTATTTTTGACTTCTTATATAAAACAGTTGCATGGGTTGTTCTGAAACTTACGTGAAATAAACAAAAGTGTTCATTGGGTGCTGATACCCTAGATCCCTAATTTTTAATTGAAGTTTTCAGTTTGAATACCTCTGGGCTCGCGCTAGCCATTCGCCAATTCGCCACTGGTGAAAAAATATTTGATCTGGCGAAAGAAAATTCGAAGAAGTTCCCCAATTTGGCGAAGATAAAATTTTTCAGGACAGGTTTTGTTCTGGGATATTATGGTAAAAAAACGGACGTGCATTATCGAAATAACGGAAAGAAAACTGTATTTAACTTCAAAGTGGACTTCAGAAAATAACAAAATACATTCAGAAACATATAATATTACGTCTATTTGCTTTGCTCAGGCATAAATGAATCGATGTTCTTCTCTGTCAATCTCAAATTTCAAAATGGCTTTTTGACTCGGCATGCGTAAACAAGCTGTCCAAAATACACACTTGAGCAAGGTCATACCGTGACTTCCAGCTCCCAGTTTAGGTCTTCATATTACATGTATAGGATTCCTTGTCAAAGCATTGTATCTATCCACTAATGACCACAGACAGAGTTGTCATGATTCATAAATGCCTTGTAGTGAAGAAGTTCATTGAAATAAACAAGTGAAAAATTCGCGGGTGCATGCCATGCTCTTTTTGATTGACTTTGATATTGGCACATGTGTAGTAGTCCTGCCATCTATTGATGAAAATGAAAAACTGAAAAACGCTTGTGTTCCTTCAGATGTGGGCAGCAAATTTGGTACATATATTTTTATCTTTTGCAGATTTTTAATTAACAAGCATTTGTTTGTTTTTGTTTTTTTTTTAATCAGAAGTTTGATACTTGAAGTTCATTTCTGTGAACATTGTCTTAAAGGAAGTAATGATATTGATTCAAGCAGCCAAGATTTTAAAAACTGTATAATATCTGCAGATTCTCAATAGATATTAGGCCTACCCATTGACAGGTCTGTTTAGTGGTTTAGTACACCTACACATTATTTTGTCTGTTGTCAAGATGAACATAATGCAATATACACATATTTTCTTACTTTTTTTATATCTAATGTTTTAACTTTGTTCATATTTTAATAACTCTTTGCTACAAGCATTATTTACCACTGTCAACTCCAGTTATTAAAAAAAAGAAAGAAAAAAAGGAAAGAAAAAGAAGAAAAAAAAACTATTCTGGAATGAGCTGATATGTTTCTTCCAAAAGAAAATTATTAAATGTTATCTTGAAAATTAATGTTTCCTTGTAATATTTTATCTCTAAATTTAGCTATGATAAATATACCAGCAGTGATTTAAATACCTTTCTGTTGATTTAATTACTGATGATATTATCATAACCATTATCTGAACAAATTTTCATAAAATTGGCTCAAAAAGTGCAATTTTTTCAAAACTAGGATTATAAATGAAAATCATAATATAATTAAGTTCTGACATGTCTTGGTCACTAACCTTATTATGTGTCCAAGTGTCATAACTTAAAAAACTTTATTTTAGAAAAAAAAAATGTAAATGAAGAAAAAAAAAGAAAATTTAATTCTTTTAATAATAATGTAAGTATGTATGGTTGTGTGTTTGACAAAATATTTTTAAGGTCTTTTAGGAGGGTGGGCTGGGGGGGGGGGTGCGTTTTGACTTTAAATGTGTCAGATTTATTGGACTAAAATTTGACTAAAGAAGATTCCATTTGGCTAAAAGAAATTTGTAGTTTTAGCCAAATTGGCTAAGAGGTAAAAATTCCTAGCGCTAGCCCAGTACCTGTTCAGTTAATTCATGCATTCCTATTGATTACCATGTTAGTCCAGAGGGGTTGCAATGGAAATTCATATTTAAGACTTCTCCCAAACTATCCATCAGATTCAGGTGAAACTTGGTGTGGACATACCTTGATGGATCTCTGCCAAATTTGTTCAAATGGTCAGGCTCTTTTGATTTTTATATCTTTATATTTTTTTATTTTTTTTTGGTGGGGGGGGGGGGGGTAATTTTTTGGCAAAATTTTCTTCTCTGAAACTGCTTGGCCAGTTGCTTTGAAATTGCTCAAGGACACTTCTGGGTACCTCCAGACCTTATTTGTTCAAGAGGTGGTGCTGCAATTTTCTTCTCTCTCTCTCTCTCTCTTTTTTTTTTTTTTTTTTTTTTTTGGGTGGGCGGGGGATGGAATTTGTATGTGTTTTTTCTCATTTTAGACTTCTACAAAACCATCACTGAGATTGTTGTGAAACTTAGTAGAAATATAGCTTGTGGGAGGATTCATCCAGTTTATTCAATGATTTTTAACAAATATATCAATTTTGGTGCTTTTCCGTTAAAATATGCATTCCTATAAACATGATACATGACTACCGTGCAAGTCAATGGGAATTGCAATGGAAACTCCCAGGTGTTACTTCCTCCCCAAAGTCCTCATCACCCAGACTCGAGTGGGACTTACCATGGGTTGAATGTCAAGGTCAGCTGAGCACAGGCTGTTCACCCACCCCCTTATTTCTTTATTTTTGCAACAAAATTGACAAAATCTGAAGCAAAATTCTGACGTTCAACATTTGATTCATACAAAGACCCCAATGAAAGATATGTGGAAGTAAATGAAAAAGTTAATCATGGATTAACTTTGAAGAGTATACCACAGACTAATAGAAAAGATAAATTTAGGGGTCCAGGGGCTTTGCTGAAATAGAATGAGGCAGAAACACTCACAGCTACATCAGAGCATGGACCTATGATAATAGGTCCATGATCAGAGGCAGGGTGCCCCATCACTCATGAGCAAAGACACCTGAACTACATAAAGTGTACATTTCACATGTAATAACTTGTTCAGACAGCCAATGATGTGAAGACTTTTTCATTTTATAAGAAACAGAACTCAGAAGATCACTGAACAGAGCTGTGGACATCTCCCAATGTGTTGTTCATAGAATATATCCTCAAAACATCTGTTTGCAGGTTGCCTGCATAGATATGCTCTGTGCTGCTGATGTTTGCTGGGGTTACAGGTCAGTGTTTCAAGGTCAGGCCTATGTCCCAATAATCATCAGTAGCACTGTGTCTGTATATGCATGAATTTATCTAATGCAGGGCTGCACAAATTAAAATTTTGCATAACCCATAAATGGTTTACACTAGAAGATTTTACTTAATGATACTGTTGTGTTGTGTAACCCATTTTTATGTTTTATAGTTATGCCCAAATTTTACGCAACCCCAAAATGGGTTGCGCCACTGTTCAACTACGTAACCTTGGTGCAACCCAAACAGTGGGCAATGCAATTTGTGCAAGCCTGTGATGTATGACCACAGGCAAGTATGCAAGTAAACACACACACACACACAAAGACTTCAATGACTGCCAAAAAAACAAACAAACATTAGTCATCACCATGGTTCTTTGTCAGCAGACATAACAACTGTGCGTACAATATATGTTCAACTTTGTCCCACAGTCACTATTTAATTGTATAATATCTCCCCTTAAACAGAACTGTTTTTATTACCCTTCCCCCAAACTTTGGTTGAAGGGCATGGTCGTAATGTGCTCATTCATCCGTCTGTCCACACTTGTTCTTGTTGCGATAACTTGAGAATACAAAGATATACATCAACCAGTATGGTGTATGGAACCATCTTATTCATGAACAACTTGGATGGGATTGTCCCAATGCCTGGCCTAGTCAAGGGAATGAGACTTTTGCAAGATATGGTAATAAAATCTAATTTTGTGCTTGAAATATCCCACTGAAAGGAACCATCTGTATTTACTAGTAACATAAACACCCTGGTCTGCTTTGAACTGGCCATGGATACAACATTAATTTTTATTCCCAAATATCAACTTATCATTCATAGTTAGATCACAATTTTGATCTGAAAATACTAATTTAACCATGTTAACATTTGTCATTACTTCAAATCAATTTAAAATGTGTCTGTTATTGACAAAACTGCTTTGAGCCATCTGATTGGTTCATGGTTCAAAATGGCCACCACTCAGGACACCAGATCAAGGCTGTAGGTTACACCACCTTGACTAAATTGACCTAGAATCCTATCGTGTGGCAGACTGTTTGTGTCTGCACTCTTGCTCAGTAAAAATGATGTGCCAGATTAAGAGGGGATATTACAAGGCACATTGCCCATTACCTTACAACAAAGTGTCCATGACAAAATTGAAGGGTGCAGAGTTATTGTAATGGTGGAAATCATTCTCGTGATATGAGTGTTGAATTTCAGGGGAGCTGGATCACCATGGCCTGACTGTCTTACCAAAGCATGAAAAGGTCAAAATCCCTATGTTGCTGATGTATTTTCATTTAGATTATCAGTCGGGCACCAGCCCACAATGCTGGTAATCTTACCAATACATGTACATGTATTTGGTAATCACACCATATAATTCCTATACATATTACCACAACCTGGTAATCATGCATTCATTATCACTGTGCATTCATTTGTAACATAAGAAAGGTAATCAGTTGAACATTTTTTTATTCAGAATCTGTCATGTCAGTCTGAAGTACTTTTCCATTGTCTATTCTTGCAAGTAGAGAATATATTGGAGTACACTGCACAACACCTACAATAAAAAGGGCATTTGAAGGCACCATTTGTGTTCCATAACATGCGGAAGAGACTGCATTTTCTGATCCAGTTCAGCAAAAGTATCAAGCATAAACAAATCCTGGTGTCCATAACTTATTGCCAGATGTGGTGCCTTCACAATAGACATGTTGCCTTTTCACCAAACACACAGTCACTCCAACTCTGTGCCATGCCTGCTGATTAAAGTCTCATTCGCACCTGCTGAGCCATGCCTTGTACTTCAAGTAATGTCACTGGGTCAGTTTCACTGCTACATAACATATTTTGAGTTGGATGTCTGCTGAAAAATCCTATATGCTAGAATGTGGTACCAGAAATGCAAGACAATCTTTTGATGATAAGGGGTGCTCTTTATAACCAGGGCTTTTTGATAAAAGAAAAAGCACATTTGTGCTGCCATCTGGTGGTGAAAGACCCACAAGCTGCATGGAATTACAATAAAAAAGTAATTTGCAATAATGAAATCATCATAGAATTACCACAAATAGGTAACATTACCAGCATTGATTGTTGGCTGGTGCCTGACTGATTATACAATTACAATGTATACAAATTTATTGCTAAGTAGCAAATGTCCCGTAATTCAAATTAAGACTCATTTTTTTCCTCCTGCTGCCACTATATTTTTTTCCTTATTGTTTTTGCATAGTATACTTTTCATAGCTTCTTTCAACTAGCTATCAACCACACTTTTCTCTTTGTTGCTCAATTCAAGTTTTGGATCACATACATTCTTATAAATATTTGTGACTTATGGGACCATATGGCAAGGTGGCCCAAGAGAATAAATTGAAAAGAAACCTAAACACTAGTGTGGTATCTACATTATTTAAGTTGAGCAAAGTAGTAGGTAGCAAGAACAGAATCTTCTTCTGGAAACATCTAATTAGCACACAACAAAAACAACTTAAAAAAGTATGACTTATGGGACATTACAGCAATATGGAATGAAGATTGGATATATACAGGTTGTATTTATAACTTTAATAGTAAACTGTCACAATATGTTTTGTCTAGAGTGGTGTTTGGGTCGCAAAAACGTTTGACATCATTTGTATCTCTTTAAAAGTATCATAGCATTGAAGGGAAAAGTTAAACAAGATTATTTTGTGGGTTTTTTTTGAAGCTAACAGGTAACCCTAGAATGAAATATGATATCTCTATAATGGAAAGTGCAATCCCAAAAGTTTAAATTGTTTTAGACCATGGACCTATTAAGTGAGAGGTCCATATTTAGACAGTACAAGTCTTATATATTTGACTCATGTGTATGATTGTATAGTTGATATAATTGACTGAATTTTACAAAATGATGAAAATACAACTTTGCCATGGAATTGACCTACTGCATGTGATTAGGAAATGCCTCTGGATAATATTTGCAGTAGATAAAGTGATTTATTTGCACATGTAGATAACCAGTTAATTAACACATGTACACACTCTAATTACTGACTCTTATTTCACAGATACACTGGGCACCTGTCGTGACTGAATAAGGAATTGCCACTTATTGACACCCAAAAATGCGGGCTCAGTGTTCCATATGTGCTGAATTGTTTGACCAGGAAAGTCAGATCTCGGCAACCCAGTGTGGTCACGTGTTTCATAATCACTGTGTAACACGTTGGTTGAACCAGTCGACAACCTGTCCTCAGTGTCGTAAACATGTCACACCCAGAAAAGTAATCGCAAGACTTTACTTTGATGAAGGTGATGAGGAGGCCTCAGAAATAGACCCAAACACTGTAAAAAATGAACTTGATAATTGTCGCCTGTTGCTGAAACAGAAGGATAAAGAAAAGGCTGACTATTTGGCTCACATTGATCATCTCAGAGAAAAAATTGAAAAACTTGGGGATGCAAAGCAGTCGGTGGAAATCCTATACAAGAATGAGTGCTCTACCAACCAGTCGCTACGCAGACAACTACTTTTCTGTGAGAAGCAACAGAAGGAGGCAGACCAGGCAAAAGAGGAAGCAAAACGTGTGCGTAAAAAGCTACAAGACCTGAAAGCTGTGGAACATATTGTTCAAGGTAAGTGCTGTTTGTGTCCATCAAAAAAAAAAAAAATCTTGGTAAAATCAACAACTGTTCTTATCAAGCATTGTCTTCAACTGACTGTAGATGTAATCTATACACATGTATACTTGCAGTCAGGGAAAATACACAGCAGATATTTTGTGCAAATATTTTATTACAGTATGTGCTCTTAAATAACTAATTGTTTCATAGAAACTCAACATTTTACTGGCAGTTAGAATATTGAAGTGCATTGAGGCATGACACAGAGTGGCTAATTATAGACTTTAATACTCCCATCTAGTAATTGTGTGGATTCTATGGACTTCCGTCAGATACATATATCATGTCCTCAGCACTACGTGCTTCAGACATGATATCTGATGACTGAAGCGCGTAATGCTGAGGTCATGATTCAGACAGAAGTTATAGAATCCACACAGTCATTAGATGGGAGTATTAAAGTCTATTCCATCATGGCTAGACTTAATTAGCTCGCATAATTACCCCCCTATGTGCCACTTTTCGCATAGTACTATGTGTACACAGATTCTACCGGCCACCTTCTCACTGATCTCTGAGTAAAGTGGCACTTAATATTGCAGTTGTTATGCATAGTGCCAAACTACTGTTCTGAATTCAAGTGTTTATATTTATAAGTTAACGCAAGCAAAGAGTTCTATTGGTTCTACCAACCTTAGAGCATCACAGACACACACAACCACTGTTGGATTATGAGTAAACACTGTGTTCAACTGTAACCTCACATTCGGGATTGATTAGGAATGCCAAATAGTGGAAAGAGTAGGTCAATGATTGTCCCAGTTGCATGTTCTTAATTGTCAACAGTCAGCATGTTTTATTATTTTGGGTCATATGGTATTTTTTCTGTGGACCCTTTTTGGAAATGAGGCACTGTGGGTAGCATGTATACATAGAGGTGTGACCTATATTTGACTGCAGAGCAAAGGCTGTTGAGTTGGAAGGGAATCTCTCGACTCTGAACCCCGGTTTCCTCGTGATGGCAGAATGAGCACGACCCATTTGACATGCCACCCCCAAATTGGAAAGCCCTATGGCAAGCAGTTTTAACATTTAGTCCTGTTAGGCGATATCACTAAATCATTTAGCGGTATTGCCAAATCATTCGGTGATTTTGTAAAATGGGTCTCATTTACTGGGGCCAGCCTTAAAAATATTTCTGTTTCGTATAACACGCCCAGTGTGCGCAAAACGTTGCGGTTGGAATATTTTTTTCAACAGTGCAAAAATTTCAGGCTTGATTTAACGCTACTCGCACGCTCCGTGTGGTAGTTCTGTAAACGCATATCGTTTGCGTACCTACCATGAATACTATTGATACATCGTAGTAAATTTGCGTATACAGTATTGGCAAGTTCCTTGCAATAAATGGTGTTCCTAAATCAAATTCAAACGAAAATTTTAATATTTCAAATCAGAAATCGAGTGTGTGCACCGTCTACATCTTTCCTGCAACTGTACACAAACAGCTGGTTCGGCCATGTGGTCTGACGCACAACACAGAATACTTTATTTGCACGTGATGCCATCTTTGCGCCATGGCAATTACACACAAGGGCAGGCCACTGGCTACATCTAGATAGTGCTGTCTGGTGGCCGCCTGATACACAACACATTTACAATGTATATCAAACATACATTAATTAAATACAAGCATAGAATTAAAAAGAAAGAGGAAATGTAAGTACTACAGTGCTTGGACGGATATGTCAGTCTTAAGGAAAAATGAAATAAAATAAAAAAGTAGAAGAAGTTGATCAGTCCATTATGATCAGTTGATGTATTGAGAGTCCCCTTGATGCACAGTTGGTGCAGAACCTTGTGATCATTGGGTGCCCTTGGGAATTTTACCCATAAGTGTTCATTGTCCTTGTATTGGTACTCTTAGTCTTAAGTACCTTGTGAGAGTTTTAATTCATGCGCCAGGACCACTTCATTTTCCATTTTGTTCAACAAAGTCACTGGCTGTTCAACTAATTGAATTAAGTGAAGCTAGTGAAAGACAAGGTGCAAACTAGTGCATATCTACTATGCCTAGGGGTCTCAAAAATGACTTAAATATATGTCCAGATCTATCATGACAACATGAGCAGGAACATTTACGTGGAGTTATCCGGGTACAAGAAGTCATTTCTTCTCTCAAGGGCCACATGACAGAATTTTGCAACCTCTTTGCTGGTAATGCCCTCTGCTGTCATCAGGTAAAACATTTTGTGTCCATCATTCATTTTTTCAAATTGCTTGCAGTATTTCTGTACTTCATTAAAAAGATAGTTCCTTTCACTGTTGTACAATTTACATTGCAACATAAAATGCACCTCATTTTCCACAACCTTGAACATTTTGCATAGCCTTTCATTTACTGGAACTTTGGGTTGACAGTATCTTCCTGTTTCTATGGTTAGACTGTGGCTGCTAGTTCTTAATTTTACCAATGCCCTTCTGTGATCAAAATTGAGTATCCTGTGTAGGTAAGTTTTGAAGCAAAAGTGTTGTTTAAATGTGGCATATGTTCTAAGTTTGTCACTTATATTACATACTTTTGACCAATATTGTTTGTACACGTTTTTCAAATGTTTATTTAAGTCATGAGGGGGTGTATTTTGGGGGGCTATTATAGATTCTAGTATCAACACTGCACTCCGCCATGGGAGGTTTTGTGTCCTGATGTCCTTTATATTTGAGAGTAAGGAATTGGATGGGGCCTCCAGAATGTGCGCTTTATATTTAATAATGTTTTTTATTGCATCCAAACCTAAGGGGAATAGACCCAGTTCTCCGCGCACTGCTATGGATGAAGCATTCTTGTGGACTCCCAGCAAATATTTGCCAAAGCTTAATAGGACCCTCTCTCCAATGATATTGTCACATTTTTCAAAAGTTTTCTTGATTGTTTATGCTTTAAAGGATATACCCCAGATCTTGCTACCATACAGAACTATTGGTTTAATGAGTGAATTGAATAAATCAATGGCTAGCTTTGGAGAGAGGTTATTTGCCTCAATTGTTTTTTTAATGCTTTCATGGCTTTAGTTTTTAGCTCTAATTAAGCAAGGGTGAAGGATCCGGAGTTACAAAATTGTATTCCCAGGTACTTATATGATTTTACACACTCGATATATTCATTTCCAAATTTCAGTTGTTCTCTTTCAAATTTACCACTTTTATTGCAGATAATTATTTTTGTTTTAGACAGGTTAACATGTAATTTCCACTTTGCACAATAATTACTTAATTTGTTTAAATTGTTTTGTAGTCCCTGCCTAGATTGGGAAAGTAGCACCATGTCATCTGCATAAAGCAAGCAATGCAATTTTTTGTTGTTTAGAAGGACAGGGTCAGAATTCTCTGTAGAAAGTGTGTTTGGGAGATCACTTATGTACAAATTAGATAGAGCTGGGCTGAAAATTTCCCCTTGTCGTACCCCCTGCCCGATTCCAAATGCAGGGCTGAGCCCCTGAGATGTTTTAATACAACTGCAGCTTTGACTGTACATATTCTTAATGCTGTTGTTGAAGTTTCCCCCTATACCTGCTTGCAATAATTTGTAGTACAGCCCATTCCACCATACAGTGTCGAATGCTTTGCTGAAATCAACGAAAGATGCAAATAGCTCCCCCCCCCCTTTCTTTTTAGTATATGAATCGATCACGCATTTCAAAACAACCATGTGATCAGAAGTTCTCGCTTTTTTGCAAAACCCAATCTGTTCATTGGGAATAATTTCTCTTTCATTCATATATCGCACCAGCCTGTTGTTGAGAATACTACTATAAACTTTTGCCAGGTTACTGCATAGCGTAATACCCCTATAGTTTTCTGGTAGGTGAGGATCACCACTTTTGTATAGTGTTTTAATTATACCTTCAGACCAGTTCGTGGGGTAATCACCAGATATAAAAATTTTGTTAAACACTGTTGTTAAGGGTCTGGTAAACAAGTTGGCACCTGTTTTAAGCATTTCATTAATAATGCCATCAAGGCCAGCTGCTTTGTTATTTTTCAAATTTTTTAAAACATTTTTAACTTCTGATATATCTATACTAAAATTGAGTTCATTGAATAATTTTTGATTTTCGAGATGCCCTATTTGCTTTGGATATTAGTTGGGTCTGGGTTTTGGGATGTTTGGAGTAATCCCTGGAAGTAAGTGTGCCATGTTTCAGGTTCAATAATTTCTTCACTATTTTGATTGGTTTGGAATCCACTCAGTTTTTCGACCATCTTCCAATATTGTGAAGGGTCATTCTTATGGAATTTTTCTAACTGCCGAAGTATCCCTGCTTTAAATTCAATTTTAGCTTTCTTCAAGACATGTTTATATTTTTTCTTAACAGAGAAAAGCCTGTTTCTTATCAGGGCATTGTTGGGGTGCCTTTGCATTAAGTTCCCTAAAGATTTGCATTCTTTTCTCAACTCAAAGCATGCTTTGTCAAAACAAGGTTGTTTCTTGGTGTTAGTTTTCGTTTAAATGACTTCTTTTGTTGTAGGGAGTTATCTGCAGCCAAATATACAATGTTTGTAAATTGTTTAATTATATAATCAGAGGAGATATGATGTAAGTTTTCGATGCTATGAATTTGCTGAAGTCTGCACTGTATAACAGGTTTAAGTAAAGCTTCTTGGAATTTTACGGGACATTCTTTGTCCCATTTGTATTGCTTCTGTAATTTTCTTATGGGGAGTTTTGTTTTATTTGGATTAGAATAGCTTGAAAATAATGAAAAAGAAATTGGGAAGTGGTCTGAGATGGTTTCACACCAAGGGAGTACTCTGAAGAATGAAATTTTGTGTATTAGTGAATTTTCAGTGATGGCGTAATCTGCAGTGCTGCTGCCATTGTATTGGTGGCATGTGAAAAAGCCGAGACTGTTACCGAATGTTCTACCATTTAAGATTCTCATACCTGATGTTTTACACATTTCTAATAGTGTTTTACCAAAGCCTTTGCAAATTTTGTCTTGATTTAGTCTTTTTGGCAATGCCTTATCAGGTATATAATCAGGGGGTAAGGGGATGTGTCTTTCTATTTCATCATTATTGATATAATATAGCTGGTCACCTGTTCTTGAATTGAAATCGCCAGCCATGACCACTTTTCCCTTTGACATAAAGTGAGCAACATCCTGTTCTAGCTTTTCTAGTAGATCTGGGTTTTCACGCAGAGTGTAGGTTGAGTACTCCGGACTTATGTATACAAAAGCCAAGTATATGTCATCTAGCCATGTAAAGAATTTTTTTGATAATTTCAACCAAATTGTATCATGAGATATGTTTGGAGATCTTACATGAGTTACACCTGACGCTATTTCCTGTTTTACCAGTGCAACCAGACCGCCCGAATATTTTTTTGCTGACTTTAATTTGGGTCTATTGACTTGAGCTATGCTACGATATCCTTTCAGGCTTATGTTTGTTGAATCATTACTGGGCGTTTCTGTAAGCCCTATAATGTCATATTTTTGCAAAAAGACTGTTTCATCTGAGTTCAACTTATTCCCTATTTCATCACTATAAATGCCCTGAATGTTCCATGCACATATCAATAAGTCTCTTATAATCATCTGCAGTGATTCAGATATGAAATTTAGTAACTATCATCCTGCCAGTCTTGAGAAAACTTGAGTCACATGCAAAAATGAGCCAGTCACGGCTCGTGTTACAGTGTTTTCATCATGGCTTCCGCCTAGTGAACATGTGTGAATTTGCCATAATTTACGGAGGGATCACACAAACGGGAAGCTTTGTTTATATTGCAGCATGCGAAAATAAAGATTCCAGTGTTAATTGCAACAATTATTCAGAGTCACAGGCAAATACGCAAAGGTAGGGGATAGCAGGAATAGCCGAATGTGCCCCAAATCAGTCTGTGAGACTGGGTCAGTTTCACCGCAGATCCACTCCACGCTGTCACTTGCGTGTGGCTGGAAGTCATGTCAAGGCACCTATTTTTCCCAACACTGTTAGAACCCACCAATAAATGGCATTTGATGTTAATTTGCAGATGAATTGGCCGTGCAAATTTTATTGTATTTTGACGCTGCTTTGACATCGTTGGGGCAGATCACACTGACGGTGATAGTGTGACCCCGCTCAGCAAACCAATAATCACTGCTGGTACCCTTGCTATCGTAACGTAATGGTATGTAGTGTACGACAGTGAAAATGTCTGCTTGTGTTGACACAGATAAAGTTCTGATGAATACAACTGCGGACCAAGTAATTGTTTAAACTTGGAATGTTTATCAATTAGCGATTATTATCACCTATCGGCGCCCCACGCACGTGCTGCGAAAGCTCTGATTTTTTAAGTGATTACACCCCGCCCGCCCCGTAGCTAGCCTTGCAAACAACTGCAACTTGTAACTGTGCCTTGAAAATTTGAGGAATAGAGTTCCCAGCGAAAAAAAATTGGTTGCCCGACCGGGCAAGTACCTATTAATTTTAACTTGCCCGAGATTAAATCTGACTTGACCATGGAGCAATAAAACTCTTAATCCATGTCCCTGCACATACACACAAAATTTAAAAGAGGTGTGTTCATGACTTGTAATATTTACTCTGAACCCTCATCATGCTCCCCTCCCCTCCTCTGCTGTTGTCAAGTGAAAATTAAAACTACACATTTGTAGTTGATAGCATACTCTTTTTCTTCTGTGATATTTTAAAGAAAGGGCAACTTTATAATTATGCTAATCCTTTGTTTCTTGACGCCCTGTACATGTACATGTTTAAAATAGCAAAAGACCCACCCCAATTCAAGCCAAGCCGAGGTGTATTTACAGTAGGGATACTCTGTCTCAGTGCCAGCAAACCAGCATGAAGCATATGTCGTCCCGCTACAACCTCATCTGTGGCAGAGTCTCTTGCTTTAATACAGATTTAATAAAAAATTTTTAACCTGGAATCTTGTTTATCTTGTATCAATACTAAGTCCATCAGTCCCCGTACTGGCATGGTGCCCAAATTGCAGTAATACGTAGTAGGTATGTGTATTTTAAAAAAAAAAAATCCTCCCTGCCTCATCAAATTTTTCAAGGCCCTGTTATACGAAACTGAAATATTTTTAAGGCTGGCCTGATATCCCTAAATGATTTAGTGATACATGTATTCCTAAATGATTGAGTGATATCCTTGAATAATTTAAAGATTATGCCAAACAAGATGTATTTAGCAATTTTGCTAAATATGTGAATCTGTGCATTGATTGGCACGGAGGAGTGAGCATTTGGATCTGTAAGCCTGATTGGTAAGTTTGACGACAAAATTAATAGTTATTAGCATATACTGTCTTTACAGCATGTTAATAAATCCATCCACAATGCGAAAAGATGATCAATCAGTTCTCCACAGAATACTTTGGGAGAAACAAGTCATCAGACTTCCTTCCAAATTGGCAGCCATAATGGACAAAAATAGGGCAGGAAGTAGACATTTATACATTTAGCAATATCACTATATGTTATTACGCGATATCGCCAAATAATTGACTGATATCACTAAATCATTTAGGGATATCTCTAAATTATGTAGCGATATCGCTAAATCATTTGGCTATATTGCTGAAGCATGCACATTTAGATTTGTCACTATTATTATAAAAAATGATTGAGAGATACATGTATAACCAAAACTTATTTAGGAATATCACAAAATGATTTAGGAATATCGCTAAATAATTAGAGGTTATTGCATGGTTGGAGCTGTATCAACCCGCTCACCCTTATCGTGACAAGACCTGTGGTCTCGTGATGATACTTAGGCTTGGGGGTTGATACAGCTCCAACCATGTGATAACCTATATATATTTCCACTCGAAGTTAAGAAATGAAACAACAGAAACAAATCAAGACAAAGTTCAAACTTTACACAGGTCTACGTCTTCTATCAACATGATTAAACACATTTTAAACGAATGTAGTCATTGTCCTGATGCATTAATAATTATTATGCCCGCCGTTGAAGAAGGCGGGGCATATAGCTTTGCTTGTGTCAGGTCATAGAGAGACTGTGGTTTAATTTTAAGGGATTAATACTGCCAACGGGGGGGGGGGGGGGAGGGTTGTGCCTGTACTGTGCTGGCGGTTGAGTCAGGCTACAGGCACAAAGCCAGAGTTAAAGGGTTTAATCACGGTTCTATCATAATGAAACATCAAAGAGGCTAGAAAAAATCACATTCAGACAAGAAATATCAACATCACATCCAGGCCCATCATTTTGTAAATTAAGATTACTGCCATCTTGCATTTATTTTCGAAAGAACTGCCTCAGATAACAAGGATGCCGTGCATGGCAACGGTACTTTTTAAAGTTCCAGGTACATGGCGATTTCACATGGGACATGTAAACTTCAAGGATGTAGTTCCCCACTATAGCATTTTATTACAAGCAGAGAAGAGGGGGATATCTACAAGGAGCACAGGAGCATTTTATTGTGAAAGAAATTGAAAGGAGAACATGACCATAATGTGACTTTTGAACATGATTTACAAGGACAAGGCTATGAAAGTATTGAAATATTTTCACACAGATGGCGCGACAGGCATGTAAACATGGATGTACAACTGCTTTACTTGCCAAGCAGTTTGCCTGTCTGTGGACTTTTTTGTACATTGCCCAGCACCATTGTTCAGTTCTTTGTCGCTTAGACGAGCAAATTGTTTGACTTGTCGTGTCTGTGATGCCTGACCATTCAGCCATAGAAATTAGAATCACCATCAGCATCTAGTATGAGGGCTTCACCATGAAGTGTCTTCTTGTTGAGTTCATGTGTATGCCCCCTAGTACTCTTACCAGTGTCAAAATTCATTGATTGGTAGGTGTTAAATCCCAATTCATTGATAATGGAGATAATAATGTGATCGCTCACCTTAAAATGCACAGTTTCGCCAACATCATATGGAGAGAACCCAAGAGAAACCTTTCAGTAGCCATGTTGACAGAAACTGCCATAGACACTCATATGCACAACACTTAGTTTGCAAAAATTAAAAACTTTTGGTTTCCATATGATAACTAGAAAAGTTTTTATGATAGAATCCGTATATTGCACAGGATTATAGTCCTTATCCAGAGCTAGGTCAAGTTTGAAGATGAATGACCATGATCTATTTAATTCCAAGGTCAGAAGGGCACTTTAGTGAACTTGGTTTCTGCATTGTACCTCAGAATTTAAGTTATCACTTCAATATTGCACATGGTAATAGTCCTCACTTAGGGCTTGGTCAGCTTAAAAGATGGATGACCTTGACCAAATTCCCAAGGTTACCACCTAGAGTCCTATTAGTGAACTTGGTTTCTACATGATAACTTAAGATGTTTTCGACCTTGTGCTTTCATATTCCACAAGCATATAGCCTTGTGCTAGAGCTAGGTCAAGTTGTGAAGTGGGTGATCTTGAGTCAATTTCAAAGGTATTTGGTTTCTACTAATAACTGCATAATTTTTTGAGCCAGAGCTTTTTATAGTCTTCAATAAGGGCTATATCAGCTTCAAAGAAGAGTGACTTAGACCTAATTTCCAAGGTCACAAGACCACTTTAGTGTATGTGGTTTCTGCATCCACTTCCCGAGGTCATGAGTGCCCGATTTAGTGCTAACGGGGTAATGAGGGTGAACGTAATGCTGGTAGGGGGGCATCAATGTTTTACAAACATATCTTGTTCAAAAGTGTAATTATGCACCCCTGTAGGAGGTGATGCAGTCTCATCGTCCGCTGTCTCTGCTGCCACATATCTTATTTTCCTTAAATTTCTCTCCCCTCTTGACCTATTGCCTCCTGATTTAGTACAGATAATGTATTGCTCTGGGAAATTTTTACCCATATAGCAATATATAAACTTGAGGTCGAAGATCAAGGCCAAATCCTTGCATTGCATTTTTGTGCTGACTCACCAATTTTCACATCTTGACTCGTAGGCCCAAGGTTACTATTAAACATTAATAGGAGAGCCCTTAGATAGGCTTTAAATTTGTATGGTTTGCATCCCGTAAAACTGTATAAGGGCCAGATTTACTTGAAACTTTGGGTACAGATACTGCATAGTTTTTTGGAATTTTTTTCGTATGATTGTGATGACCTTCAAGTCATAGGTCAAGGTCACAATGCCGTGCAAATTAAAATGGTTTCCCTGCCACATCTTCAATGAAGTCCATCAAACTTTGTCTTCATTTACCCAGACAAGGCCTCCTTAAATTTGCTGAGAGGTGACCTTGAGGTCAAAGGTCAAGGTCAAACTTTCTGCAGGTGGCCCTCTTAAAGGGCAGGCACCTGCTTGGGGGATGCATAATGTTTTTCGCAGGTAAAACTTGCTTCTAGTTTTACATTTGACTTTTGCCTTAATATTTAGGAAAAACGTTTTTTTATAACATTTCATTTCTTTTTGAAATATTACAGTAGCCTCTACTGTTGGTGGTATGGTAAATGTACATGTATGCACATCACCAGAACTGTAGGCACTGTAGACTTGCACAAGTCCCTGGTGCATGTCCCTATTTTCCCATCCCGCGGTCCCACCCAGAAGTGCGATACATTTTCCCCTCCACAAAGTTAACTGAATAATATTATGCCAACTACACGGTGTTATTAAGTAGGTCCTATTATTATTATTTTTTTTAACTGGTCGACACTGCCGCCGAGTCGGTTTCAACAGTAGCAGCTATTGGGTCCTGGTCAGTTCTAATCCCATTATCATTGCGAGTGGAAATTGGCCTGCGATGAATGCATGGCTAGTCACTGGCCACTCAAGCGAGACAAAGCGGACCGTCTCCCTCCGGCTGCCGACACCAGGGACTTGTCAAACTTGCACAAGCCCACTCTGGACTACCATCAATTCGATGGGAGTGACGTCACAACATCCGGGGTTTAGCGGGATCTTGGAAGTCAAATCAGTGCCACAACTTTTTAATTTTTGCATTAATGCAAACTGATCCACGTCATGATTTAAGTTTTGTTGAGTAAGACCTCTACATTTCTATGTGGTTCTTTTGTCAATTTAAACAAAAACTCTTGCCCTACACCCTAACAAAGGAAATATATCGATATCAATCACGATTTGATCAAAGCGGTCAAACCTGTGTGAATACTATTGCATGGCCATGGGTACCGGTCCGCGCATTTTTCTGCGTTAGCGTCACGAACGATTGTTCCTCTGTTATTTTTTTCCAAAGATCGGTTGCGTATTATATTCAATTATAATGGTAGAGCTTGTTGCTGCAGTAAATAGTCCATAAACACACTTTATAGCAGTTACTGACAAACTGTCAGCATGATAAACACGTTTCACCCGAGCCATGTTTCCCTTCGGCTAGCGTATTTTACTCTCTTTCCGTGAAAAAATTGGACCCTCTGCTCTATTGTACGCAAGGACTGGTACAGTGGTAGTATATGTTATCATTCCGACCAATTTACAGCGTTAAATTTTGTTTCTTGCTTTAATAAATTGTTTGAAATAGAAGCAGTTTTGAAGGGGTTCCCGCTAAAATACTTTTGTTTCAGATAATGGGAGAGCTTGTTGTTAAAATAGACAAGGTTCTAAGCATTCTAACGATATAAACAACATGGCGCGGAGACAAAAAAAATCGAGATTGAGACGATGAAATCACCCTATTTTTGCGCAGTTTTGCAAACTTACATCATTCAAATTGTCACAAGCAACGACCCGGTCATTGATTTAAATCATCGTAGAAGGAAAATATTCATTTTAACGCCGCTCGAAATAGCCATCGGCAAGAACTGACGTTTCTTTACAATAGAATGTGCACGCTTGCATGTAAATAAACAACAGTCAACGCAAGGTATTTGAGACGGCCTTGAATCTGTCACGTGCTTGACTGCTCATGAATAATTCATAGCAGCGACAAGCCGGCAAGTTTGACAAGTCTCACTGGACGCCTTCTGCCTGACGCGGTACACTGCAATTAGACAATCCTTAATCCTTTATTACACAGTACTGCCCTCCCAATGAAGACTGCAGTAACTGCAAAATTGGGAAATTGAGAAAATCGCACTTGAAGTTTTCTGTTCAGCCACAGAAAAGTATTTCTGTGATTCTCTTAATTATTATTTGAATATATTACTTTGGGGCATAAAAGTTTTTTAGAAGTGAAAAATTTCGGTGATGTCTATTTTTGGATGACCTTATTTACAAAATACGTAGTTACTGCACTCTTGGCTGGGACAAGGCTACATGAACCCTAAAGTTAGGACTGCAGTAACTTTTGAAGTATTGACATTTTCAAAGCAAGAAAGAGTAAAAATAGACTGCTGTATGCCCGAATCTACATATTGAAGACAATATTGCAATAAAAATATGCCATCTTGATTCAGTTTAAACACGACACATGGTTAACAATGAAATTGCAGATATCCCGAAGATTTTTGCACTTACATGTAATCATCTAAAGCCTCGAAGCTGACATAGTCATTTTCTACCAAGTTCTCCCAGAAAGATCTTCTTGTCACTGGCATCAGTGGGCAGAGATTTTGTACTATTTCATTTTTTTTGGCCCTGGGCGCTCCAAGTGCAACTGTGTAAAGTTTTGGTGGGTGATCAAACTCGAACCCTTTCTTCAAAAGGGGTATCCTGGTACCCGACATTTTCAATACCCGGATACCCAACAATATATATTTTAACAGAAAAAAAAAATTGATTTATAACGGAAAAAAAGGTAGTTACATAACTTCACATTCATTAAAACTGCCCTAGAGGACTGAGCAATATTATATCTAATGCACTAAATTGATATAGATCATGTCATAGAATAATTAGGCTTGGTGACTTAAATGCACTCATCTTATTCGGAATTTCAATAAAGGAATTTGTTTATTATACATATTGTCCTTCGCATTTGATCATTATAAGATAACAAATTGACTGACAACTTGCAGCGTTAATTTTAAATGGGTAATACCTGTGGGTACCCCGTCTTGCTGTACCTGAAAAATCAGGTACGCGTTTTTCAGGTACGCGGGTATTAGATATTAGAACTCAACATACATACATACATACATACATACATACATACATACATACATACATTCTTACACACATACAGTGACCTTCGTGTATAATGGATATTGCACATAGTTTGAATTTTTTGCTTGAATTAGCAAATAGGTGAATTTAGTGATGTTGCGAAAGACGTTGATATATTGATTTGAACATTGGTTGACAATTGAAAATGATAATTCCACGAAGACAAAGTAACGGTGCCTACCATAATGAGGATGGGGGTGATGGCATTTTAACTCTTTGATTGCCAAATGCGACTTTAGTCATCTTCAAACGAATTTTACCTATAAGATGATTTCATATTCAAATTCCAAGTGGAAAGACCTTTCATTCAAATGCCAGCATGCGCAGTATAAACTCAGTTTCAGAAGTCATGATCTCAGTCAACAGCTTGTCTCGGCGCACTGTGCGCAAAGTGCAGCGAGGCAAGCTGTTGACTCAGTCTCGAATTCATCACTGAAAGAGTTCTAAAGACTGCAAATGTAGTTATATTCTTTCTACCACAAATAAAGCTTTTTCTGAGGAAACAAGAATTTTACTGGTGTATAATTAACCTGGTATTTCTGGCAAATTTATTCAATATTTGATCGTTTTTCATTCATATTGTTTCCTTGAAAATTCGGCCACTAAAAATTTAAAAAACAAAAAAAAACAAACAAACAAACAAAAAACAACATATACCTTTAAAATCAAACATGGGTTCTTCATTAGCCGTTAGATATACATGTACAATGTACATTAAAATAAATCAACACGTGACATGGCTAAATCTAGTGAGAATGTATCTGTCGGTCAGTAGACAGGGGTCAGCCCTGACCCATAAATAGATACAGCAGCAGAAACATGGAAGGCTTGTTTGTTATCTCAAACTCCTGTATATCTCAGTTGTCTGCATAAGGCACCTAGAAATTAGGCCACCCTTTCTCAGTCTATCATTTATATTTAGGGTTTATTTGCTGAAGTGTCTTCACTCGACAGAGTCCTAGTTGGGGAAACCTGATACATGCATGGAGTCAAGAGAAAGAAAACCAGACCCAACTTGTCCTCAAGTTTGTAATATCAGATCTATGTGGAAAAATATACAGGCGGCTAGCTGCTGGTCTATGGAATAATGTACCTGGCAATCACTTGAGTAAATTGACCCGACGTGTACTCATGACCTGCTCATACTCCCCATGTTTTGTTAGTTCGTAAAATGATTAAGGTCTTTTTATGAGAAATTTGTTTTAAGTATCATCATACTGATTAAAAATGGTAAAAATTTGGAATTTAGATATTAACACAGTTTGTTTTATGGATATTTTACCGGTATGACAAGGTTTTGTGGTAGACAACTTTGATCTTCAAACAATGAAGTTGCTTGTCGAATTCACATTCGGGAAGGGGCTTTTAGTTAACGTGCGTCCGTGTTTCCATAGAGCATGTGTTGCGGTTCAATTTGAAAATCAAGATGAATAACTCAACGAGGAGTGGTATGAATACTTTCAATAAAATAATCACCCTTCAAAGATGACAAAAGCAAAATAAAAGAAAATCACAGCATAGTCTTTTATACTTAGTAGTCTACAATTTTTTGGATCGAATAATAATAATGACTCATACTTGTGGGATATGCAAATCATTTCACCTGATTTGTTTTTTCATATATTATACATTATGGACACTCTGAGAAGCTCTACCGTAACGTCATCCCATATTCAGACAGGGACAATCAGATAGTGAACTTTTACCGCATGTACATGTATGTAGGCCTAGCCAAAGTAGGCCTAGTCGTGGACGAAATCTTAGAATTAGGCCTTTGTAATTTTACCCTTAAAGTGACAAATAATATCTTATTTCTGACCCTTTTTCTTTTCCTTCGATGTCCTGGACTTCTCCAACGCCATTTCCATCATACGTCTCCCCCGAAATAGTGGCATAATTGTGTTTAATTTGCAAAATATCTTTAAGATAGACTGATTGTATGTTCCCCCCACAACACGATGTCCAAAGGACGCTTGCAGTAACTGCAGCCTCGTTTTCAAAGTAAGCACTGACACCAGTTAAAAGTGCAGTAACTACACGAACTATAGCATAGCACCACTCAAAAGTGCAGTATGTGTAGTTACTGCAGTTTTTAGTGGTTTGGAGGACTGCTTTTGTAGATACTGTGCTTTCACCACCCCATTATCTCAGTATATATAAGGTAAATTTAGTAACTCAATGTGTCAATAGGTAGCGCAGGTGACACAAAGTAAAATGGCATACTTAGTTCATTTTCGACAAAATTGCAGTTACTGCAGTCTTTATTGGGGGGGCAGAGTAGCTCAATTAACAGCTTCTGAAGAGGAGTGCATTATGACCGCTCGCTTGTCTGTGTGATAAGAAACACAGTGCAGACCGCCCGGCGCTAATCATCTGGAGTCAATGTTATCTGGTTATATACACGTTCCACGCCAATCAGCTAGGTAAAGCTACGACGTGTGTTTACTTAAAATTTAATTTGGCAATGAATTTGATTTTAAATAGAATACGGAGGACAGTCCAGTGAGACTTGAGCAAGTCTATAGGCACTGTTCAAAAAGTTAAAGCTGCTGCCCCATTTCTGCTGAGTTTCTGAGCCAATAACATTCCTGAATTCACTGGAAGATTGATTACCACTGGTTCCCCAGTCACTGGAACTCCATTGGATTTAAATACATATATAATGTCACACTAGGGGCTATTTACAAAACATCACACTGTTGCTCCCTCAGTCGTCACCTCCTTTAAACTGTGTGCACTCAAGTGTGCATATGAAGACAAAGTTCCTTGATTAGTTCACAGCCAGGTTCATCTGGGACATCTGATGTTAGATTTAAACATGTACCTTCTGACAAATTATAATAAAATTCCTGTGCATTCCCATACACCATAAGAATATACATGCTTTCAATTTTGCCCAAGTGACTGATAAGAAATAAAGCTTAAGAACTGTCATCGCAACTCTTATTTCTCAAATGCTCATTTGCCTTGAAAACAACATCAGCAATAAAAGGTAGGGTTATTTGCAGAGACTATTTTCAACTCAAGTATTTAAATCTAGCAAAACTTGACCTCACTTTCAAGGTCACATAGCCCATGTATGTGCAAAGATGGACCCATCACTCAATGCTTTGCTCTGAAGTGCCTATAGTTTTCTACTGTGAACATAAGGGGATTGACTATGGGATTGATACTTGGCCAAGATGGCTGACCCAGTGTTCATACAAAAATGTAAGAGCATTGTATTTCCTTTGATCATAACCTCTCAGTTACTGCTTTGATTCAGATACACTATGTTCACATCATAATATTCCTATTCTCAGTGGGCTTCATAACAAATTAAGTTTACTGTGGCTTTTAATATAGTAGGAACATGTATTATAAATCCCTGAATTTCAAGGTGAAGCCCCAGAAACCCTGTACATGTGCATGTACCAATGTTTTGAGACAGTTAAACCTTTTGTTTTATATACATGTACCTAATAAAAATTGTCAATATATACATATGGCTAATCCACTTCATGAATAAGTAGTAATTTATTGTGAGAGTGGTACAGTACATGTATAATGACTGTAGATACAGTTGTCCCACTTGTGAAAATATCTATAGTCATAATGTACTTGACATACATGCGCTATGGCTACTTTCACAATGAATAAAATATTCCCTAATGCTTTTCGGGTAAAAAAATACTCTTTTTATAATTTCAGGGTGTGAAGCAGAGGTTCAAAGCATGGTCAACCAGTACAAAGGTGATGCAAAACAGTTGGCCATATGGTGCACTGTAATTCAGAAGGAGCACGCCACCAAGAAACAGGAGTGTCGAACCCTACGGGAGCAGCTGGACCGTATGCGTAAGGAGAGTTCTATGAGACAAAAGCTCCTGACAGAACGTACGGATGAACTGAGCTCAGTGAAAGACACTCTGAAACATTCAGAAGAGGACCTGAAAAGTGCAGAAAGAGAGATCCATAGTCTACAAAAGAGAATCAAAGCGCTGCAAAAAGCAATTGGTTCTCCTAGTGACACAGCGGCAGCTTTTGCCCATAGACTGATCAATGAAAGTCCTGCCCCTATGAAGCAGCCCCGACTTTCGACACCTGGCAAAAATTCTGGAGAAATTGATTTGGATGTCCCTATGACCCCTGAACTTTTTACTAGTCCCGCATTACAAACCTCAAAAGCGAGTGCAACTCCTCAAATGAAAGAGGATTGTAAAGAATATGGGGTAAAATATATCAAGATGAACACTGAAAGTTATGAGGGAGAGACAAAGAAACGAAAGAGAGATATACAGGACATCAGTAATATACCAGGAATAAGCACTTACAATTTATTCAAAAAGAAAGGACCAGGTTCACTAGCACAACCAAGCTTATTGAGGAAGGGCTATAATGGTTTGGGTGGCCATGATAAGTTTATTCAGCCTCTGCCAAGGGCACCTGTCTTTCAGAAGACCACCAGGGCTGGTAAGACTGGGTCTTTGACAGGAATAAAGCCACCACTGCCAACGCTGGATCGTTTTATAGACCTTACTGAATGACCCATGGGATGGGGATTTTATATTTTGGGGACATTTTGGACTTGTGAAGTACATGTACATAATGCTAACTTAACTGAGGAGCTACTGTACATGCTGTATGCTTTGAAAGACATAATGTACATATGTCGGTTCTTATGACAATGTGTCTGACTGAACCTCAACTTAAAATTAGTTTACATTGGACACCAAGATGGCTATAGATTGACGGTATCATGTAACCATGCAGATGTAACCGGGTTAAGATGGCATGAATATTTTCATTGCAAAGCCAATGTTTTCCATATGGCTTCTTTGGTCATTGAGGCAAAACTTGTTAATATCTTGTCTCTCAACATGCAGGACCAGTGAAAATAACTTTAAGCCACCTTTGTGAAACAAGAACAATACATATATCCAAGCCTGTAGCTTATTTGGTTAAAGGCTGAGAGAGATAAGATTAAACATGTAATATAATGTAATATATCTATATATATATATGTATATATATATATGTATATATATATATATATATATATATATATATATATATATATGTATGTATATATATGTGTGTGTGTATATATATATATATGTGTGTATATATATGTATATATATATATATATATATATATATATATATATATATATATATATATATATATATATATATATATATATAAGGGAGTGCTGCTGCCATTAGCCAATGACTAATTCATTTTAACATTAATTATATAAGAGTTAGGTCAAATTCTGTTGTGATTACTGTTTTATTTCCCAATTTGGTTACAAATTTTGAAGGCCTATATCTGTCCTTGATATATATATATATATATATATATATATATATATATATACATATTATAGAACACCTTTTCTCCTTTTATTCATTATTTGTATATATCATTAAATATTTGATGATAACATTAAATGGAATTCATGTTGTTGAATGTGTTGAGTGTAATCCTCAATTGCATTCAATGATATCATCAAAACAATTTCATGATAAGTCTAAGTGGGAAATTATGTAGACATAGGTGCAATTTTATTTGATGATAACATTAAATTGATTTATTTTTATGACTGAATAGATGTTGGTCTTACTTTGAAATCCATTTGGTGTTGTGATTATAGTGATTTAAACATATCATTAATTACATCTGGAACTAGAAAAATGTACGCTCCCTTTTTGGTCTGAATCGTAACACCAAACATTTAGTGATAACACTAAATACTTAATATTATGATCAAATAAATTGGAAGGGACCTTGATGAATTAATGGTAAGACTAATCCTGTTGAATTACTTCTGGGCGACTTTCTACACCAGACTTCCGACTTTTGCCATGTGATGGCTCAACTATACGAAAATGGCCTCTAAAATTCCGAGAGATGTACTGGTCACAGTTGCTGTGCATGGAAAAGACACGATGGGTATTAAATGGAAGCACTGCATGGTCCCCACGCCAGGTCCGTTTCAATAAAACATGCAGGCTATACATCCAATGTGACAAATATGATATATTTCTTTGCCTTGAGTAAGTAAATCAAAATAAAAAAGTAATGTTAAAGTTAATAACTACAACTGGTTACTTGGTTTGATTTGCGGAGACCGCCACGAGTGTTCTGTGTCTTGCAAGGTTCTTACGGTTTTAGCTCCATTCATGGGGGGGAGCATTTATTATCTTGCTGTGGCCCATGTCACATTTAAACGTAATGTAATCAAATTGAACATATCAGTAGTTCTATTTAGTGATAAGATTAATTATCTGGGTATTTCAGTATATGATCAAATCGATTTGATGATACGACTAAATGCATTTAGACATGTGTTTAAATATACCATATTTATTCATAACAGTAAATCCATTCAGTGATAACATAAAATGCAATATGCCACATGCATATTAATTTCCCCCCAGATAACACGGTTTTGACGCCTGGTGATCACAGGGGATGTGCAGGTCACATCACTGTCACAGACAGGGCCGTATGCTCAATTCTCACAAAATAAACGTTTTTTTTGTTTGTTTTTTTTTGAGAAATATAAGTTCACTTTTGCCAAACTGATATTCACCTAGTACTTTTCAAGCTATATAGAAGAAAAAATTTGCATCTGCCTTTCATAAGTATTTTTTATTTCCAAAATATTAGTAAAATCCTGCTTGTCCACAGAGGTGCCGACCCGTATCTCGCCAAGTAAGACTAGGCAATCAAGTACGCAGTTTTGGCGGGAAATTAATATGCATGTCTCATATTGATGATACAATTCAATAGATTTTGTTTTCTGATTAACTAAAGGAAAGCTTTTCCAGAATTAGACATATCTTCAAGTACATTTCATGATAAGATTAAATCAAATTGATGTAATCTTTATATATTTGATGAGATCTTTAAATAATCAATGTTATGACTAAATATTTACCTAATGATAACATTAAGTAGAATTGACCAGATCATTAAATATTTGATATGTTCAAATACTGGATAAAAGGAGAAAAGGCATTCCATATATATATATATATATATAGTATATACAGGTATCTTCAGCAAAATTTTATCTATTTGCCTGTTGCTAATGGCCACTGCCAGCCAAGGATCACAATATGCCCTGTCATTTTTAGCTCCGCTGACTTGTCATTCAGCTGAGCTTATAGGATGGTCAGTCATCATCGAAACATATAATGCACGTATGTCAGGATATTTGTAACCATGTGTGTGACCCAACCTGAAAATTTGTTTATGATATTTGATACCAAGAGGGCTGTCCAGATACACATGATATCATGTAATAGTTCAGATGTAAGTTCAGCTAATTGGGTTAAGATGACAATAATATTTTGATTGCCAAGCCAAGGTTTTCCATGTGGCTTCTTTGGTCATCGAGGTGAAACCTTTGGTCATCGAGGTAAAACCTGTCAATATCTTTCAACATGCAGGACCAAGGAAAAAAGTCTGGACTTTTCAAGTCAAACATGGGAAACAAGAACAAAACATGTATCTTAGCCATTTGCCAATTTGGCTAAAGGTTAAGATAAAACTAAAAATATGAAGTATATTGTAAATATCTTCAGCCAAATTTGATTTGCTTGCATATATGGCTAATGGCCAGTGCCAGCCAAGGGCCACCATATGCACTGTCATTTTTATCTCAGTTGACTTGTCAGTCGGCTTCATGTCGATGATGGCTAGTCATCCATCACTCATTGTCCATTGTGTGGCCGTCCATAAGTCACATTTTAACAAATATTAACAAAAAAATGTTTACAAACCCAAAATTCCATTGAGTGTGGCCATTTGATCCCACTTGGTAGAGACCCACCCAAAGTACATACCCTCCCAAGTGTGAAGGGCTGGGGGTTCCCTCTAGTGTCCTTATGTGATTTCAAAGGTATTGGCAGAGCTGTGTCAGAAATTTTTATTTAGGTTTTGCCAAAAAATGCAGGCATGTGAGACTTTCTGGTATTAAGCTGATTTCAGCTATTTTTACACCTAATTTCAGCTAACTTGGTCATATATTTCCTTCATATTTCATAATAGTTCAGCTATTTTCAGCCTGTATTTTTTTCTTGATTTGGAGGTATTTCAGATAGATATAGGGAATTTTCAGATATTTTTCTAGCTGGCCATACACTTGCCTCAAATGAACTGAAAAATCCAGAAATCACTGTAACAGGACCATTTAAGCAACTATGTAGAGACTCGCCCAAGGCAGATGCCCATGAAGTTTAAAGTGGTCTGGCCAATAGTTTTGGAGAAGTAAAAAAAATGTAAATTGTGGACACAGATGCACAGACAGGCAGATCCCTGCTTCCATCTTTGTTTACAGACATGAAGGCATTTTAAAGAACAGATCAAACAAGAAATCTTAGAACCCAGAAATGGCAATGTCCAAAGTTAGAACATGATTGTTGCAGGATGATTAAATATTGTACAAGTTTGATCTCAAGTCCTCTGAATTCCAACCATACAACTTCCAGGAATTTATATCTGTTAGATTAAGGTCTTCCTGTTTATAAAATATATGTATAATTTTCTATTCCAAAGGAGGATACTTTGTGGTCCCTGGTAACTTACACATTCAACATATTTTAGGTCAGACTCGAGTGTGAAAGGATTCTCACTTCATTTACTACGTTGACAACTTTGCTCATGATTTCTGTTTGGGCCATTGGGCAAACTTGAACTTGCAGGAATGTAATTTTCTATACCAAAGGAGGTTAAATTATATAATTTATGCTCCCTAGGGATTTACACATTCAACATATTTTCGGTCAGCCTCAATTATGAAAGGGTTTGCACTTTATTTGCCATGTTGATGGCTTTGCTCATAATTTCCAACAATCCAGGGCATCATCATATTAGCCAGTTTCTGGCAACCATAATTTGGCTTATGATCCAAGTTGTGGCATTGGTATGAAGATAAAATACAAATAAATACATCCTTGTAAAATAGAAATCAAAACCCCTAAAATGCAGTGGTTTTTTACCTCAGCTGACTGGTGCAGTGTACATTGGGCTGTTCACATTTACGACTTACAGATTCTCTTCAAGCTTTGTGGGCATGAGCCTTGATGGGTCCCTACTAAGTGTGTTCAACAGCTCGTTTCCACGGATTTATTTTATGAATCTTTTGTTCATTTTCGGGTCTAATTTCCATTGATACTGCTCTGCCAATTGCTCTGAAATTATAGTGACATTGCCGGGCACTCGCAGACCATAATTTGTTCCACAGTTGGTGTTGCCTTCTTTTATTTTTGTTTGAAGATTTTGTTTTTTTTAAAGCTCTTTTTATCCCAATGCACAATCTCGATTCTCTTGCAACTTGGTAGAAATGTAGCTTGTCTCAATCTCCTTCAAAGTTGTGTAATGGGTGGAAGTATGCTCATTTGCTGACTTTAGACAATTTTTAATTGAAATTATGTTGCGATTAGCAAGAGTGGCATGGTTACAATAGAGATACAGTGGTAGCTGCTGTATGCAACCACTGCCGTAAGCAGCTTCATTGCTTTTTGTGGTCATTAGCCAGGGACACAAGAGTCAATTTCTTTGTAAAATTTACCTGTGGTGACAGGTCATTTGCTGTATGTGGCCACTTTTTCTTGGCTAAAGGGGTGGCCACATACAGCAGGTACCACTGTAAATCTACCAGTGTACATGCATGAAAAAAGTTTGTCCAGAGCAAGGCAATGACCAGCTCCACATCAAAGTTGGTGGGAATGTACCTTTGGCAGGATTTTAGTAAAACTAGGTCACTAGGTTAGGTGTATGGTATCACTCATATCCATACATATCTGCTTATGGTTAAGCTTGGCTCTGTTCAAGCTGAACATTAGGTCATGTTAGGGCCTTTTTTTTGGTTGAATGTATGTATGTCAGCCGAGCATGTGCCCTTAATACAGCCTTCCTACTTTTACGCTGCCACACTTTCATTTTCTCATGATTTAATGGCCTGATCATCTTCAATATCTGGAAATGGGAAGCCTAGATTTTAACAAAGGTACCAAAAAGAAATAATTATTATAAAGTAAGGGTCGTGTGTGTATGTGTGTGTGTGTGTGTTTGTTTGTTTTTCACAGTCAAAACAAAAGCCAAAGGTCTAAATTACAGGGTTTTGTGTGTGTGGGTTTTTTGTTTGCTTTTTCCTGACACAACAAAAACCAAAGATTTCAATGAGAAGTAGCAATTTTTATTTATTGACTGCAGCTCCGACGTGCAGGATTGGCTCATTAGGCTTCTACATTTACAATGTATATTACATCTGAGTCACAACAAGCATGAGAACCTCAATGTATGTCATAAATAAAGACAAGCAGCTGTAAATAGTATTTTTTTTCTTCAAATCACCTAGTAAACCCTGCTGTGTAAACAGTAGAAATGCAATGTATATATATCAACAGCACTTAGTTCATTTCACATGATCCCTTGCCCTCCGATAAAAAATAAAATAGCACTTTATGGGGGTGTCACAAAAGTTCTCCCCAAATGAATCATCCTGAAACACAGGTAAATTAATATATGGCAGTTACCTTCAAAGTGCAGATCCAGTTCCAGCCCAACAATCGCCATTTTGCTGTTTTCCATCAACCTTTTTTTGGACTGTGCTTGTCCATGCAATACCTAATTTGTGTTCATATACATACAATATGTATATACCTGTTTTAATTTGTGCACAAACGTGCCAAGTAAAGTATTTGCCACAAGCAACTGTTGTCACCCTGCCCCTCACACATCCAGGCTGCTTCAAAAAAACAAAAAAAAAAAAAAAAACACTTCCTCCAGCTTCAGGGCTCACTAAACTTCACTGTATAATTCCAGCACATTTTCAGGCTCACAGGACAGAAATGCAACTATTCTGGGTTTTCAACCCTATGACAATGAACCTAAAGCCTGCTTAAAGTTTTGTCGAATCCTGATCAACACAAAAACCTCATGGGATCATTACAGTTTTGTTTGGGGTCTTATAAACTGCAATGTTAATAAAAATGTCCTTGATATTGTCTGTTTAACCCTTTCCCCCTTAAATTGGCTGCTGCTTAAATGCCTTCTTTAGCGGTGTTGACTACTTTCAACAGTAATAAAACAATCTGGACCATAACTGTTGATGAAACTTGTCAAAATGACATGCCCTGGTCAATAGCCTGTCTAGGCATGAGTTGGACTCGCTCAATGTTTACCAAGGTAAGCTGTTGGCTCAGATCTTCATTCAAGGGTTCAAAGGTTATATGAAGTTTTAATCACAACTATAACAGAATAAAACTTGAGGCTATGATATATTAAACTGGCATCATAAACTTTGTATTTTTCTGGGTTTATAGGGATGATGTTTGGGGACAATGAAACACTGTCAACATTTTCAAAGTGTACTTAGAATGTTATTTCCTGTGCCTCCATCCTTTCTGCAAAAATTTAGTACTTTCAAAATATCACTTTCAGCCATATATTTATCATTTTTACATTGTTAGGGGGGGGGGGGAGAGAGAGAGTGTACTCTCTTCCTCTGTGCAAACTCTTAAGAATCCTGTAATAATGCAACCGTTGAATGACACCTCACCAAAACATCTGTGTCCTAAGCAAGTACAGTGATCTCCTCTTATAAGGCCCGTCTCACCAGAGGCCACCCCTCTTGAAAGGCCCATTTTTGGGCTGCATTTGGGGTGGCCTTTTAAGTGGTAGACCATTGTACTATGAATTGCAAGCATTTCCTTCACTTCATCTCAAACTTGATTTTTTCCCCCACGGCACTGAACAGGAATTTTGATCTTCAAAGCATTTCAGGAAATGTCCAACCAATTTTGGATAATTTTATTTATTATAACATTTGGGTACATTTTGGTAGACATAAGTTGTTTATCTACAATGTATGCCCAAATACAATCTGAAGAAACTATCAAAATACTTTCAATGTTAAGTTGTTAATATGGTAGTCAAAGTACCATTATAACCATTGGATCTTAATTACTGACAATGGGTACTATCTGCTCAAAATGTGCGTTTCACATGGAAATTTCTCTAAAACGAGTTCTCTGATTTTAATCAAAATAGACTGATTTACTATTAAAATTCTCTAGGGCAAAAACATATCAGGGATTTTCAAAGAAATGATCAGGTCTTTTAAAATGTGTATCAAAAAATGACGAGTCCCACAAACTTGATCAATTTCAAGATAATGCATTTTCTCTTTCCCCAGCATTTTCAAATTTTTTTATCACTATTGTTAACAAACAGATAGAGTTGTGAAAAATCCCTGCTGTGTTTTTGCAGGTACAGCGCACATTTTTTGAGATTATAATACCATAAATTTAACCATTTTATCTGAATATATTTTGTAAAATATGCAAAAATTGGCAAAAAACTCATAGATAACAAGAACACTTGTATACAACAATTTGAATTTTGAGTTCATCTTAAGTACAGACCGATTCTTCAAAACTTAATGTCAATTCATTATATAGGTTTACTTTGTCAGGGATGCAAGTTTCTGCGAAATCTGGCCTAAAATTAAAGTCACTTTTCCAGGTTGGACATTACATTAAAAGTGTAAAAATTCAGCACTTGTATCATGCCAAACCCTGATCTTGACAAATTTCCATAGTAATGAAAAACAAAACAAGCTGAATGAGAACTACATGAGCCCTATCACAACATGACCCAGGTCAACAGCTTTACAGCCTATCACCCAATCCATACCAAGGAAAGTTGTTGACTTAGTCTTACTTCAAGGGAAATGGATTAACCAATCAGCCTTCTGTCTGAAAAAAACCTTATGTACCCATTAAAAAGAAAGACGGGAACTAAAGAACTGATCTGCACACATGAGATCTTGCACCATATGTCATACACCCTAAGGTAATTCATGTTATGGAAAGTCCAAATTTGTGTCTAATGTGGTTACTTATAAAAGTATTCAACATTTGAAAAAGAGTCCCTTCAGCTATCATGTGGAGTAAAAAAAAAAGAAGAAGGAAAACATGGGAAACCATACCATTAGCTTTACCAACACATAAATTATAAACCAGATGCATTATACAAAATCCAGCACACAAAATTGTCAAATAGGCACCTCTGACTGAAAAATGTGATTTCTTGGTGGTTATATTGGCGATGGTGGTAAATCTGACATTCTGCTTACCCTGTTTTGCCTTGTGTTTTGTACAAGAACAACATATACATACAGTACAGAGACAGTGGGCTTATAAAATGTAACTGTAGAAAATTCCAAATAAATCACATTTCTAGGCATCCCCATACAAAATATATTAGCATACACATGTACATGTTCCATTGCCAGCTTAAGTGGCTCACATTTTATTTCATGTTATACCGAGCCTATTTATGGAAGTCATTTAAACATGTACTTTGTTCAGGAATTGGGAGTCTGACAAGGTTATCACTCTTGTTGGTGCTGCCACCTAGTGGTGACTCTTGCTACTATGCCCCAACATGGAAGCAAGTCACAACTTCAGGAATACATGCTGCGAAGACTGGCCTAGTCTCATCCATGGTGTATGAAAATAACTGACTTGTCATTACACCATTCTTGCCATACACTTCATTTGCCAAATCAGAAAACTTTTCTGGTATCTGGATTTATATATATATTTATGTAAATGCATTATTTAGCCCAATGTTTATGTAATAAACTGAACATGTAATGTGTTAGCACTGTAGAAATTAAAGTGCTGCTATAATAAAAATAGGGTTTATTTCTTAACATTTTTATACGCAGCATGAACACTCAAAAGGAAGCTGAACACACCCTAACCACCATTTCTTCTTCCTCTCTCTCTCTCTTTTTTTTTTTAATGTCTAAGCCGGGGCTGGGCATGTGGGGGGGGGGGGGTGTTCTGCTGTTAGAAATGCACAACACAGTATTTGATTATTTCTCGGGTTTCCTGAAATATACAACACTGGTAATGCCTGCTTGGCATAAAGTAGCCCTTAACACAATTCATAAGAGACGTTGTGCAGCATGATTTTGTAAATGTACTCAACCTAACTGCAAGTTCAGGAAGTGTGCAATGCCAATTTATATACATTTTGTGTGCCTGCCTTGGGTCACAATTCATTAAATACGTACACAGAACATTTAAATGCGATTTCTTGCATATTTTCCCACATGCAATGGATCGCTTGACTGGGAAAAGCATTGGGGATGTCAGAAAGCTGGTTATTCACAGAGCATGTCTTCATTTGCGAAACATTTCAAGATCAGCATACTTACTTGTATAAAATGGGGGTGTTGTACAGACAATTACACTTAGAGATAACTTTGAAACTACAAACGTACAGTTTGATGTCCTTGGGACAATGAGTCATCTAGACTAACAAGGTCTATACTACAACATGAACATATAAACAAACAGAATGGTAAAACCATTCATGAATCCACCCCCTTTCCCAGTCATAACACAAAATGATAGTTTTTGTTTTGTTTTTTTTCCATCCTGAATAGATTTTCTTTTCAGCACATAAATATTGGCAAGAAGTCTTGATTATACATGTAGTTCATTATGTTACCATTTTTTCACTTTTTTCAGCCGAAGTTTTCCGAGTAATGACTGATCAGATTTCTGAAGACAAAATAAATGTGTAAAATTTCATCCTTTTGAACATGACACATGAACACAAACACCAAACCGATTTGTAGGTTATGTGGAAAGTAAAAAATTGTTCCATCTCTATCTTTTCAAGCTACATGTTTTTCTAGCACCCAACTTTAGAATACATTTTGCCTTTTACATGCAGCATTGTTAATACTCACAATTTCAGTGACTTTACATTTCCCAATGACTTCGCCTGATCTGCTTTATATCTACATTTAGGTGTACAGGGACACCTGGTTTGAAGTATTCAGATTTATATACCTTGCATGTTTGCCCCGACCCTGAAGCCATTGCGCATGTTCTGCAATATACAAACACAGCAGCTGTAACTATTAAAATACAATCCATGTTTTCAGAAAGATGTTGCGTGGACATTTAAACAACAAATTCTGTGGGCATCCTATGACTTTGTTGTAACAATAAAAGTTTGACTGTGAAGACTGTTTGGCCCTAGTTCAGCATTTTCATTTGCACGCTACAAAACAACCAACCCAGGCATCATCCTTAGTTCCTGGACATTCTCTGCTGCCATTATTATAACATGAAAGTAAAATTTCTGTTTGAGATCGTCAAACACTGCTGAGTGGGATAAATTCTAACCCATGTAATGATGATGGGAAAAAACATTTAACAACCATTACATGTCAATTCTTCTTCTTCAGGACAGAAACGCATCCTTTGAAATTACAAAGCCTGACACCGTTCACCTTTCACAGGTAATAACTCTTTGTTCTTTGTCGGATAAGAAAACCTGCAGCCTTCAAAACTGCAAATCCATAGACTTTGTCTGCTTGTACAATTACATGAATTTGCAACTACAGTGCTCCCTCTTTATAACACCCTTCGTTACAAGTTGGTTTCTGACATCACGGTGTGTACCATGGCTCCCACTGAAATAGTTTTCCATTACTTCTATGTTAAAAGTCCCTGTTATAAGGCGGTTTTGCTATAACACGGTCTACCCTGTGAATCCCAACACCAACGTTATAAAGAGAGATTGCTGTATCATAAACATTGCTTGTGTCTCGCATTCCAAAAGTGTTCCATCTTACTGACATGTGCCCCTGATCTTAAGTCACTTTAGATGGGTAAGTAATCATGTACACATGGGGGAAGGGGGGGGGGCATTTATGAGCAGAAATGCTATCAAATGTTCAAATTATTTCAAATGATTTGCAGATGAAAATGCATGGTTTAGGTACCATTACTTCTTTACACTGTTCTATTTTGCTGATGTCGGTAAAATTATTACTACAGTGACACCTGTCTAAAGAGACCACACTTCACTCGTCTTGACAGATCACCTTTTCAAGATATTTTCATACTTCACACTCTTCAAGTTAATACTTTTTTTCAGACACCACCTGTCGTGAGAAGCCACAAATGAGTCACCTCTAGGAATAGTCCTTCAAGCCTGGTTTCACTGTACATGTCTTTAGGTGACTGTTATGCAGCTAAGCTTGTCTGTCCCTCCAGACTTCCACTTCCACAGCAGCCATCCTTTTGATTCAAGAAGATGAATATTGTGAGCTAGTTCACATAGATGTTCCCTTTTCTCCCTCAAAATGATTCATTTTCTAGAATTCTTAAATATAAATAATGTTTACAATACAGTTTTGTTCAATCTGTGCCTCCCATCTCTTCTTTAAGCGAGTTTATCCTTGCACAGATCTTGAGTGCAGGTCCCAGCTTCATGTTCATAGCAGACATCAGATGATCCTCCTTCAGCAACATTAAAGCCTGCCCATCTATCTCCTGTGTGCGGAACTCATCAGCATATGAAGTACAGCCTGGCATGGATTTGATGAAATCATAGACCTCTTGCACCTGAAAGAACAGCATTAGAGTGAATTTAATATTCTGACACCATTCTTGAGAAATTAAAAACATCCTTCACACAGAAAAAATCCATTAAAAAAATTTGGAGCAAAAAAAAGAGAAAGATTCAGTGCCACCTAGTGACTTTAAAGTGAACTACGTAACCCATGTGACATGCAAAATTCCAACCTCCTATGTCAAATCCTTGCAGAGTTGTTGCATGCCATTGTCAATTTTAGATGACTTGCCCACGTGACCTTGAAAAATATGTCAAGGGCACCCATCTGCAATCCCAAGCAAGGTTTTATATAGGAACATCTTCACAAAAAAATTCAACTTCCCAAGTCAAATCTTTCTTGAGTTATCACATCCGCAACGCACACAAAGTGTTGAAGAAGATGAAGACGAAGACGAAGAGGAGGAGGAGGAGGAGGAGGAGGAGGAGGAGGAGGAGGAGGAGGAGGAGGAGGAGGAGGAGCAGCAGCAGCAGCAGCAGCAGCAGCAGCAGCAGCAGCAGCAGAAGAAGAAGAAGAAGAAGAAGAAGAAGAAGAAGAAGAAGAAGAAGAAGAAGAAGAAGAAGAAGAAGAAGAAGAAGAAGCGGAACATACTGACGCAAAACAATATGTCCCCCCATTGCATGGGGAGACATAATAAAGCTTCTGATAGCAGAAAGTAGGATTTTGAATCTGACAGTCTGATTACGGTGAAAAAGTATGCTGTGTTTGTAAGAGGTTTACCCCTATTGAAGTACAGTTAAGCCTGTCTAAAACTTAACAGCCAAATGCATTTTTTGTGTTGCAAAGTGTTGTCCTGGGGTTTGTAAAGGTTGTACAGTGGTACCTCTTTTGAGAGACCCCTCCAATGAGAGACCACCCTCTCTTGAAAGACCATTTTGTAAAACCCCAATTCCTATTCTTCCAATGTTATTGTACCTCTAATGAGAGACCACCTGTCTTGAAAGACCACTTTTATGAGGCCCCAAAGGGTGGTCTTCCAAGAGAGGTACTACTGTAAAAGGTTTGCAAAAGGTTGACAAAGGGTTAGTAAAAGGTTAACAAAAGGTTGTGAAAGGGTTTCAAATGGTTGAAATGGTTGCAAAACCATTTCAACATTTTAATCAATAAGGTTGAGAAAGTCTGTGAAATGGTTGTTAACCACTAGGGAAAGATTTAAAGTGTTTAAAAGGGTTTTAATGCATTAAGAGAAAATGGCTTGGAAAGTGTTAGAAATGGGTTTGAAAAAGGTTCGCCTTTCACTGAAAAGGTTGGAAAAAGGTTGCAAAAGGTTCATGCATTTGGTGACTGTTAAGTTTAATGCGGGCTATGTCACAGTGTCTCAATTGTGTTTACAAAGTGGGCCCAGTGCACAAAGTGCTACCACTCTTGCCATCTCAAGCATTGTACACCTGTTCAGGTAATTAGAAGGCATGATAATTTTTTCTGCCCACATGATTCATCACTGTGGAGTGGGAACATATGATATTATGGACATAGTGATTAGAATTCAGTCTTCCCTACTCTAAGATATTTGATATTTATTTTTCATATATGTTTATACTTTATGGTTTATAAACATGTGTAAACCAGTAAATACTTCTCAATGGATTCAGTGTCTCATGTATTAAGTGTAACCTAAAAACAATATTGACAACTTGTGAAAATAGAAAATAGTAACACATACTTCATATTGCTGTTTTGAATTAATGTGCAGATCAAATACCTTAAGTTTCTTTTTTTCTGCGTTATAGTACATTACAGATATATTGCAGCTACATGTACATTTTAAAAAATTATTTCAATAATGAACTTAATAAAAAATAAATATCACAGTTATAATAATCACTCTGTATTTTCATATTTATTTAATATTTAAAATACATTTTAGGGTGTACAAAAAAAAAAAAAAAAAAAAAAGCAAAATCTCCTTGTCAAAGTCCATCAAAATTTTATATGGCATGCTTTTAATTTTAAGTGTCCCAAATACCAGAAAATAAGGAATGGTCCCCACTGCCACCATATTGAATACCTTTGAACAAAGGGATCATTGTGTGGCATCTGCTTTACTGTGATATTGGTTTGTAACTGTGTTAATGACAACACAACAGTACATGAATTTCTTTGTCTTAGTCTTTGTTCACGTGGTAATAATTTAACAAACCTTTAATCCTTAGTACCACAAAGTACATGCTGTATGGTAGGACAAGCATACACCTATTATGTCAGTTACTATAAGTATGTGACATGCATGCATGATTCACAGGCCACGTGTACCCTGGGGGTGTACTCCAACTATAGTGGTAGGTACATAGGCTCCGCGGAATGACCCCCTATTTTCCACCACATGTAGAGTTTTGAACCCCCATTTTATGCACTCAGGTTCAAATACTGACCCCTCTTTTCTAAAAAATGAGAAAAATTACTGGATTTTCTTCACACAAAGGTTGAAAAACGCTGATTCTGACCAATTTTGGTATTGTTATTGTGGAAAATAACCATTTCTTAAATGAAAATGTACAATTTTGACTGCCTCTTTTGGGGTGAAAATCGCATGTAGAAGATATGGCTTCACCCTTCTAGGGCACCTACATACCCTTTTCGAGACCAAGTACACTCCCCCCTCCCCACCCACCCAGGCATGTGTACCAGATAGAGCCAAAGAAGCACTTTAACTCTGCATAACCTTTGGTAGAGAACATGCTTCCGACTTAAATATCGTTTTTACCCAATTTGTTAATGACCTATTATTTCTGGCAGCAATAACTGAACCCGCTACCTGGAGAGCTGGAGAACTGGAGTAAGCTTGCAGCATTCTTAGTGCAGATCATTCAGTTAGTTTGTAAGACAAGGCTGTGGAAAGATGCAGGAACTTTAAAATTTTCCATGCCCAAATATTATGCAAAAAAAAAAAAAAAAAAACCCATGAACATAAAAATGGCAGATATAGTCCTATAAAACCATGTCCCCAACCAGAGATTAATATATGGTCTACCATATGCTGTCTTTAATCTACTTACAGTCCACTTTGAAGGGTGTGTAGGGGGGTGAATATCGACCTCCATCTCTGGTTGCTGTGGAGATGGTGGGGACACTGGAGAGGAACTCTGATCCTGGTCACTCTGAGAACTTGACTGACTCTCATCTTCTTCCTCTGGACTTGCTGTGGCCACTGAGGCATCTGACATCTGCTGTAATAATAATTAAAAAAAAAAAAAAAAAAAAGTGAGCATACTACCCCTGATTTATAACTTTGGCTCATTGCACACTATGTTTGGTGTTGTTTTGTTCTCCCCTGCATGCTTTTTGCTGAAATTATACTGGATGGTACATTCGAATTCCTTGTATAAGGAGTTTTACTTCCAGTTCATGTACATGTAAGTATGCCCGCTCTCAAGTCAGTAAGCATTGCCTCAAAGCCATGACTTGCCAGGCAATACAAAAACCACTGCATCTGGTCCATCCTTACACATAGCTCTTAGGGATGGTTCAACATTATCATTATTTTTGAATTACTACTTAGAGTACTAAATGTCATGACCCCCTCCCCCCAAATATGTACTTAAAAAGATGATGATTTCCCCCCCAAATCATAGCAAAATTGCACAAAACAGGCCAAAAATTGACCATCATTTTCCATATTCTGTGAAAGTGTACAGACCCATTTAACCTCTCCCCCCTTGCGTGTTTTAAGTACTAATTCAAAAATGACGAAAACGTTGAACCATCCCTTACAAAAATTTGGGAAAGCAGTTGTCAATATATATTGTGGATGTTGCTGTGCCACCCTGCACGGTGGACAGATGGACATGCTATGGCAGGCCAGAGTGACAACTCCCCTTGCAACTTTATGTGCTGTCAGCAAGAGTGTTGAAGGGAAGGAGGGACTTTCAAAATTAGAACATTTGTTGAGTTGTAAGCCACAATTCTATATTTTCATTAACAAGGCACTCTGTTTTGGAACAAAATTTAAAATCAGTGATACTCAACTAAAGCTTGTTATGCATCCTTTCCTATTCACACAAAGGGTTGGATATTTTATTTTTCTCGGGGTCTCAACTTTAGCATTTATGAAAATATTCCCAAAGTATTGTTCCAAAAAAACTTACTCGTTGGACAGAGGCGGAGGTCGGACTGGTCTGTTGCTGCTGGTCCTGTTGTTGCTGTTCCTGCTGTTGGTCTGTGGCTCCCTCTTGTGGCACCTCCTGCATCTCCTCGTCGACCTCCTGAGACGCCTCGTCTTGCATTTCTGGAAGAGCATGTGCCTGTAATTGTGCCAGCTCCTGCCCTCTCCTCAACTCTCTCTCTCTCTTGCTCTTTGGGATGTAACGGCCTCCCCGTCCTACTTTAGACATAAAGAGGCCCATGCGCCTTGAGCAGCCCACATTGTACCTCTTGGCACAGGCCATTGAACAAAAACGCTTCGACCGCCGGAACTTGTGTGAGAAATCGACTTTACCACAGAATTCACATTTCCGAACTGCTGTAGGATCTGCTAAAAGATAAAGATTCAGAAAAAAAGCTAACAATTTCTTTCTAACAATTTCTTGATACAAAATAAGAAAGTCCTTATCCTACAGCACTGCTTGCAAAATAGACCAATCTCTGTGTTTTTATGCTTTATCATTTTTTTGTTTTTTGTTTTTTTCAGTCCAGTTGGTCTCTCTTTTTAGTGAATGTGTTGTGTTCAACAACGAAAAGCTGGCACACACAGTGGTAAGTTTTCCTTGGTTACCATGGTAACAAAACACAATAAAAGTTCCATCCACAAGGCAGACCAAGTGTAATTGCAAACACAGAGCTTGGTCTGTTAGCAGGCATCTATAAACTCTTTCAATACCAGCGGCAACTAAACTTGAATTACTTAAAATCAACAGCTCTGAATTACAATAAGGACGCTAGATTCATCATCCTTGTAAAAAGACTTTTCATTCAAATATCAGCATGCCTGTAGTTACATAGATACAGTAGTCAACAGCTTTCCTTTGCATGCTTTGGGTGTAGTTATGTCAAGGAAAGCTGTTGGCTCAGTCCCAAATGTAGCACTGAAAGAGTTTAAATATGGTCTGCGCTATCAATATGTTTTTAAAGTCTACCTGTATTAACTCTTTCATTGTCAACTGTGATAAACTTGACGTCCTCTGAACTCACCAACAATGCAAAATTCGTAATTTTCTGTAAACTGACCTTCCATTCAAATGCCAGCATGCCAACAGGTACAGAGAAAACATGAATGGTCCAGGTCAACAGCTTTCCTTGACACATATTAAAGGAAAGCTGTTGACTTAGTCAAAACAAGCAACTGAAAGATTTTAAAGCAGAATACAGTAGAATCTCCAATAAAAACCGCCTCCATAGAGACCACTATATGCCGACCCACAATTTACAGACCCTTCTTCTGCTTATCCTTACTTGAATTATATCCCCCATAAGACATTTTTCAGTTCTTAGGTGGTCTTCAAAAGGAGATTCCACAGTATATACATACTTAATTTATCTTTTGTTATATACACAGCGTACCAATGTTTCCCACAGACAGAAATAGCAGGGTGTATTTCGCTGCCCCTCTCCTGCTATTTTTTTTTAAATTTTAAGCAAGAGTTACAAATAAGTTTGTTACTTTGTCCCTAGTTACCTAGTGTTCTGTCCTTTTTCATGGTCTGGGGGAAACACTGTGTACGCTTATAACTGAAACCTAATCTGGTATTCATTTATCTGCACAGGTCTACTTAATTCAGCAAGCACTTTTATGGTGGTCTGACTATGCTGTGTTAGAACCAGTCAGCGACCACTTGACTGGCTCCTGAGAGTGAAAACCACCCACAAAAAAACACAGAGAGTGAATGCTTTTGGTAAAGCCATGATATAGAGATTTTTCCAAAATTCTGAGGCCTCTGTCACAATTGTTGTACACATGTAAATAACCTTTTTTCAATCAGGAATTACAGTGTAACACAAAAACAGCAAGTGGAATATCTTCTTACTGCTGATACCAAATTGTAAACAATTTTCACTGCATAACTCTCCACATGTGCAGTAAAAGCACAACATAAGACTTTCTTGGTTAGGAATTATGATGAACTACTGGGAACCCACGCCCTCTAGTGGCAGCACCCTGAAGCATTCTCATTGTAAAACAAACACAAATATCATACTGTCCTTTTCAGTACTTGGGGCACTTATAAAATTTAATTGAAATGAGCTGCAATTGTAAACCTAATTTGGAACACAGTACAACTGGTCAATCATCAATGATAATTTCCAAACATTTCACAACTTTTGCATCCAAAAATTTCAGGGGCACTTACATGTAAGAGAGCAGGGGTGCTTTAAAGGGGTAATAGGGTTAAAAACATGTCATACTTTCTCAGCCATGCATATGGAAAATACCTTTGAATAAACAGCTCACAGTTTGATATGGGCATTAACTCTTTCAGGGCCAAATTTTGGAACGAGTCAACAGCTTTTCTGGGTGCACATTGGGCACAATGGGTCCAATGCACACAGAGAAAAGCTGTTGACCTGGGATTTTCTCTCTGGAACTATAGCCCTGCTGGCACTTGAAGGAAAGTTTTTTTCTTTTTTTTTTTAACGAGGATTACAAACCTGAACCCTAATGATAATTCAGAATAGATTGACTTAAGTACATCGACTTTTAGTCGTGATTGGCACTATAAGGGTTAAGTTAGTTCCACATTGGAGTGTACCTCATCTTTTTTATTTCTGATAAGATAAATTGTTGTTTATGCAATAATATACTTGCAGGGTACTCTTGTTAATGTTTATATACTCTATGGACCATGATCTTTGCAGAAATGTATGCTGTCACATGGTAATGTTTACAAAAATCAGAAAAAAACTTTGTCCCTGTAAAAAAAAAAAATCCTACAGACTGGACTATTCTATGTTTTCTAATTCATTGTAGGTAATAACTTATAATTTAAAACAAGAGGCCCATGGGCCTAATGCTCTGCTGGTCACCATCACCAATAAATCTTTTTCTGAAATGTATTCAATCCATGAACTTAAGAAATTAATCAAGGTTAGCTATATTATGCAATATCAAACTTCCACATGATACACATCTGTGGTACATTTGGCATCATTTGCCTTATTCTTTATCAAGATACTGAATCTAATGTCCTTTTCTTAAGTGCTTAATGACCTTAAAAATAGGTCAACGTCACACAATCATTGGGTCATGGTGACCAATAACATAGGTCACAAAGCTGAGCTTTACATACAATACAACGTACTCAAGTGCAATTTTGATCTGGATGTTCAATTCTCCTTACCACTGATGTCCAAACTGCACCCTACCATTACAAAATCACTTAACGGGTCTGGTGGCCTTATGAAAATAGGTGAAGGTCACTGATCTTATATAATACATTAGCATTGGACATGATCTATTTATTCTATAAATTTGGCTTATCTAATTCAATTATTTTTTGAGATATGGAATTTTGTATCTTTCAAGACATTTTAAGTCATAATTTCCTTCAAATTATAGGTGTTGCTTCTAGTATCGCAACAAACCAAGATTTTGACCTCTTCTACAATCCCATTTAATTTCAAGATGATCCATTAAAAATTAAGAATGCTGGACTGGCCAAAAGAGTTTCACCTTTTGACCTGTATAACCCTCAAACATAATATGGGCCTAACTAAAAAATTATGGGGGGCAGAGCATTCACAAGATGACCGCTATATTCAAACTGGCCATTTGACCTTGACCTTCAACTTGGATTAAAGATTATAACCTTTCAAAATATGCACTGCACATCCAGCTTTCCATACATGGCCTGTTTGTTCAAATCGGTTAGTAACTTTTCGAGTGAGTAAAGAAAAACAATAAATTTGGACGAGCACCAAAATCCATAATTACTGGGTCATGGTGACCCAAAAAGCAGGTCACCAAGTACAGTTTTATATACAATGTACTGAAGTGCAATTTTGATCTAGAAGCTCAGTTCTCTGCCATTGATGTCCAAGCTACACTCTGTCGTTACAAAATCACCTCTTTCAACTTAACAGGCATGATGACCTCACAAAAATATGTAAAGGTCACTTATATTACATAACATTCTAGCATTGGAAATGGCCTATATACCTTATAAATTTGGCAAGTCTAGTCCAATTACTTTTCTAGATATAGAATTTTATATCTTAAAAGACATTTTGTCTCATAATTTTTGTCAAATTATAGGTGGTGCCACTCAAATCACTAGCAACCCAAGACTTTCTCCACAATCCCACCAAATTTCGTTAAGATCAACCACATATTGAAGATGCTAGAGTGTTCACAATATTTCCACATTTTGACCTCAACATTGCATAAAATTGTAGGCGACACCACCAATATTGAAAGGGACCCAGATTTTTATACACCTTCTAAGTCATGACAGTTATATTTGGCTAACTTGAAAGCCGTGGATGGTATTGCGCTAATGAGCATAAGTTTAGGGGCAAACAGACAGACATGAGTGGTACCATATGCTCTGCGATCTTAAGTCAGCAGAGCTAAAAAAACTATCACGTAACCTCAGCTGACTGACAAGTCAGCTGAACTTAAATTTTGCAACCCATTAATTACTGCTGGCTGTTGAAATCAAACTGTTCTGAGACAGCAGAATTTCCTAATTTTGATCTTATATAAAATACTGTAATGGACAATGCTATGAAATGATATTCTACACAATTGCAGAAAAAAATAACACTAACAAAAAATGAACTCTTTAAGTGCCGAATTCTGGACTGGGTCAACAGCTTTTCTCGGTGCATTGGGCGCACAATGCATGCTGAGAAAAACTGCTGACCTGGGATATTTTCTCTGGAACTAGAGGCATGCTGGTATCTAAATGAAAGGTCCTTTTACGAGGAATACGAATCTGAGATCTTGATAATCCAGACTAGTTTGACTTTAGACATGACTGGCACTGAAAGAGTTCATAAATAAAACAGATAAATAAAAAAGTCATAATTTCTGTGCAACTACTGCTGCTTTTTGATTCTGCAGGGAGTGAAGTGTCAGTATTGTACGAGGATTCGCTGTTGAAAAGCACATCTACAATGGTTTACCTTGAGATCTCGGGCGTCCATGGCTGGGTCTGGTTAGTGATTTAGCGCGGGTTAGACCCCTGTTAGTGTAGTGACGGTGGTACAAATGGAGCCCGCGGCCAACACGACCTACAGCAAAGGGGAGGTTTACTTCAAATTAATGGGCTCTACACTGGACTTGCTACATGCTATTCACATAATTATGTAGAACTTTTTTTTCCAACCAACATTTTCAGGACAACTACGGATTATGGTCATACTAATATGGTAATCATATTTTACCAATCAATTCTTTCACTTTCACTAACATCAGCCCAAAATGTGAAGTAAAAAACACAAATTAACCCTGATTACCAACAGTCTTTACTCTGCTGCTTTGTCCAAGTATCAGAGAAATAACATTGAATTAGGGCAGCAAATCACATTTAATTTTCCCGCACTAATTTACATTTCTTTTGGAACGTGCCAAAGACATTGTTCATTTTAACTTTGTTTCCATTTAAATCACTTATTTCAGAACCTCCAATTAAAACTACTGCAGTTTGTTTTATTTCCACATGTATAAATTTTCATGTTTTGTTTTTTACTTTTGAGCAATTTTAGTAGACTTTTAAATTTTCTGTTTTGGTGGTTCTTCCCATTAAACCATTACTAAAATACATTTTCATTGCAGATTTATTTTTGTGATTTTGGTCCATCTGCAAAAATAAGCATAGAACAAAAATAAGGCAATAAACAGCATAATACTGAAAGGAAACAACTGCTTTAACCTCTTGTCCAGGAAACCATTGGAATGTCCTTGTGCCCCCCCCCCCCCTCCCCAGTATAGCATCACAATTTTAAATTACTATTTTGATTTTGGCCAGGAAGGAAGAGTTGCATTTGTGCAAAAGTTTTTTTTTTATTAAATGTATTTCACACACTGAGTCAATCATAAATCTAGAATAAGAAATTTGGGAGAGCTACCAACCATTCAATTTTACGTATCTAATTCAAAAAGTAATTTAGACAACATTGATATGATCAAGCTACAATTTTAAGTCCAAATGCATGCACTTCTTTGAACAAAAGTATATTTTTGAAAGGTGTTTCACACTGAAAGAATATGCATAAATTTTCTTAGCACAAATGGCATCTAGGTGTGTTTTATAGGCCTGACTTACACAGATCTACACGTATTAAAGTATCCATGACTGTAGACTGGCATATTAACTACCATGCACAACTAGATCTATTTTGTTAAACTACCTATCACGTTGGGATTATTTCAGGACAAGCCACTAGGAGTCTAGGACAATAATAATAATGAAACATTATCATGATAGAAAGGAACACATTTTCCACAAGGCCTTTGATTTCATTTGTGTGTGTGTGTGTTTTGTTTTTGATCAAATATCATTTTATATATATATATATATATATATATATATATATATATATATATATATATATATATATATATATATATATATATATATATATATATATATATATAAAATGCACATATAGTTGTTGAATGAGGTCAATACATGGTTCTACGGACCTGAGAACACTAATATTGACCAAGGCCGAAGGTTGCAGTGAATAATGGTGTTTTCAGTTCCCTGGAATCATATTTTGACCAAGTTCAAACACTATAATTTGTTTTATTATATTATCTTGGTATGTATCTCAATTATTACAAACAAAACAACAAACGTAGTGACGTTTCAATACAATACTGGTCTGCTAGCTGTGTTGCTGCTGCAAAGCGGTTTACCGAACCAGTTCACTCTGTATTGCAAAATGCATGTACAATGCATGATTGCACCGGCATTCATTGTGTAATGTGACTGGCTGAATGACACGATGACGCAAAGTAATTTCTTGGTTTCATTTTTAACATCACAAGTGGTCCATAGACTGTCCAGAGACTTACTCTATTGACCGCTGAGTGACATGCACATAGAATTTGGGTGAATGTATGTATTCAGACAATCACCTGACGGCTTTAGCCAATTGTAAAACCCTAAATATCTTCATCATATATATATATATATATATATATATATATAAAACATTACATGTGTGATGCTTTGAGAACAAAGGATATACACAGACATTAATCTCATCTTTGTTTTTGTAAACTGATTAAAAAAGGAGACACTAGTCCTAAATGTGGACCTCTACAAATATTGAGGGTTTTCCCACTTCCATTTTGTCCAAAAAATAGGCAGATGTACATTACACAGAGCTACATATGGTCCCAGCAAAAAGAAAGAATTTAGGCCAAAATTGTCAAAACATGATTTTTTCACTCCCTCCAAGCTGTGTTTTCAACTTGCTGCATATTCACCACTTTCAACTGTATGTAAGCTGTCAAATTACAATCTGCATAATGCTATACATGAGTCTGTTACATCCTGGTATGGTTTTCCAGATCACACTTGTAACGTCTTGGCTTTCATCTCGAAACTAGAACAGACTGATTTTCCAACAGAAAATCAAATGTCTCCCGGTGGAACACTTACGTCTCTGAATAAGCTCCTAGTGATAACAAACTACAAATGACCAAGTTTGCTTGAAAATTACAATCCTATTTTAGCGCTCACCTAGATACATTACTCTAGCAATTTTCATCAAGTTCTTCAAGACTTATTGCAGAGAAACCAATTTCACATAAATGACTCTGTGACCTTGAGAATTCGCTCAATGTCACCCAAATACAATCCCAACCTAGGTCTTGCCAAGATACATAATCCTACCAAGTTTCATCAAATTCCATCCTGTTCTTCATTACTTATCGAACGGAAACCAATTTCACATAAGTGACCCTGTGACCTTGAGAATTTGCTCACGGTCACCCAAATACAATCCTAACCTAGGTCTTGCCTAGATACATAATCCTAATAAGTTTCATCAAATTCCATAAAATTCTTCAAGACTTATTGAATGGAAACCAATTTCACATATGTGACCGTGACCTTGAAAATTAGGTCGAGGTCACCCAAATACAATCCCAACCTAGGTCTTGCCTAGATACATAATCCTACCAATTTCATCAAATTCCATCAAGTTCTTCAAGACTTATTGCACAGAAACCAATTTCACATAAGTGACCCTGTGACCTTGAGAATTAGGTCGAGGTCACCCAAATACAATCCCAACCTAGGTCTTGCCTAGGTACATAATCCTACCAAGTTTCATCAAATTCTGTCCAGTCCTTCAAGACTTATCGCACGGAAACCAAGTGTTGAAGAACCTGAACAAGAAGAAGAAGCGGAAGAAAGGACACTAAAACAATATGTCCCCTGGCTTCCACCGGGAGACATAATTTCAGTTTTGTAGGACAACCAGCCCAATTGACAAGCTATCAACTTAAAGTCATTCATATAATTAGCCGTGCCTGTGGCAATATACTTTTTCTCAACCACTGTCATAAATTTTAAAAGGGGAATTTTGTCGGGTGCATTTCAACAAAATTGAGTGTGGATGGACTTAATTATTTTACGTTTTTACTGATACTTGGTCAGACATGGTCTGTATGTTATTTTCTTATATTTATGGCCACATCTCTGAACTTAAAAAGTAAAGGGATCAATTTTTAAGTGAAGAGCTTTGCTGCAGGGGCCTCACCCAGGACATGAAGACCCTCTTCAGTGCCTACTTGTCCAACATTAGGTGCTTCAATGCAAATGTTAAGACCTGCATCAATCTTTACTCATTCCAGACAATAGTGACTTTTCTGACCCTGCTAACTATGAAGCATGACAATCTAACAACAAACTTAAAAGATTGTTTCTGTGCCGAGAGACACAAAAAGTTACCATCTATCACATTTACTTACTGTGTTGTAGCATCTATCAGGGTTTCATTTAGATAAATCAATTAGAAGCGAGTTTTTCCTCCGAAAAACATTATGCATCCCCCGAGCAGGTGCCTCCCCTGTAAGAGGGCCACTATTCTTCTGCAGAAAGTTTGACATTGACCTTTGAACTCAAGGTCACCTCTTAGCAAATTAAGGGAAGTCTCACCTGGGTAAATGATGACAAACTTTGATGGACTTGAATCATACCCATTTGAAGTTGTGGCAGGGAAACCACTTTATTTTGCAATGCATTGTGACCTTGACTTATGACCTGAAAGTCATCACAATCATATGTAAAAAATTCCCCAAATCTATGCAGTATCTGTACCCAAAGTTTCAAGTGAATCTGGCTTACAGTTTTGAAGAAATCAAAATGTGAACTACCATTGCAGACCCCATTGACTTATATGGTAATCAATAGGAATACAAAAATGCCCCCCCCCCCCCCCAAATCCAAAATCATATGTAGCCTGACCATTTGAACACAGTAGGTGGATACCTACCTGATGTACAACCCCCACCCCCTCCTCCAAGTTTAAGCGAATCTGGCCAATTGTTTTGGAGAAGTGGGAAATGTGGCGATTAGCATTGCAATCCCCATTGACTTACATAGTAATCAACAGGAATGTATGCAGTTTGACCTTTAAAGGTCACTCTGGCTTGAATAACCATACAAATTGAAAGCCCATAGGTACTTTCCTATTAACATTTTATAATAACCTTGCCCACGATGCACCATTAAGAAGATAGAAGTCAATATGTGAAAACTGCTGAGTCAGCAGAAAAATGCAACAAGGATTTGACCTTGAACTTTGACCTCAAGTATATACATGTATATTGTTATATGGGAAAAATTTCCCTGATCCATACATTATCTGTACCAAATTAGGAGGCAATAGGTCAAGGGGGGACAGAAATACAAGGAAAAGAAGATATGCGGCAGTGGCGGCGGAGACGATGAATGGTAAGAATTAACACTTTTTGCATCCCCTCCTATGGGGATTGCATAATAAAAAAAATCGGTACTGGCTTGCAATTATAACAGCACAAAAGACACTTGAAAGACACAATTGGGGTTTCTCTTTCATTTGACAGAGACCTTACCTAAAATTCTGACATACAAAATCCCTGTAAAGCCAGTTTTCTTTTCATTGTTTAAACAAGTTTGCAATTTTTTAAAAAACTTTTTGCATGGTGCAACATAGTCAACCACTTCTAAACTAAGCAAAATAATTTACATAACCAGCAAAGAACAAATATTAAAAAGTTCAATATAGACGTGCCTGTACCGCTGGGAAAAGGCCTACCTTGAGAGTCTAGCCTCGACTGCTGCTGAACTGCTTTAACTTGTGGCTCTTTCACTTGAGACGCCTGCTCAACAGGTCTTGGTTGTATGGGCTTGGGCATAATGAACTCTGTCAGCAATGATGAGCGTTGAACCTGTTGAGACACAAAATGCCCTGATTTTGTGTTCTTTACCTAGATATACACAGGACAAAAGAATTACGAACCAAGAGCAAAAAGGAAATCTGCAAAAAATGAAAGCCTTCCTTTATGAATAACAGATCAATATTCTACGATTGTACTTGATTTGTGTTACAATATTTACACTTGATGTCCTTTGTGATGAAAAATATGTGAATGACCACCAATTTATCATCTTGAGATCACAAACTTGAAAGCAAAATTACATTCATAATTTACTTCTAAATACCTGATGTCGCATAAAAATCTGACATAAAAACCTGAATTTCAATTTCTGGTGACTTTGGACCATGTGTTGTACACTGACAATACAAGGCATGTCTTACTGGCTACAAGTCCTACTTCTGCCCTTTACAGCTAAAAGCAGAAAATTAAAATCGGCAATCTATGTGCAGATTACTTTATATAAGCAATTCTGTATTAATTTTGAGCTGATATTGTAGAGGAACATTGGCCACTGTGCTATGACAAGGCTTGGCTTTGACCTCAGCCTTAATCCAGTTATGAGGAATATAGGATATCTATATGTGTGAGCAATTGTGTGGGCCCATCAAAACATGGCATGTCATATCATATAGCCTATTCCACATGGTGGCAGCACCTGCTTCCTGTGTCATGACCTTCAATCAATCAATGGACCAGGTTTTGTTTATCCCTAGGTGTCTCCACCTTCAGCAAGTGGATAGTGGCACCTGCAGGTGAAACGCTCTGTTATATAAACCTACATGTACACTGCACAGATATCTCAGGCCTACATGCCAATTTGGAATCCCCATTCCTCCCCACAAACATCATTGTTAATTCACCCACACATTGCTGATGTTGCAAGTGGTCAAAACATATGTGGACCATGTAAACGCATTGAGACATGGTGTTTTAGGTTTTAGGACATACCAAGACATGATATGTCACATGAAAAAAAAAGCCCTTTCCACAACTCACCAACATAGGCCCCTCGTTTTTCTATATTTATCCTGACAATTTTAGACCATGATGGTATAAAACCTTCACTCAAAGAGCTTTCAATCAAATGTCATTGTGAAAGGTCTCAAGCCATTGGTTCCTGCATTGCTTAACATGTGATGCTCTGTCTGCTGCCAAGGCAGCTCCAGCATTACTTGTCAGGCAATGGTGCAGCCACGGATTCACTTGGAGCTTTATCTCTGTATTATGGAATGAGTTACCCCTTTCCTGCCAAAACCGGCCTAGGGTCAAATGTCGTCTGCTTCAGTGTTTTCAACTAATTTCAACAGAATGAAAAATCAATTTGACTGAGAGTTGTAGATGAGACCTATCAATACGGCCTGCTCCAGGCCAACAGCTTTCCTTGGCATGGGTTGGGCACTTAGTCAAGACCCATAGTCAATGCCAGGCAAGGCCCTACTTAGATACGCATTGTAAAAAAAAATTAAAAGGAAATTGCTTCAGTATTTCAGAAGTTTTCATCCAGAAATGAAAATGCCACAGGCAGACAAACTGAGTACTATACCTGAGTACTGCCGGGCCCCGCATCTCTGATGCTGGGCCCCAATTACAGGTAAGTCACTTACTGGGAAGGGGTCAGGTGCCTCTTGAATCACAAATCCTTCTATGACATGCGTGAGGACTTGAGGTTTGACTATAGCCCTCTGTCGCTCCATTTGTCCATTTGTCTGGGGTTCTGCTTCCTTGGGAGCCTCCCGTTCTGGAGGAATGTCCATAAGTTCCACATTGTGTCCATTGTTATTTGTTACAATCTCTGGAGATTCTACAGTTCCGTTAATTTTAATCAGCTGTGGAGGTGGCGTTTCTGCTTTATTTTCTGTTTTAATGTCTACATTCTCTGCCTCCAGCTGGGGAGGCTCGGAGTCCACTGGAGTGACCCCATCCTTGGGGTCTTCACTGCTCTGCTGCTGCTGCAGCTTCTGTAGTTTTGGTGGGATGGGAATGAGGATAGGGGGCGCTGATTGATTATTTACAGGAGTCTCTGGTTTGGGATGAGCAGTCTGACCGCCATTAGCCTGACTACCATTTGTCACTGTGCCCTTCGACTGTGTTATCATCGGGGGTACAGGTGAACTTGGCTTGGATTGCGTCGTGGCCTTGACCTTACTGACCTGTCGTGCCTGCTGGGGCGGCTGCAGTGGCATTCTCTTATTGTTTGTTGCCTGCACTGTCAAGTTCGTTGGCTGTACTTGTGCAGTTTTGTCCATCCGACTGACCTGCTGGATTCCAACAGGGTTACTAAACCTGGGGCTACCAGGCTGGGCCCCCAAAGGGGGAATCTTGCTGGTCTGTGTCTGTGCACTCATTTTAACTTTCTGTGGCACCATATTTCCAGGTCTCACTTGGGCCAAATTTGGCTGAAGTTCCATTGTTGGTTTATTCTGCCTTATTGCTTGCATATTACCCAGCATCCCTTGTGGCTGTTGCTGTGGTGATTGGATTGGTCCAGCAGCTCGAATGTAAACAGGCTGGTTGCCTAGCAATGTTGGACTCTGACTGGCTAACACAGACTGATGGGCAATGGGTATACTTTGTTGTAATGTGGCCATTGCCTGAAGGTGGTTTATAACTGTCTGGTTTGTTATCATAGTCGGCTGCTGACCCAATATTTGACCTGTGTTGGTCACCAGGGTCGGCTGGGTTGACAAGCGAATCTGCTGCTGTGGATTTCCAATAATCTGGTGTTGTGGTCCCATGGATGCCATGCTGAAGACGGAAGGAGACTTTGGTGGTTGCCCAACAGCAATACCATTGGTACTTACACATGTCACTGGCTGGTTTGGAATCACACCTAGAATTATACACAAAGACCATGGAACCACAGTATTTGTGACTACAGTTGTTTCATCTTTTTGTTGAAGCAATGAGGCCCATGCACTGTCCCCTCTGCATGCAGAGTCTCAACCAATCTAAATCAATTAACATATGCAGTTTCTTCTCCTATGTCATGTTACCTTTTTCTTGATATGTTTTCCAGATACATGTACATGTATTCAGATTATAATAGCACAAATTTGACCATCTTATCTTGAACATTTTTTGAGAAATAGCAAACATTTTACAAAAACTACATCGTTACCCAGAACACTCATACTTGTACAACAACTGTGAATTTTGAGGTCTATATGCTTGCTGTGAGAACATGCGTTTATTATGTCAGGGATGCATATTTCTGTGGAATTAGACCTGAGAGTAAAGTTATTTTTCCTGGTTGGACATTATCTTTAAAAGTTCAGGGGCCCCCAGATGTGTCCCTATGCAATTTTGTAGCAATTGGCCTGGTGGAGAACCAGATCTAAAAATTTTGCCAAAAATTAAACAAAAGGCCCATGGGCCTAATGCTGCCCTGACAACCATCACTGAAAAAACCATTTCCTAAAATGCATTCCCTCCATGACCTTGAAAAAATAATCAAGGTTGTCCATATTATGCAATACCAAACATCCACATGATACACATTTGTGGTTGATTTAGCATCATTGGCCTTATTCTTTGTCAAGAGATTGAATTAAATGTCATTTTCTTAAGTGCTTAATGACCTTGAAAAATAGGTCAAGGTCATACAATCATTGGGTCAAGGTGATCCAAAAAGTAGGTCGCTAAGTTAAGTTGAGTTTTATGTACAAAATAATCAAGTGCAATTTTGATGAGACTCAATTCTCTTTGCCATGTCCAAGCTGCATCTTGCAATTAAATCACCTCTTCCAGCTTAACAGGTCTGGTGACCTAACAAAAACAAATCAAGGTCACTAATCTTATACAATGTATACCAAATTATCATTGGACATGATCTATATATCCTATAAATTTGCATGTTTAAATCAGTTATTCTTTGAGATATGGAATTTTGTATCTTTCCAAGATATTTTAACTCATCATTTCCATCAAATATAGGTAGAGCCACTAGAATCATAAGCAACTAAGATTCCTACCCCTTCCAAAATCCCACTTAATTTCAGGAAGATCCATAAAAAATTAAGGATGTTGGAGTTGTCACAAGATTTCCACATTTTGACCCATGTTACATAATACTACAGGTGGCCCCACCAACATTGAGTCTATCATGTTTTATACACTTTATAAGTCCTAAAAAGTTATATTGGCCAAACTAAAAGACTGGGGGGGGGGGGGGGGGATACAGAGCATGCACAAGATGTTCTCTATATTCCATTTTGCCATTTGCCCTTGACCTTCAACTCGGATTGAAAAATTGTTGCCATTCAAAATGTGTCCCTGCATCCAGATTTCCATACATGGCCCCTTTATACAAATTGGGTAATCAATTTTTGAGTTATTGAAGAAAAAGAATACACTTGGACAAGTGCCAAAAGTTCAAAATCATTAGGTCATGGTGACATAAAAATTCACCGAGTGGAGTTTTATGTGCAATGTACTGAAATGCAATTTTGATATGGAAGCTCAATTCTCTTTGCCACAGATGTCCAAACTACACCTTGCCATTACAAAATCACCTCTTTCAACTTTACAGGTCGATTGGACCTAACAAATATATGTCAAGGTCACTGATATTATACAACATCCTAGCACTGGACATGGTCTATATATCCTATAAAGATGGATTGTCTAATTCAATTACTTTTCAAAACATAAAATATCTTTAAACACATTTTGACTCATAATTTCCATCAAATTACAAGGTGGTGCTACTAGTATCATACATGCAACTGAGATTTTGACCTTCTCCAGAAACCCAATCAATTTTATGAAGATCTATCAAACAATAAGTATGTCACAAGACTGTCACATTTTAAGCTATATATTACATAATATTACTGTAGGTGGTGTCACCAATGTCAAACTGGACCTAATTTTCATAACCTGGATCAGTTCTGAAAGTTATATGGGTTGCCTTAAAAACTGTGGACTGTATCATGCTCATTTGTAAGCAAAAGTTTATGGACGGTCGGATTGACAGATAGACACGAGTGATCCCATGAGCTCTGCTACCTATGGTCAGCAAAGCTAAAAAAAAAAAAAAAACATTGGAGCATGACCATTTGAACAAAGTTGAGACCCACTCAAGTTAGATTCTCACCAGGTTTGAAGTAAATCTAGCTCACTATTTTGGAGAAGAGGAAAACTGTGAATTGTGTTGTTGATGGACAATGGATGGAGGAACACGAGATAAAAAACTATGTCCAGACTCCCCCCCCCCAAAAAAAAAATTGAGCAGGGTTTCTCCTAGATGAGCTTTTTCATAATTTAACCTCCTTTCCCACTGACCTAAGACCAACAACTGTCAAAGTCTTTTCCTCATGTTGTATACATTAAAAGAAATGAACCTTTTTTTTTTTTCTTTTCTGCTTACTCAGGGAAACTATCCAGCATATGAGTCTGCAGGCAATCATAATGATATCAAATGAAACAGAAGTGAAAGGTGACACAGTCAGGAATCCTTTGACTGACTTCCTGGCATAAAATCTTAACATTAAACCAGGGCTTGACAATTCACATGTCTGATTGCCCTGGCAAGTCAGATTTAATCTCGGGCAAGTTTCAATTGATACGTACTTGCCCGGTCGAGCATCCATTTTTTTTTTTACTGGGAACTCTATTTCACAAGTTTTAATGACCTTGTTACAAGTTGCGGTTGTTTGCAAGGCTGGCAATGAGATGGTGACGAAAATCAGTTGTCATTTAAACAGTGTTTGAAGTTGGAGTGCTGCGTGCAAGCTCCAGCACTACAGGCGTCTTGTCAGAGCTTTAGCGACGCCCAATATGTTGGCGATTGCTGCAGTCTTGTGTAGACACCAATGCAGAACTGCAGGCATGTGCCTGGGGACCCCAATAGGTGATTATAAAACACTAAGTAAACATTTCAGGTTTAAACAATTACATGGCCAGCAGTTGTATTCAACAGGACTTTATTTGTCAAAAAAAAAAAAGCAGATATTTTCACTGTCTGCGTAGGGTACATACAATTATGAGATCAAAGGTACTGGCAGTTACGCAGGTCAGTCTGATCAGACCCAACCATGTCAAAGCTCAGCATAAAAAAATATTAAAATTTGCATAGTGAATTCTTCTGCAAATTGGCATCAAGTGCCATTTATTGATGGGTTCTAACAGTGTTGGGAAAAAAAGTAAAGATCATGTAGATCTTAAGGTGCTGTGAGATGACTTAATGGGCAAAGACAGCATACAAAAGCCAGTCACACGCAAGTGACAGTGTGGAGGAGGTCTGCAGTGAACTGATCATCATCATGGGACCCACTCTTATGGACTGATTTGGGACACATTCAGCAGTTTCCCTACCTTTGCATATTTGCCTGTGACTCCAACTAATTGTTGCTATAAACACCAGAATCTTTATTTCTGTATGCTGCAATATATACAAAGCATCTCGTTTGTGTGTTCTTTCTGTAAACTATGGAAGATTTACACGTTCACTGGGCGGAAGCCATAATAAACACATTTTAACACGAGCCATGGCTCATTTTTGCATGCGACTCAACTGACCAATCGGGTGATGAGCTGTGCCTCAGACTAAGGACCCTCTATCAACGAGGGTTCTTGCTCAGACCACATGGCAGCGGTTTGTGTGCAGTGGTAGGAAATATGGTGATGGTAAGCACACTCTCTTGCTGATTTGAAATATTAAATTTTTCCTTTAAATTTGAATTAAGAACACCATTTATTGAGAGGAATTCGCCAATACTGAATATGCAAATTGACTAGATGTACTGATAGCATTCATGGCTGGTACGCAAATGATGCCTCCCATCAGATTTGATGCAACGGCAACGAGAAAGAGGACCCTGAAACCAATGCAACTGTTAATCTTTGTTAAAGTTTAATTAAATAAAAAATACAGTGTAATTTCTGGGACTCTTCCAGTCTAATATTCCAAAAATAAACCTACTACTTCAGAGCAAGTGACCTGGCAGTATAAGTTAAGAAGATTTTTGAAGATTTTCCTATAAAGAGGGCTGTGTGTACATTCCCACCAAGTTTGAAGTAAACCTTGCTGACGGTTTCGGAGAAGAAGTTGAAAATGTCAGTTGTGGACAATGTCGGATGGACAGATGACAGATTCCCAATGTACCATTTCATAACCTCAGATGCCTGACAAGTGCACTGAGGTAAAAATGAAAAGAAAAAAACAAACAAACAAACAAAACACTGGGGCATAACCATTTCAACAAACTTGGTAGAGTGCCACTCAAGGTACATCCCCTCCAAGTTGGAAGGGAATCTGGCAGACATTTTTGGAAAAGTTGAAACTGTGATTGGTTGATGTATGGACTGACAACAACAGACGAATGACGTAAGATAAGCTCAGCTGAGCTAAACGCTGTCTGTAATATAACTTAATATGACCACAATTCAGTGATCATGGGATTGGAAGTGGTCTCTCCAGATAAGGTCTATAGTGTTTACGTACCTCTGTAGCACAAAATAGGTCCCTGTGGCCCTGAGAAGTGAACCTTGGGGTCTCCCATTTCGTGTGGCTTGGGGGCTCCTTGTTGTTGACTGGTAGGAGCCACCGCAGCCACAGAGGCATTTGGTCGTCCCATCACTACAGTGTGACTACTGGTCGGCTGGGTAGGAAATACACCTGCAAAATAGTTGTATCAATATCATAAACAGTATGCAGTGGAAGTACTGTTACAATGTACAGCTTTCACTCTTTATCATGTTGATGGTGGGATCCCCTCATTTGACAGTCTTCAAACCTGAGTAACTGAAATCAATGGGGATATTCCTCCATGCTCCCCAGTCACAGAATCAACCACGTTACCTATACAGTGGAACCTCATTAATACACACCTCATTAATCCGTATGTCTCATTAATCTGAACACTTCTCCTGGAACAGAATTGTTCATTTCAAGTAATGGTTATTCAGTTATCCAGATGCTTCATTAATCTGAACAGTTCACTGGGGTACAAAGGTGTTCGGATTAACGAGGTTCAACTGTAACTGAATCTGCCAAGTAAGGAGTGGCATAATGATGCGGCATTTTAAACAATACATGTATTAACGTTATATCAAACTGTATGGAAAGGTTTAGCGGAAAACTTCTTTGCTTCTTAATATAACTTTAATCGTCTCCTGATTACAACAGCTTTCACTGTTTTTAATGAAAAATTTAAATTTTAGCACTCAGTTGACCTGTTTTCTGTCTTTTGACTTCAAATCTATGTGAAGAACAGCAGAGATACTGTATATTGCTTTATTTTTGAGTGCATAAATTTTCATGGTTTTCTTATTTTTGACATTTCACTGTGGTTTTAATTTCACCTTTTTAAACATAATTCCCATTCAAACAATGTAAAAATACTTTTTCACTGAGCTTTAAATGTCACGGTTTTGTGCCAACATCGAAATATGCAAAATTAAGATAACAGCGAAATTAAAGCAATTAACAGTAATCATTTCTGACATGTATGGTTTGTTAGATGATAGGGTCAGTGTAATTTAGAGAGTTTTGGTCCTTTTTACTAACCAGGAATTTCATTGTGCACAAATAAACTTGTGAGATTCACGCAGTGTGAGTCAGTGACATCAACAAACGAAGCTTCATCAGTCCGATCACATCAAAGGAAGTGCTGGTGAGACCAACTAATATTACTGACTAGATTTAGTGATCTGGTATATTACACGGTATCTCTATTGAATGAGGCTTTTCAAGGCAAAAAATAGTACACAGGAAGGAATTTACAATATTAGAAAGGCTTGAAAAGGAGGTAAAAATATTGTGATTCTAACTTTGAGGGCTTTAGTGGGGTTCTCTTTCAAAACAGGTTCCACAAATGTTAGTTAACATCTGCTCATCCATGGGACCATCTGTCTAAATGATCCCAATGAAAACATACACATGATTAATTACTGGCACCATATATGTCTGGAGACACTCTTCATAAACCACAAGCAAGTGATATTTTGTAGAGTCGATATGCATATGTGCCAGCACTTGAACTTGCTGCCATGGTATTGGTGGACCTCATTTGCTATTGGCAAAAACCAAAATGCAGATGTACATGTATTAGCCTAACTTGGTTAGTTATATCTTATTTTGTCTTTTTTTTTTTTCAAATAGACAAATATATGAAACAACTGCCTTTCATACATGGTAATATATGACAACTTACTTCAATGGACAGGCCTCCCAGTCTCTGACTTACAAACCAAGCCAATATGAGTGCTGAACATCAACTGAACAGACTGAGCTAACGACAATTTACACTGGTATTTGGGGGCAATTTAAGTGGGGAAGGATTACTCTAGTAGCACATTGGGGTGACACTGTTGGTCAAAAACCCTCATGCTTGAATTCCATTGAGGTGACCTTGATCAATTGATAAAGGTCAACCAGGTGAACTTCTTCTGTTTCAACCTTGAAAAACAGCCACCTCACTTCAATTTAAAAACAAAAACAAAAAAACAAAACAGAAACAAAAGAAGTTTTCCTGTATTCATTTATTCTGGTTTGTTTTGAATGACCTTCATATCTACAGAGGCCATATTTTGAATTGCTAGTCTCCACACTGCACATATATCTAAAACAAACAACTTTGATGCAAATCAATTCAAGTGATATACATATAAGTAGGACTGATGTCCTCCAGGTGCATTTCATTATCAACAAAACAAAAATGTGAATTTTACAACATCTGTTCAAAACACCCTTGGTCCAATCAGTACCAAACTTACTGCAAAACTTGTTCAATATATTTCCATTACTGGTTTGCATATTTGTAGACATGTTGTATATTTGTTTTTTTTTCAGTAACTTTGGAACTATTGGATCAAAAGTGTTCTTGACCAAATTTTATTTTTGTGACACTATCTTCAGGACATTTTATTAATTAATTAATTAATTTATTTATTTTTAACAGTGGCATATCTTCACAACAAAGTTCTGTTTTACTTGTATTTGAAATCTGAGGACTCCAACAATTAATTCCAATAACACAACACTAGCAAAGAACATGAACTGAACCATCTTCCTCATTTAAAATGGGATGCTTAGCCTGCACAAATGTTACCTACTGCCAGAATTCAATTCAATGTGTTCAGTAGGGATCAGAAGGAAATAAAATTTAGTTTGGCTGATTAATCAAAAGGAACTAGACTCATAATGGGATGCTGTACAGCAGATGCCATCGTTGTCTTGTATACTGTACTTTATAGGGAAAAACAATCAGTAGTGCTTTTTTTTTTTTTTTGCAGTGCCCAGGAAACAAAATATTCTAAAATGACATAATTCAGCTCGGCATAAACCATTTTAAATGTACAAGTTCAATGAAAACCGAAAAAGAAGCTAAAATAATGATCAGATAATACAGCGTGATTAGTTGGTGATCATTTTGTAAACCACATGTAAAAACAATCAAAGTACGAATACTATTGTCGCATACAACGGGTCAATCAGATCCACATATGCTTTGGACAATGTCTTTTGAAGGTTGCTACAGTATTAGTCCTTCAAGTTCAAGCAATATTGAATTTAATTATTCAGTATACTGCCAACCAAGCCTATGCATCAACTCAAAGAATGACATGTATACCTACCCAACTGACCAATCACCATTGGCTGTACTCCCTGCTGCTGAATCATTTGCTTGTTTCCACCAAAGGAGACTGCAGTGGCTCCTGGTGGCAATTGTTGTGGGGCACCCATACTGATGCTGTTAGGCTTTGACTGCAGGTTGCTCCCACCCATAGCATTGCTTTTGTTCATCAGGGCTTGACTGGTAAGGGCCTGTGAAGCTGATGGCACTGACACAGCTCCACTGGACACTGGAGACTTTAATGACACTCCCTGGATAAAATATAGGTACAAATGAACATCTGCACTTTCTCCCCTATTGTTGTAAATCTTGGCCATTTCAAAAATGGTTTTTCTCAGCACAGTTTTTCATTTTCTTGCTGCTAAAAACCAAAGTTATGACTCTAGCAAGTTGGGAGTGGTGACTATAATCTCACATGTGCCTTTCAATATTTTCACAATTATTTGAGAATGCACATGTCTGATTGAAAAGAATACTTGTGAAGCAGACCAAGCCTATATATTAATCATTCTCCATGACACAGATATTGTCATACTTCTGATATTATTAGGAGGTGCAAGAAACCAAATCACTCGGAGAAAACCACCGACATAATTTTGATGATACCTGTGTTGGAGGCACTGGTGCTATCAATCCTGGACTCTTGGGGCCCACTGATGGAGGTCTTCCTTGTACTGCTAAGTTCATCTGAGGATTCAGCCCTCCTGCCTGCATTGCAGCTTAAACAAGTGAAACACTGGACTTGAACACAATCCACATGATTTATAAGACAAGATTCTGTTCAAATGAAGGGAAATCAATCACTTTTTACTGTATAACATGACAATAAACAAGTCTCCATGAACACACTGTTTAATTGAGTACTGAAGATTTTCTTCCTCACCATACTGGATTTGCTGATAGCTAACAATAAAAAATACAAAAATACCCCACAAGAGTACTCCCATCCAGCCTTAATCCCTCCCCCTTGAATTTAGACTAAGTTCAGACTGAATCAGCTCCTTTCCTTGTTGAGGGTTGGGCACTAAGCACACATATATACCATAAAAAGTTTGGTTAAGAAGCCCTCTGTGGTTATTTTCAGGCATGACCTGACACACATACTTATAACCTACTTTTGTACTGTTACAGAAGATGTAGCCTGAAAACATGACTGCATTATGTATGCTTACCCACAGCAGCATTCTGGAACATAATCTGTTGTTGTTGGTGTTGGTTGTACAGCTGCTGTAGATAGGAGGGATGCTGCATTGGCTGGTGAATCACCTGGACCTGCGGCAATGATGTGCGTATCTGTCCCTGTGGTACTGCTTGTGCTGCTGCTGCTGCCGCTGCCGCAGCTGCTGCAGGAATGTTGGCAGCCTGGGGATGAACCTGGTGTGCCATCTGGGGAGTGGTTGGGGTACTTGGCTGAGGGGTTGGGGTTAGAGAAGGAGGTGTTTGGGACATAGATTGCTGTGTTGGGGTCATAGGTTGAAGGGCGGGACTCTGAGGAGGGGCTTGCTGTGTCACTTGGATGTGTGTGGGTTGGTTTTGGATCTGTTGCTGCAGCTGTGCTTGCAGTTGTGAATGTCCTCCTCCTCCTCCTCCCCCTGCTGCCCCAGCTCCCATGGTAGGCACGGTGGGCGTGGCAGTGGCCGGCACAGAGGAATTCTGGGTATTGTTCTGCCCAGCCTCTTGGGGCTGCTGCTGATCTCCCATGATGAGTCAACAATGACCTGTCAACACCATAAATAACCCTGAAATCAGCACCTTGTACATCTTATACAATAACACTCATACATTTTGACCACAAGCATGTGGAGGTGAAACCCCCTCTGCTTCACTGCTTTCGCACTTAACTCATTCCATACTATGGTCACAGGCCTTGGTCAGTGGTTTTGGCACTGCCTGGCAAGTCATGCTGCAGCTGCTCTTGCGGCAGCTGCAGCATGACTTGCCAGGCAGTGCCAGAACCACTACTTAAAGACTATAGGCATGTTTGTACTTAAACAAAAGCTCTCTTCATGAAGAATTTAAATATGCAATTGTCGTCTTAAATCTAGGTAAATATACGGAAAAATCAGGGACTGGTATGGAATCAGTTAATGAGAATTATAAATGTGGTTTAACACTGTCACATTACTGTGTCACATTACTGTGGCACTTGGGGTTTAACACTGTCACACAATATATTTCCACAAATCTACAGTTTATTGGCATAAGTTTTAATTGAGTTTCAAACACTTCCCAATTGTGATGTAGGAATGCTCAGTTGATTAACATACATTTGTTTCTAAGGTGTCCATTTCACTCTCTATTAAATGTCTGCAAGTTTGCCCTTTTGGACTTAAGTTGCCTTGCCCTCTTGAAAACTGAAGAGAACACTGATGAGTCTTATCCAAGCACAAGTTTGCCTATTTGGAGCAATAAAACTTCTATGTGGTGGATGTAGTATGCACATCTGGTGGCAAATTTAGTGAACTTGTAAATCATAGCTAAAAAGTGATGAGAACTTGTGATCCTTAAGGAGGTTTTGACCACTTTACCTTGTCTTTAAGTCTCAGATCACATTGCAAATTTCATCGACTGACACTTTAATGGACATTTATTTTATTAAGACATGCATATCCTTGAACAAATACCAGGTTTTATTTTGGTTTTATGGAAGAACGACCATTAGCATAAGTTAGATAGTTCTGAATTAGAATCAATTAGGTTTCAGAACTTAAATATTAAGATTTGAGTTTTAACTGAATTTGGAACTGATGAATTTTATGAACAATAATTTTGTTTCATTAGCCTCACATAAAATGGTAGGCTAACACAAACACTGATTTTTCAGAATGTTACAACAACTGACCTAGTATGGATCCATTTGTTTTGTATGGATTGTGAAATTAATCGAGTCATGATTTACAGAGTCACTGTCTACGGCACAAATGTAGCTTAAATACTTCATACACTCTCATGTGGGGAGGAAAGCAGGACTTGTGAAAAACCATCCTACACAATAAGAGATGTGAGACACATAACTGTTTTGTGATAATTGTGTCCTTCAATTTGAACCCCAGCAGAGGTGTCGCAACTTGCTCCTATTCATTCTTGCTTAAAAGACTGAAGTTGCAGTGAGTAGAAACAGAAAGATGACATTCCTTGTGGCATTCAGCTCCACTTTAATCAGATTATAAATCCAGACCTTACGTTATGCTAGTCTCCCAGCACTAAATACATCCACGTAACCTAAACAAGGCCATGTCAACAGAATGGAGCTTTCAATTTTAAGTTGAATTTCTTTTTTTATAACTTGTCAGCCAACTTATGAGTCCTTTGTGTTAGATTCTGTTACTTTTTTTCAAATCTAACATATCACCGCCAAATCAGTGAGAAAATCTTTACTTTGAAAACAAAGCCAAAAAATGTCAGAGAATCCCTTGTAACTTTTAATGTCTTCAAAAAGAAAAAAAAAAAAAAAAGAGCCTGCTTGATGGGATATTTCTAGCACGTCCTATAATTCCCAACAAAGGTACATGTATTTTTAACACTGGTCTGATTACCCATCAAGCACTTAGTAGTGAAGTTTACATTTAAATTGAAACTGCTCAATTTTTCTTCAGTTAAAGTGGGTACACGTGCAACAAAGATTTATAACTATCCTTTCCTGGTCAGAGAGTGACTGAGTCATTAGGTTTCCTTAGTATGGGTCGGTTTCATTGCACTAAACCCATGCGAATGAAAGCTAAATTTACTTGGGTATGTACCATTATGCTATGTCTTCAGCACAAATCTCAACGAAAATATCGTCTGGTAACAAGAAATGTATGTAAAAATCATATAAGCTGATAATTATTTACATCTTGGTGAACTTCTCCATAGTAAACTTCTTTCAACAAGCAATCAAAAATGTAATCCATCTCTGCACAATCAAGCTCAACATGGTTGGAATTTTTATACCAAAAGAAGCTGGGACCACCTGACCATGCTGCGCTTGTGCTTGGGATTTTGTTAGCCAATTTGGCTTAAATCTTTCAGCCATACTCAACTTCAATTAGCCACAGTCAGCTCACACCTTCAAACATTTTTCATATACAGTAGTTCCTTTCTTGTAAGGCCACCCCAGATGCAGCCAAAAGGTGGCCTTATATGAGGGTTGGCCTCTCCTGAGGGGGAGAATATAACAGAAAAACCATAATTTTTACGCAATAGTGCTGGCCTTTCAAGAAGGGTAGCCTCTGGTGAGAGGGGCTTTACAAGAGGGGGACCACTGTAATACTGTAAATTCTCTAATTAAAGCTGTGGCTTGTATTACAATACTTTTTATCTTTTATTTATTTATTTTTTTCAAATTGAAGATGATGAAGTCAGGGTGCCTCTTCTAATAGAGTTTTCCTAGTCCCATGACCTGATGAGCTATTATGGCAACTTAATGAGTAGACATACCAAGAACACATAACATCTTACAGGGCTGTAGCCTAGGGGTTCGATTGGTCAGAAGTATCATTTAAACTTTGTTAATACACATAAATTTGCTTAGAATTTCCAAATTTCTGAATTTGGCTTGACAAACTTTAACTTCAAGGCCACAGCACTGCCATCAGGTCAAGTAATAATGGAAGGGTTGCATTTTTAACATACATAATTTTGATTGATAAAAATACCACAGACAAAATAAAGGTAATAACATGCTTCTGTAATATTGATAAAATGAGATAAAAAAAATGCTCGGCGAATCATGCACACAAAACTCCGACGGGAACTCTTCATTTGACTACTTTAAATTAACAGGCTGAAGTCAGGGTGCATCTTCAAACAGAGATGCATCTTCTAATGGAGAATTTATGTTACATGGCAGTTCGATGATAGCACAGTAAAACTGATTTTGAAGCAATAAAGTAGCAAAAATTCCTTTAGCCAATTAAGCTAAAAGGTTGTTTAGTCTTTTAATCAAATACCACATTCATTAGCCTATGGCTAATTGCTAGTGCCAGCTCAGCCACGATGACCATGTTTCATAAAGCATTCTGAAATCATTGTGCAGTAAACTGGTAAGTTAAAGCAATGACGCTTGTTCACAGTAATGCAGCTCATCTAGATGCCAAAACATGCCATACCAAGATCTTAAGACAGTTTTCAAAGTTTTTTTTATTTGTCCTGGCACATATAACTCTTGAGGACCTTTCAAGCACAGTTCCAACCCTAAAGTATTGTATGCAAGAACTATACCACTCCCCCCCCCCCACCCAATCTGTAACTGCTACAATGAACATACAAATTCATGTACGCCTCCAAATTCTCTATTGAATGGATAATGCTCAATCTATTGAGATTCAAGGGAACAGTTGATAAAATACTCGAATTTGTTTTATAGGGCTCAGCAAATCCAAGACTCTAAAAACACATTTGGGACCTGTAAAAGCTTTGAAGCATGGGTCCTCCTGACCTGTAAACCAGAGGGCTGTGTGAACAGCCAATGCTCAGCTGGCCTAGATATTCATCACACTTGTGGCTCTGTGAACTTGCGATAGGATCAAGGTCATCCATGTTTTGAGAAGGTTTGACCTTTATAGAAGAACACTAACATGTGGAACATCAAGGTCCCAGTTCAAGTAGTTCTTAAGTTATAGTGAAGAGTAAAATTCATGTATGTTGCACTGTGACCCCAGAAACAATGTCAACGTCACTCATGTATTGTCTAAGCACGACCTTCATAGAGAAACATTAAATGAGCAACATCAAGGTCTCAATTCGAAACAGATCTCAAGTTATCAAGTGAACAGTAAATTTCATGTCAGTTGTCCTGTGACCTTGCGAATGAGGTCAAAGTCCAAACATCACTGGAGCATGACCATTTGCACAAAATAGGTAGACACTTATTAAAGGTACATCCCTACTAAATTTGGCACAAACTGGCCGAAATTGTTTAAGTTATAACCATTACAAGAAATTCCCATGTTAAACTTTTCTATTAAAACTTAAAAGATTTTCAAAAAAAATTCATAAAAAAATCACTGGATCATGACCATTTGAACAAACTTGGTATAGACCCACCCAAGGACATTGTCACCAAGTTTCAGCTTAATCTGAGTGACGGTTCTCGCGAAGAAGTCAAAAATAGCAAAAACACACAAAAAATTATAAAATAGAACAAAAAAAAAGTGCAGTGCCACTTGGTGAACAAATTAAGAACTAGAAGTCCCGGGAGTGTCCCTGTGGGATATCAAAGCAATTGGGTGAGCGGTTTCGATGAGAAAGAGTTTTCAAGATTTGCACTAAAAAAGGAACATAAAATTTACAAAAATCACTGGACCATTTGAACAAACTTGGTAGAACCCACCCAAGGCATATCCCCACCAAGTTTGAAGTGAATCTGGCTGATGGTTTTGGAGAAGAAGTCGCAAATGTAAATTGTGGACCGCCGACGGATGGATGTCTCCTTTGAAACTTAAAAGCTTCATACACTATTCCACCATACTGACACTGGCATAAACAGGTAAATAGTAATGCAATTTTTAGCACCATGAAGTTGACTAGAGGTGTTATGAGGTAAAGTTTACATGTACTAAGGTATTAGGTGGAAGCCACCTCTTCTACTATACTGGATGAAGATTAAAAAGATAGAAATCATGCAAAAAGTGAGTATGATCATGGTTTTCCCGACTTAAGACGGACTAGAGAAAATTCCCCAGGTGGGTTAAGTATACTTTACCCCGGGTACTTTCCCTCTTACCACTCAAAACACTTTCAGGACTATACTTTGTCATTTCAAGCTCCATGTTGAAACAATTTGACGAATGTTCTTGCGTCAGTATTGTATTTATTAGGTATTTGGTTATATCTCTGGAAACATTTCAAAAGAGTTTTGTGTAGTTGTTTTTATAACCTTTGTGTTGTCGTTTATGCAACAAAGTTCTGACTCTATTGACAAATTCGCTAAAATGCATGGTGTTTCTAGCAATACGTATCACTTGTCCGATACAAACTCCATATACTTTTTTCTCTTGAAGGTTTCCTGTCACATCAGGATAGGAGATAATATCAAATTTGAACTGGTCTCTCTTGTCAAATATTTTTGTTACGTACTGGTTGATCTTTATTTCTACATCCAGATCACGGAAAGTAGCTTTTGAATCACTTTCATTTTCCAGATTTAAAATTAGTTCTTTGGGCTATATGTTTTTCCAGTTCCCCTTTATTTCATCTCCATTGTTTAAAGTACAGAGGTCATCTATAAATCTTCTTGTGTGAGAATATGATCTTCTTGCAGCTGTAAAGTTTGTTTTTGCCAATTCCTCCATACATTTTGATTCATAAAAATGTAAATAAAGGTTAGCAATACATGGGGCTGGATCTGTTCCCATTGGTATACCTACTATTTGTTGATAGACTCTGGTTTCAAAGCAAAAGTATTCATTGTTGATAATGTATTCTATCCTTTGAGCACACTCTTGCTTCCTGTAAGATATTTCTTTGTTCTTACCTTTATCAAATTTAGCCTCAGAACCAGATGTGAGGATGGACAACAGATGCTCACAAAAGCTCAGCTGACTGACAGGTCAGCCGGGCTAAAAATTGGCAATAGAATATTGTTCGGTTCTGTTGTATTTGTGTCTTTTTGCCCAGAACCACTTCCTATTTGTCAAATGTTACCCTAATCCGCAGTCCAAACTCTTGTCCCTGTCTAACCTATATATTATACATATGGAAGAACTATTGTCCATATTGCACACGTTCCTCTGTAAAATTTTGACATCTAGGCTGTATTAGCCCAAAATAATTAAAGGGTCTTCAGAGGGTAACTACTCAACATGTTTAAGAGCCTTTTGTAACATTTGAAAAAAAAATTACTTACATTGTCTAAGTTGGAGTGCAATATCTGAGCTAGAAAACAAAAGAAAAATAACTCATTTGGAGCCAGAATGCACCATTTTACATCCCCAAATTTAATTATTTTTTCTGGGGACATGACCAAGACCCCCCATTCTGGCTTTGTTGCTGTACGGCTTGCAGTGACCAACTTCATTGCTCATGTTACCAAGCTTTGATCTGCAGATCTGAGGGAGGACCTATATTATCTGACTAGTACAGGTCCTCCAGACCAGCAATTTTTTTTCAAACTTTTGGTCACTGTTTATCATTTAATTTCTCATGCTTTAAGCAGTACGATTGTGTATTCATGGAATATAAATCTTTCTGGACAGTCTCTGCAAGACAGCCATGATAATGAAATAAACAGGTTTCAGCACACTTCAGTTATATTAATATCACTGGATTAAAATAGCACTACTGGTGTCATATCAATTTCATGATTTTGCTTTCCTCACATTTCCATCTAATTTTTGATTATCAAGAATTATGACAGATATTATATTGCTCATTTTTTCCACACAAAAAAAGATCAGAGTTTTCTACCACTCAAAATAAAGCAGAGATTTATCCTTTTTTTCTTTCCTCAATTTCTGTCTCGAATCAACGACTCTTGAGACGCATGATGCTTACATACATTATATTTTGATTTCAATTAAAATAAATAATTATTGACAAATCAATAAAATAAAACAAATAAATTTTGGTGAGGAAAGCATCCAATCTGATCAGTTAGTGCCACGGTTCTGGTATCTGGCTAGTTAAAGCCCTGCTCTCCTGTCAGTAGAGGGGCCTGACAGAACAATGGACTCATGGAGTGTGCATAATGCTGACAGAATATGACGACCTGATACAGTGGTTAGTTTGCTGTGATGCAAGGCAGAGATGCAAGACGGGGTGGCGGCACTACCCATATTTTAAGGTGGATATGCTTCACTGAGGGCACCAGACCCAATGGGAGTCAATCCATAAGAAAAAAAAAAAAAAGGGGGGGGGGGGGGGTCTTTGGGGGCTGCTATTGACAAAGTCCCAGGGTAGAAGTGCACATCCCATAAGGGAAAAAGACCTGTAACTGAGATTGAGTACAATTTATGGGGGTCTTTGGGAGTGACAATTTTTAAAACATGGGTCTTTAGGATCTGTGGTTTGAAAAAAAAAAAAAAAAGGGGGGGGGGGGTCTTCACTCAAGAGCAACAAGTGGTAAAAAATGGGGGTCTTTTTTGTGGAGCCACAATGTCTACCCGTAATGCTAAGTAAGGGGAGTACCCCCCCCCCCCCCGGGGGACAGAGTTACCCTAAAAATTTTCGGTGGCATGCTACAAATCAATTTAAAGTATGAGTTCAGCTTAGAAATAGGTGTAAAAATGAAAGTGTGGCTAAGGCAAACAAATTCTATGTTGTAGCTCGACTCTATTAAAAATCAGAGACAACTGCCTAAAAATTGAGACATAATAGTAATGTGAAACCAGTTAAATTGTGCCTTGTGAGTGTATGAAAACTGACATGTTTAGATTTACTGCATAGAAGTACGTGTTCACACATACACAGCAATGTTCATGTCATGGACTTGCACATGTAAATCAAAATAGAAAAGCACAACCTATACTTTGTCATGACTTGTAACAGAACCATAAGGCAATGTTACACAAAAACATGCATGCAAAACGTATAACATACTGACACTAGTAACATTTGAAAATGACAGCGAGGCCTCAATCTTCTTGTGTGGTTTCAACAATTGTGCACACTGTTCTCCTCTTAAAAAGATCATTACATTTCTGACAGCATTAAGACAAGGAACTGCAATATTGAACGTAGGTTGTTCAGTCAAACCATGTCGACAGTGCTAACCCCTGCATAGTGTCGGTTTTTTGTGTTCAGCTGTGAGCTGGCGACGTCAAAATTTATCATAAAACGACAGGCCATAAATAAACAATAAAATGATGGATAACATTTCTACCGTATGTTTTGCATAGAAATCCACATAACCATCTGGTAAAAACACTAACACATTTACGATCCAGGTCGATGAATTAATGCACCCAAACTTCAATATATTACAAAAAATGCCTGTGAATCTCGACAAACATCAAATGTAAATTATGAGCAGGTCAAGTCACTTTCTCTTCAGGTCAGTCTGGCATTTTTCTGGCCCGAATTTGACAGTTTCCGAGCCTAAACAGCCTGCGCAAATGGCCCAAGTACTGTTTTTGCATACTCCATCTTTCCTTTAGCTTCCGTTTTTCGTTGGCACAACAGTTTCTTACCTTCCTAGAGTGTGAAAAATAGGCAAAGTTTGTCAGCAATCCCACAAAACCATTTCTTTGTCAGCCATACTTACAAATTGACATGCGCAACGAAGTACCTGCTTTGACGTCATATCCGCCTGGCGCAGACGTCTGGAGCCAGTCTGGCTGAGAGAGACCTGTCTGGGGCATTCGAGGTCGCCACAGATCTTCATTTGTCGTGCTTCAAATCGACACTGCAGCTGCAACCCAGCGGGAAACTACAGCCAGACAAAATAATGATTTCTGTCTTGGTATATAAGCACAAAGGCACAATGTGACGCTCGTTTGAGTTAGTTGCCTTTGTTAATCCAATTATTGTTAGTTATCATTATGTTTTTTGTTTTTGTTTTTTAATTTAACCTAACTCAGAAAATAGCACGTCACATGTGCTGTTTTCATGAATTTTCAAAATTTCATTAACTGAAGCTCCTGCAGGGTTAATTTCTTCTGTCTGTTGGCAGTAGAAAACCAACAAGTATGTAAATATAAGACCTTCGGTAAGCCATTTTATCATTTCAAAACTCCCAGTTTAAAAATAATTGAAATCAAAAATATATTTCTTGATAACAATAAATGTTTGATGTCAAAACTTCATTTCTTGACATCCGAAAATCATTTTTGACATACGAAATTCCATGTTTGATATAAAATATTATGCATAGCGGCCTGAATTCTTGATATCCAAAATGTTTTTTTTTTTTTTTTTTTTTTTTTTTTTTTTTAGCTCAGATGACTTGTCAGTCAGATAAGCTTTAAGGATAGCCGGTCGCAAGTCCGTCATCTGTCTACAATTTATTCACATTTTCGACTTGCATAAAAAAAAAATAAAAAACAAACAAACAAAACAAAAAATAAAGAGCAACAAAAACAAAATAAAAAAAACGAAAAAACAAAGCAACAAAAAAACAAAAACAAAAACAAAACAAAACAAAACAAAAACAAAACAAACAAAAAAACCCCACAAACATAAAAAGAAACCATACAAAACAAAACAAAAAAAACATTGACCAGATTCACTTGAAACCTGTACCTTGGTCCGGGGATTCGTCTCTACCAAATTTATTCGAATGGTCACGGTCCAATGACTTTTTATAATTTTTGTTCATTTTTGTGTCAATGTACGTGGACTTGATCTCCACCATTTTTTTCCACTACATGATGGTGCGGTCCTTTTATGATTTTGAACAAATTATTAAAATTCGGTAAGGGATATGGGCATGTTAGCAAAAGTGATGATAGTCTTATTCTGAAGTTCAGGACCACTCCAGTCCATGCATGTTAGGTCACACTCACAGTCCTCTTGTTTGTTATAAAAATATATTTTCGATATCGAAATTATCAAAATTTCCAGAGGGGTGTATGCACTTTAATGCTTGGTCCCTTTTGTGCGAATCTGTTGTAAGTAACATTGCAAGCCATAGGTACAGTGCCCATTCATGGCGTTATGCCAGATGGAATTTTAAAGAAGGTGCGTGTGTGTGTGTGTGTCGGGGAGGGGGGTGCAGGAGAGGGGAGGGTGCGGTGAAGCGAAGGAGGAGGCGATAATATGGAGCCGTTAAGGAGATCAGGGCCTGTGCAATTTAAACCTCCTCCTCCTCCTCCTCTTTGACAATACGGTTACAACATAGTGCAGTCATGCCCCATGCCATGATACACCAAACATATGTTTGAGTCCAGACGACATGTGCGACAGGCACCAAGAAAATTCAAAGCAGAGCACAAAAGCTCGGTCATTTTAATAGTTGAAGTATATTTATCCGGAATATTTAAAGCACGCCATTTGAATTTATTCGGTTCTATCTAGGTAAAGATTTTAGAAAACGACCACATTATGTATCAAGCTTACGAATTTCATTTCACACCAAAGTTTGGAGAAAGACCACCTCGATGTAAAGTGTGTTCATTTAACTTTATTTATTTCTTAGATTTCTTTATGTGTTTATTTATGATTTTATATATTAACTGATTCATTAATTCGTTTTGGGTTTCCTACTTAGAATCTGTATCTGAGGTACCACATTTGGTGGGCTGCTTTTGTTTGAGCAAGGCCTGCCAGATTGAAATGAAGCACGCGATCAAGACCAACCAGTAGGTGCTGCCATCTGGTATCATTTACGCCAACTGACAGGCCTGTGCCGTATAACTGCAAGTCAAGACAACAGTGCGGAGAAACCTAATCAGATAGAAAGGTGGATTTTAGGAGAACTACATTGTACACCAGTAGAAGCAGTGCTTGGAGAGTTGCAGTGGTTCAGCATCAAAGATAGAATAACTACGGCAGTTGAGGTACTGGGGTGTGGGAGGAGGGGGAGGGTGTTATTTATTAGGGATAACTGAGGACAGCTCGTGAAGCAAAGCATACAACATTAACGAAGCAATTAAACAAAGTGGATCAAAGACATAAAAATGGAAAAAATTTGCTTGAAAAGCAAATCAGTCTGTGTGCGTTCAAAGCTTGCATAAATTAATACAATCTTGACTTTTGTGTCCATAGAGTGCACCTGCAACTTAATGACACTAGTGAACTTTTAAATGTTGAATTCACAGACAACTCCCCTTGAAATTAAGAATTAACTGAATATATCTCAATAAATTAATGCAAAGTAAACCCTCTGAAGGCATTCGAAATACAAGAATGGCTAAATAGCACAAAGCTAAGAACTGAAGGAATAACGGACACTTCTAATTCATTCAAATTGCTCATGTGCCCCTAATTAGCATCAATGTAGCATACACCTATGAATTAAAGTTGGGATAGTACCTCCACCTGTAATAATTTTGAAAATAATCAACATTTACACTTTCTATGTATCCCTAATTAGCATAAGTTAAAATTTTACAATTTTTGGTTGTGGTCCATTTTGATACGCCTATAGCACAAACCCATGAATTAAAGTTGGAATGACTTCTCTACCGTTAACTTTTTTTTTAAGATATTAAACATTTAGAATTGAAAATAGTCCCAATTTGCATAATTTTCAAGATGTTGATTATTCCAAGCCAGATGATTCATTTCACTATACTAGGTCAATTTCGGGATAAATGTGTCCGAGAAAAACTGAGGACAACATTTATATGGCAACAAATAGATAAATAAATGAATGAATGAATGAATGAATGATAGAATACAGTATTTGAGGGAAAACAAAAGGTCTGTCGTGGCACACAGACTTAGTAAGTTAGCAGAAAGTATGACGAGGAAGAAGAATGGAAAGCATACAAAGGGAAGACTGTGACGGATGGATAGATGACTGGAAAAAGTCATCTTGAAGAAAAATATGTGTTGGGATCATGGGATCAAAAGCTGTTTTTTTTTTTTTTTTTAAGTTGAGCAGGGATTATCAATTTAGAGAAGAGGAAACCAAAGGTAGCAGTGGGAAATATAAAATTTTACATACTCAACATCAGGGTGGGTGTATGCCTCAGACATTTTTTAATACACAATACCCTATTTAAATCTTACACCAAATATAAATGTACCCTTGTTTAATCCTGTGATGTGTTGAAAGGAGTGCTGTATTGGTGCATCCTGGTGCATTTTGGAGACTAACATTCCAATTTTAAACAAGTTTCAGCATAATGTTACCCCTATCCTAATCCAGCTGTGTACTTTTTTGGGGGGGGGGGGGACTTTTCTAATCCTAAGAGTAATGAAAACAAGGCCTTTCCCGCGGCACATACCCAGTGCAATCCTACATGGGAGAACCCTCCCCCCCCCCCATAGGACTACATGCTGGTATGCTGGGACAGAAATAAAATGCTAGGATACGAAGGGAACATGCTTAAGAGGGCGGTCATTAATTATCGGGGGATGGGGGGAGGGCTCGGGATATTGGGGGTGTCACAAAATTCCTCTACCCAATTATTGGGGGGGGGGGCACGAAATTACACATGCTTCTAATAGGGGGGGAGGGTGTCATCAAATTGTGAATCAGATTACAACAGTCCTACAACAATAACCAGTACAAGGGGGGGGGGGGCACAAAATTCTGCAGACTTGGGGGGGGGCGAATTCTTGTCGGGTTTTATGGGGGGGGAGGCAAAAAAACTATGATGGTACGTTATCCCAATATCCTGAAGCTCCCCCCCCCCCCCGCCCCCTCTGGTAGATGACCGCCCCCTAACGAGAGTGTCCGGAATGAGAGAAGAAAGGGGAGGGTGGTAACCCTTATCGGGACCGAAAACAGAATATGGGATATATGCCTGAGAAAAAGATGAGTGTCTGCGAACACAACCGGGACCAGGGGATCACTGCGAAGCTGTGAGAAGGCTGGCAGTGTTCCTTATGCCTACGCTGGCACCGGGAAACATGAAAACAGGAGCTGATGGGCCATGGTTTCCCCAACCCAATTATTTTGTCTCGCCAGCGTCAGCTGTTGGCGACACTAAGTCACTTTTCGGATGCCCATCCGTTCTTCCGGTCGTCTATCAACCAAACACTTCGGAGTGGCATTATTAATTTCACTGACTAGACTAGCCTAGGATGGCTTTCATAGTTGGGTGAATGATTCATAGTTATCATCACCAGAAATATGTGCCATCACTGTCGCTCTTCACTAATCATGCCATGTTTGAATGAGCATTGAAGAAAAACTTTGGAGTGGCATTTTCTCCTAAACTGGACGAGGTAAATATGTGACTTCTGAAAGTCAAAGGTCAAGGTCTTTTGCCATCTGAAATGTCCATCTAGTCAGAATAAGGCCAATTTTCATCTGATTTTTATCATATTTGGGCGCAAATGTTAGGAATTTTAATAGTGCACTTTGTTTCATATACATGTGATCTCCAAAGACTAAATGTCAAGGTCATCTGCCCATCCGACATGCTCATGCAGCCATAACTCAATTTTCACCCAATTTTAATCATGCTATACTCAAATTGTAGGAACTGAAACAATGCACATTTTTCTAATTTATATATGACCTATTAAGGTCAATGGTCAAGGTCATTTGGCCCTCTGAAGTTTCTATTTTGCCATAATCTGTCAGTTGTCATTTACCTTCAATCATGGTTGGCTCAAATAGTAGGAATTGTAACAGGGCACATTTTCGAACATCCATATCAAGCATCGTTATTATGTTTGGTCTCACAATCACATTGATGACGAAAGATGGCTAGACATTCATGCCCCATGGCTGTGGTTTATTTATTTATTTATTTACTTGTTTGTTTATCTTATTCTTTCTTTCTTTCTTTCTTTCTTCATTTTCTCCTTTCTTTTACGAAAGGCCACCTGTCAGGTACAGGACCTCACCATATAAGCTTGAGAGCCACAGAATTATTTGCAGTAGCAGTGCAATCAAATACAACAACACAAAAACGTCTTTAGATGTTGGACGTTTGTACAGGTACATTTAACATAAATCTCCCCCGAACCCGTCCGTCTGACTGAAATTGCTAGAAACGCATGCATGTCAGTATATAAGTGTAAATTATGTAAAAACAAAACCCATTTAACGTCATAATGAATGTTTCAGATCAATTTCAGTGCTAATTAACCTATGTTCGCTTAATTTATACCATCACTCAGATGCAGTGTAGTAAGCCCATCCCCGCCCCGTCCTGCAGGCTCTCAGGCCCTCTCTCTGAAATCACTTTTCTCTTAGGCATACTGACGAGATGGATTCGAGAATGTTTGTGTCACCATCACATACAGATTATACATATACAACACATAGTATATGTGAAGGAAATTATTTATCCAAATACAGGTGAATGAAAATAAATGGGCCAGGGAGATGCACATCAGCATCTTTGATAGACTGCTATCATAGGAAAATAGACTTGAAAAAGTCTTTAAGATGGTATCAAATGTTTAAACGGTCCTCTTTCGGTGAAAGTTTTCTTTTTAATGTAAATAACTTTGCCGGTGCACGAATAAAATTTTTGGCCCGCACTGGGTGTCTGGGTGTTGGGGAAGATCTGGGAAGGTGGGGTTTATCAGACGGAAGATGCCCTTTATGTAAAGATAGTAGAGAAGATTTATCACATTTTCTATTTGTGTGCCCAGCACTAAATGATATCAGGTTACAGGCATATAGAAATTTGGAAGTCAACTCTCTGAATGAAAATTGTAAACAGGCATGCCATCATTTTTCCGCCTACTCGCTGAAAAATAAAGTATGTTGGTTCCTTGGCGAGCACGCATATGATCTTGGACAGGACATTGGTGAATTATTTGACCAAACATGTAAAACATTTTTGGTTGAGGCTTGGCATTACAGGAGACAGTCACTTAATGACTTCTCGGAATGACAGATTGTATCATCGTTCTACATGTACCTCTTGTAAATAGACCTGCTCCAATGTATATATACCTGATTTCTTTTTCTTAATAATGACGCTGGAGGCCATATGTTCTGCATTGTATATGAAACGTGTATAATGTACATGTCGTCCTTACGCTTTCTAGAGTTTTGTCCCAATGAGTGGTTTATCTCTAGTTTTGGTGCTGAGGACATAAATTATTACTTGTACTGTTATAGCTACTATACTTATTTCAACATACGAAGATTATTTGATTGATAATAAGGATGCCTGATTATTTGTGTATATCTTGGACGCATTATGGAATTTCCCCGGTTCCGTTGGTGCCCCCGCTGTAAAGGGGAAGTTTTCCTGATAAACTATTATTATTATTATTATTATTATTATTTTTTTTTTTTTTAAATTTGTGTGACAACTATATTATATAGCATAATTGTAAAAATAAAGTGATCATGTTCGCACATTCTCATTATATCTATAAATCTGATTCATAAAAAGCAGACATTTCAGGATAATTACGATTACAAATACAGAAATTGGGAATTGTACATAACTCTTCACAATGTGCCATGAATAATTTCTTAACATAAAAAACAGAAACCAAGCTAACTGTGGGTATATATCTCGGTAAGATAATTTCAGTTGTTATATTATATATATATATATATATATATATATATATATATATATATATATGTATATATATATATATATATATATATATATATATATATATATAGATAGATAGATAGATAGATAGATAGATAGATAGATAGATAGATAGACATAATAATAATAATAATAATAATAATAATAATAATAATAATAATAATAATAATAATAATAATAATAATAATAATAATAATAATAATAATAATAAGAATAATAATAAGAATAATAATAATAAATAATAATAATAATTTATTGGAAAACTACCCCTTTACACCGGGGGCACCACCGGGGCGGGGTAAACCCGTGGTGCGTCCTGATGAAACTTACATTGATGAAATGGACAAGACTTACACTCATTGTCACCGTAATATGCCTACAAGGGCTCACAACATGGACTAAAAGTACAAATGTACGAAAAAAAGTACAGTTGCAAAGCACCGTTGCAAAGCACTAAAACATGAAAGTTGTAGGGGCTCCCCCGACGGGCTGGGCCTACCCGACAGACCAGTACTAGGGAAACAATGATCCCTCGAGTCACCCCCCCCCCGCCTTATGGGAGACCCAGCAATCTTGTGTCCAGTCACATATAAAGTACTTTATATTATATTACCAGTATATTGCCCAAAGGACACTGCTTCATAAATTTAATAACAGGGGAGCGGAGGTTAGAATAGCCTATGGTACGGCGTCGATCATTGTTTTAGCAGTGTGCCTCGGCAGGACCAGTATCTTTTCAGAAAATTTTTACATACCTTGTCAAACTTTTCATTCGACAGAAAAATGGTAATTTTTATACGTAAAGACGAACTCATAAAATAATGCCATATCGGATAATCTTTTGAGCCAAGCTGACTTTCCAACTGCCAAAAACAGTCTTTCCTTATCTCGTTAAGCACTGGGCATATGAAGAGAAGGTGGGCAATATCTTCTTGACCACAGTTACATAGTTTACACATTCCGTTCGACAGACCCCAGCGTGCCTGGTCAGCCTGAATTCCCAAGCAGCATGTACGAGCTTTGAACTTTAATCTGGCCCCTACAAAATCGGATATGTCGTATAAATAATATTTCCGAAAAAGCCGATGTTTTAAATTCTTTATGGTATGAAAGAGAAGCTTTAGCATCTAGATTTTCCCGAAAGTGTTTTTGTATGAGTCTAAGCTTAAGCAATAGAATGAGTCTGGTAGATTGGGATAAGTTCCAAACATCCCGTGATCCAAACCAACCCCTGTCAATATATTTTCGATTTCCTTAAAATAGCACCATGTGTTTGATCCGCTGTTTCTATGATTTATTTCCATGTCATCAATAATTATTTTACATAGTCTGGATTGAGGAATTTGGCACTTCATCCGGCTGACATAGTTTACCCTGTGTCTATTTAGAATGATATTACATGGCAGCCATCCGAGTTCTCCAAAAGTAACTGAAATGGCAGGGGTGGACTTCACCCGTAGAAGCGCCCGTGCTCCGAGTATTGCATTGATTGTATGGCAGAGACATTTTGTTTAGTATTACACAACCAGACCGGACAACCATGTGACAAAGAGGGCAATATGACACTTTTCCACAGGCTTTCACCGAATGATATTCTATTAACATTATCGTGAGACGCCAGGATGCTGCACATGTAGCCGACCAGACATGAAACTTTTGGCTTTAAGTACTTATTGATATGATTTGTACCCTTAAATGATTTACAAAATTGAATCCCAAGATACTTGTATGAAGAGCTTTCATTCAAAAAAATGTCACTTAAAATCCATTTCCGGCTCAGATTAGTCCTTTTACCAATTACTATTATTTTGGACTTTTTACCATTAAAGGTCAAACCCCATTTGGAAGCTATATAAATAAATATATATATATATATATATATATATATATATATATATATATATATATATATATATATATATATATATATATATATATATATATATATATATATATAATATATGTATACATATATACATACATATATATATACAAACAATATATGTTCTGAACACACACATAAGTGCACACATATATATGATCTTGTTACTTCAGTTTCTGATTTACCGTCTTTCAGGATAGAACTGAGATGACATACATGTGAGCTCAAATGCTTGCAACGAACTTCCAAGTGCGATCGTCTTTATGATAATTTTGTAGCAACCTGAAATCTAAGCAGCAATTGTTCAATGTATGTATTTTTAGCACAATAAGCATGTTTTGAGGGTTTAAACCTCGTTGCTTAAAGTTCTGAACAGTCCAGCAACAGTTTGACCGTTAATTTTCTGAATGGCTTATTGAATTGGTCGATAGCTGAACAGAAATTTTATCCGAGATACCAACAATGTTAATAAAATTAAGGTTTTGCAGGATGTATATTTAAAGTAACCTATAATTCAGGACGTGTCGTACTGCAATAACTAAGCCTGTCGGTGTATGGACGCAGTGAGCCTTTGCATCAAGTTGTTATTTTTTCATTCAATTTGTACTTTAATATGTCAGCGTTAATTCTATTGTTTTGAGTGCAGATGGGATGCTGTGTCCGACCGGCCTGGAAACTCAAACACTTTCTTTAACACAGCAACTTCCTGCAAAATTGCATGTTGGGTTGGGGAGAGTGGAAGCACAGTGACCAAGTACTCAAGGTTGAAGCCCCGTAGAAACTGTACCTCTGCATAGTAGTAGAACTGCAGCAGTGTTTTGAGTACAAATGACTGCAAAGGACGTTATTACGGCTGATAGTACAACATGAGACCTGCAAAATTTGACTAACAGTAAAGTTTTTCTAAATTAATAACTTATTCTATATTTAATAAAGATGGTATATCTAGTGATTGCATATGTATGTATGTATGTATGTATGTATGTATGTATGTATGTATGCATGTATGTATGCATGTATGTATGAATATATGTATGTATGTAAGTATGTATGTTTGTAAGTATGTGTGCATGTTTGTATGTATGTATGTATTTAGGTATGTATGTATGTATGTGTGTATGCATGTATGTATGTATGTATGTGTGTATGCATGTATGTATGTATGTATGTATGTATGTATGTATGTATGCATGAATGTGTGTATGAGGTATTTTTAGATACACAACTCAAAGTCATATCAAATATACCACAATGGGGCACTGTGAGACAAGCTTATCAGGCCGGGGCACAGTGAGATAACTTGGGGTGGGGCACAATGAAACATAAAAGTTGAAAAGTTAACAAATGCGCTTAATTAAGAAATAATATGTTTTTAAAGGTCATCCCAGGTAATTGACCTGTTTGTATGCTATCCACATGTGAGAAAAAACTTACAATACATAATTTTGTTTAGTTCTCGAAGGACTGTCCCGAAATACTCCTGCTAATTGTTTCACTGTGCGCATAGGTGGGGCAAAATCAGACAATTTATCATCACTGAAATATTACTTTTTAAATTTACCCCTGCAAAGCTGGATGCGTGTTATTTAGTGTGACACACAGGAAAGATTTTTTTCATCCATTTTATCACATCACTAAGAATACCATACTCAAGCGCACACGGCATTCTGGAAGCCCAACTGACAAAGTGACACCGTAAAATGACTCAAGTTTGTCAGTGAATTATTCGGGTATATGTGAACTTTACATGTATTTGCAAACAAATCAGTTTACTGCGGCAAATATTTTCAAGATGTATATCGAGTTAGTATCACTTATTGAAATGAAGAAAAACAGGAAACTGCGAGTAAAATGTTGTTTGAAATGATTAAACGATAAAACCATTATTTTCACTTACATGTCCATTGTTCAAACTTTTAATGGTTTTAGGGCATTACAGAAGCAACGTGACACTTTGCACATATATCCTTACTTACTTTTGACCGGTTTAACTAGGAAAATATTAAAGAAAATGTTTTTGGCAAGTGATATATAGAGTTCATTCATCACATTATGCACATTAGAGGCTATAACCCAGCTGTCAGTATTCATCTGAAAGACATTGGATAATGTTTTCTACAAAAATCCAGGGCATCAGGCCTAAAGTTCACGTCTTTAAATTGGAAAACACCGTCTGAAAATAACATCGTCTCACGCTGTTTATCGCTAAATATGAGACGCTTGGAAAACGGAGAAAGTTAGCCTACTTCCCGAGATGGTACCGTTACGATGGACCTCAACATTTTCTCTCTCAAACGGGTCGTCAATGACCGCCGGTTTTAAGACCTTGTTTAGTGTTGTCTATTTTATCCCTTTTCCTCTTTGAGCATTTAAACTGATCACAATGAAGAAAGGCTAAAAGTGTGTGACATACTGATAGCCTAGCAGGTAAAGACCCCGAGGCGCGCTCCGAGCAAACATAGTACGCCCGTAATTCTATTGAGTCAGTTGCATGACAATTGAGGCCAAAGTGTTAATGACAGCCAGACAGTTGTCTGGACATTCACTTTCAGTCACGGTTTCATGGCATGCCATTACCGACAAACCAGGTCGTAATTTTGTAACCGTCGCTCGATTTGTCTGATTTATAACAACACCAATTTGGCGTATTCTAACATCCTCTGTCATCATGTGATTAACCCTTTCCCACTTGAACTGATTAACGGAGCAGACAACGCTCGTTTTAAAAATATATATTGCCCTTTCTCTGTGCCTTATTCCTCCTGCTCCTTTTCTCCCTTCCTCCCTTCATTCCGCCTGTCCTTTCCCGTCTTTTCCGTTCTCTTCCTTCCTTTTGAGCTTCTTTATTGGAACACATGTACACGTATATATATATATATATATATATATATATATATATATATATATATATATATATATATATATATATATATATATATACATATATATATATATATGTATATATATATATATACATATGTATATATATGTGTGTGTGTGTCTGTGTGTATGTATGTTTACATACATACATGCATACATACATACATACATATGAACATGTGATGTAAATACAGCCCTGGTTTATGAGTAATTCACCTTTTTTATTTTGCAAAACTGTCAGCCAGATTCACTTCGAACTTGATGTGGATGTCTTGTGGGTCTGTACCATATGTCTGTTCAAATGGTCACGCTTCAGTGATTTTTGGATTTTTAATGATTTTTTGTTTTGGTTCTTTTCTTGGGCAAATCTTAAAAAATCTTTTTCTCCATAACCGCTCACCCAATTGCTTTGATATCACACAGGAACATACCTAGAGACTCCTCGTTCTGAATCTGTTCACCAGATGGTGCTACAATTTTTATATTTTTTTGTGTGTTTTCGTCATTTTTGACTTGTTCTCCAGAACCGTCACTCAGATTAAGCTGAAACTTTGTGGATGTATTCCTTGTGGAATGGTAAAACGAAATTGTACCGTGGGCGGCACTGCTGTGGATTTCTGATTTTTAACATTTTTTTTTTCAATTTGGGTAGTTACCAGCAAATGTACCTTTCCTCTTGATTACTATGTAAGTCAATTCTAATGCCAATTCACATTTTCGACTTCTTCTCCGAAACCGTCATCCAGATTGACTTCAAACTTGGTGGCAATGTAATTTTGGTGGGTCTCTATCAGGTTTGTTCAGGTGGTCACGCTTCAGCGATTTTTTTGTTTAATGATATTTTTTTGGGGGGGGAGCAAATCTTAAAAAATATTTTCCAAAGTCCCTCACCTAATTGCTTTGATATAACACAGGGACACTCCTGAAGAGTCCTAGTTCTTAATTGTTCACCAGGTGGCGCTGCAATTATATTCGATTTTTAATGATATTTGTGTGTTTTCACTTTTTGTTTTGACTTCTCCAGAACCGTCACTCCGATTAAGCTGCAAGTGGGTTGATATGCTTTTTTGTGAAAGGGTCAAACCGAGTTGTTCACTAGATGGCACTGCTATGGATTTCTGATTTTTTGCGCTTTTTTTCAATTCGAATACTATCAGTAAATGCACGTTTTCTATTGATTTCAATGTGAGTCAATGGGCATTTTAATGCTAATTTACATTTTGGGTTTCTTCAAAGAAACTTTCAGTCAGATTGACTTCGATCTTTTTGGAAATGCGCCTTTGGTGGGTCTCTGCCAAGTTTGTTCAAAGGTTACTTTCCAGTGATTTTTTTTTGTGTGGAAAATCTTTAAAAAAGTTTTTTGTTTCTGTAGGAAAGTTTAATATATGAATTTCTTGAACTGGTTATAACTTAAGTGATTTGGCCAGATTTGTTTCCAACTTGGCATGGATGTAACTTTGATAAGTGTCTACCTATTTTGTACAAGTGGTCATGCTCCAGTGATTTTTTGGATTTTTTTTTTTATGATAGACCTTGCTGTTGCACATGTTAGTGTTCTTTCATAGAGGTCAGACTTACTCATTACGTGGGTGACCTTGATCCTATCCCAAGTTCACAGAACCACAAGTTAGATGAATCTCTAGGTCAGATGAGCATGAGCTGTTCACACAGCCCTCTTGCGTTACTTTTGCTTGGAAAACGGTGTTCAGATTGTTCTGAAACTCGGTGAAAATGTAGCTTGTGGTGTAAGTTTGGGGGTTGCAATGGGAATTCACAGTCTATACATATAAGGTCGGCTGAGCACAGGACTGTCACAGTCCTCATGTTTTCATATTTCTTTTTAAACACGTCATGTACTCTGCCACGGATGGGGGAGAGAGAGAGAGCGAGAGAGAGAGAGAGAGACAGAGAGAGAGAGAGAGAGAGAGAGAGAGAGAGAGAGAGAGAGAGAGAGAATATACCGTAACTAACCTTTAAATGTATGTGTACATTTTTATTTTAAGGTCACATTAGGCACATCATCAAGACCGTCTCTAGATCTACTGAAGTTTAAATCAAGGTTGGTTTTTGCTTGGGCATTGCATACTTCAAAGCTTTTTGTTTATGCGTCTCTCGCTATATTTTACTATCGCTAACTGTGTTTACACACAAATGTTGTTTTGGTGAAAGACATTTTTTTCGCGCTACTTAATTTATAGAAGAGCTTGAAATGTCGAACAAGGTTGCATATTTTCAAGGATGTAAACATTACCACGTAAATAAACAGATGAATTGATTGGGCTTGACCGGAAAGTGTGTCATCGAAATCCGTATTTATTCATCCCTTGTGTAAATTCTCTGTGTCGGTCCTGTGTGTTAAAATAAGTCAAGTTATTTGCACCTTATCAATCAGTTAAAAGTGACAATGAAACATGGGCTTACTTCCAAGAGATTATACTTGTTGCCATCTGATAACTCTTGCTTTGCCATGCCAGCAACAAAAAATAATTATCAAAACGGAGAAAAAAATCGTTAAATGCTCCCGAAAGATTCACACGCCATCTATATCATCATCATCATCATCATCATCATCATCATCATCATCATCATCATCATCATCATCATCATCATCATCATCATCATCATCATCGGTTTTTATTTTTTTTTTTTTTGTTTGGCATCATTTGATTGTAGTTTAAATTCCATTCCATCCCACAATTATTGAGTAGTTCAGGCCAACTTAGATTGTGGTACAGTTTTCTGCTCAGTTCAAACAACTGAGTGCCTAAATTGTTATTCGAGTTCCATTTTATTCAGACCTTTAAATGTTAACCATTATTAGACTACAAATGTTAGTTGTATGGGCAGCCTGTCATTAAATCTATATAAAGGAGAGGTTTATTTTTCAAAGCACATGTCATGCTGAAGCGCACATCTAATTGGACCCAATTAATAGTCCAATATAATTACAGGTTGAAATTGTACAAGGATCCTGGTAATATTTAGAAAATTGTGCTGAAGTAAAATTAAGTGTTTAAACCCAGATGGATTTACATTTATCCTTATCCATGAAAAATACATTGTATGATAGATATTTAACTAATTGTTGTGGTGTCCGCATGGAAACTAAATTAGTTTTGAATATAGCCTATATTGATAATCCAGAAATATTTTATTAGGTTTTAAATCTATTGAGATACGGCGGCATTCAGAAAAGTATGTTTGCAAACATATCATCAAAGTAAATAAACTTCTATTGTGCGGTATGAATTTAACCTTTTCATGGCCAGTTTTCCTCCAAGTCTACAAAACGTACTTTCCAAATACTGATGTAAAGAAAAAAAACCTTCCTAATTACCTAGTTAACGTGTTACAGACTGCTGTCGATAGCTTTGAGAGATTCACAAAGCTAAGAATATTTTCAAATGTTTATTTCGCCTCTTAAAACTCTACAGTTACAGACTGATTGATTCTCAAAATTTCACAAGTGCGGCGACCCTTCTTTTTATAACACTTTCGGGGTCGTGGCCGTCAGTTCGAGTGTACTTGTTGCTCAAGTGCTCACAGGTCTATATTTTACAGAGCATATTAATTGATGCGTCATTCATCCAGAACAAACTTTGTTTATTGACAGTACCCCTATGGTAATCAACAGTAATAGAAAATTAAACAAGTTTTAAGAAGTATCAAACAAGCTGAAAAAAGTCAAAAAGGTATGGTACATTTTTTGAGGAAGGTCTGCCCCATTAAAAATGACTAAGCATGTTTAAAATGGCTCACACATATAGATACCGCACCTTTTTTTCGTTCAAGAAGAGAAAGCAGGAAAATGTAATACATCATAAGCGTTGTTTTAAACTTAGGGAAAAAGTAGTGTAGCAGGTTTTCGGGTCATGTCTTCAGAAGGCCGCATGTAACAATCAGCTAGTATTTATTCAGGTGTTGATAGTGAAAATACTCAACTCTGAAATATTTGTATAACCTACTCTGTGGCAGAATATCAGAATTTAGAATCATGATGAAAGGTTGTAAAAAAAGTGGCCCAATTTCAGGAAACTAGTTCACAAAACTGGAGAAGTGGAGCCATGAAACACAACTTCAAGTGTCTGCATATTGGTTAACCCTTTGTACGGCTGATGGGGACAAATTCAATAACCCATGTGCGAGTATACAAGAACAATGGCTTAATTGGCCTGTTAATAGCTCAGTGCACAAGTCATGTCCCAATGGTCTTGCCTGATGTCCTGCAAGTGTGTGGGTATTTTACAAAGAAATACACTAGGAATATGTACATTTTCCCTAAAAACTGCCCACAGAAACCAGGGATACACTTTGTATGAAAAATGCTGAAAAGAAAGCTTTTCAGTCACGCTTAGTGCTTTACACACTTAAATTATGAAATGCCCATGCAGTCAATGATGGAGTACATACTTTATTCAAATTTATCAAAGTTTGCAGGACTTTCTATTGTTCTTCATGTTCACTCATGCATTCCACGCACATACATTATTCGATGTTTTTATCATGCAAATAGATACGTGTGCATGGTGGACTGGATCGATTGCAGGTAACCAGTTTTGTGCTGCCGGTTGCACTCGATTGCAGCATTGTTATGTCTGTCTGTGAACATAGATATATTGTTTTCTTTCTTTCTTTCTTTCTTTCTTTCTTTCTTTCTTTCTTTCTTTCTTTCTTTCTTTCTTTCTTTCTTGTGTGACAAATCATGTTACAGCGGGTGCTGTTGTTTTCGCTTTGCTCGACAAGTCCTGCTCAAGTTGCCCTTACAACAGGCAGAAGGGGGGTAAGGGGGGTTCAGTACGCTGGTACAGGTAATTATTTTTCTAGAGTACGCAGTACGGAAAATAAAAAACTTTCAAAATTTTGGATAGTACGAAGTACGTGAAATAAGAGGGCTTCCAGTACGGCAGTACGGTAAATAAGAAGCCCCAGTACGCCAGTACGGGAAACCCCTTTCCCACCCTTCAGGCAGTGCAGGATCCACTGACTAAAACGCTGACCAACCTTAAAATCTATTCTTAGTGCAAAAACTGTGCTTTATCCACGCTTTGCCTCGACGATCTATGGTTGTATCAAGTCCCAGGCTGTCTGTAGCTTTATGCTAGTTGTATAAAGTCCCAGGATATGTGTAACTTACTGGTGGTTGTATCAAGTCCTCGGCTATCTGTAGCTTTCTGTCGGTTGCATAACATCCCAGGCTATCTGTAGCTTTCTGCTGGTTGTATAAAGTCCCAGTCTATCTGTAGCTTTCTGTTGGTTGTATGAAGTCCCAGATTATATATAGCTTTCTGTTGGTTGTAGAAAGTCCAGTGTTGCCTATAGCTTTCTGCTGGTTGTATGAAACCCCAGGCTATCTGTAGCTTTCTCTTCTTTGGTTGTATGAAGTCCCTGGGTATCTATGGCTTTCTTCTGATTTGTATAAAGTCCCATGCTGTCTATTGCTTTTTGTTGGTTGTATGAAATATTTTTGCATCCTTTGATCAATATGCCATTCGGTGAACTTGTTCTGTACACTTCCAGCTGATTTTTACATTTGCCTTTATAAGGTGACGATTGATGAAACACAAATTTCAATGACACCTGTGCATTTCTCTCCATTTGTAGCAGCTAACACCAGGTTCATAATTTTATTCATGGAGGTATTGTCATGGCTGTGTCACATTTTGCGTTTCTACTTATTATAGCTAACGTCCTCGAAAAAGAAGTTTCTTTTATGTGCTTCCGCCCCCTCCCCCTCAAAATAAGATAAAACATGACCAACAAAGTGAATCATTCTTTGTCGTATGAGAAAATAGCCATCATAATTATTGTGATCTATCTTCTAGAGATATTTTTTAAACATGAAACGTGGACAATACTTTTAGCGTCAAGAGGCTACGTGATTGAAAAAATGTACCACAAGCTGAGAGTAAACAAGTGCTCAAAAAGTCATTTAAGATGCACGTATTATTGTTTTAGACATAAGTAGACTCGGCTTATTCATCTTTCAGTGAAGGTTTGACGTAAGGGCTTTGTTTTTTTAGAGGTCAAAATCCACCCAACCTCGGATACACAGATGGTCTTGTGTGTCGACGACCTGTACATGTCGACATTAACGCTGACTTGAATGACCGTACAATAAACAGATATTGTGAAGATATAGTTTATGACAAGCCTTTGGCTTTAATTTGGCTCATATCCAAAAATTATAAATGAGTCCATTATTCCTTTGGATATATACTAGACAAGCAGTCATCCCTCATGGAGTGCAGTTGTGACGCAGTAATACTGACACACACAAAAAAATATCCATCTGCAAAGACAAAGCCAAAGCCAAAGTATCTCTGTTATATTTTATGAAGGTTCCATTGTTACTTTTTTTTGCGGGGGTGGGGGGGGGATGGAGGGTCATCCGCAACATCGAAGTTCGTGGAGGACAGCAAGGTAAAACAGTGAGGCAAAACAGTTAGTTCATAATATTCTTATTCCCATTGCAGTAAAAAAAAAAAAAAACGATTGACATTGAGTAATTTTGCTGACCACAGCGAGGTTTTATGTGTGTGTGTGTGTGTGTGTGTGTGTGTGTGTTTTATCAAAAAGAAAAATACTTACTTTGTGTCGTTTGATACTTATTACAAATACACAGTGAGTTATCAACCGTGGTGATATATGAGAAAGTATAAGACGGATTAAAAAAGAACCAAAATCTTGTATGGAATTTTTGACAAATGTTGAACGCAATCATGTGTCCTAGATCAGCGTAAAAAAGAGCGGTTGTCGCACTCTTCGGGGGTTAAATGTACCAAGATGTATTTAAGAGAGAGGGGCGCTGAGAGTACATGAAATTTGCCACATTCTTTGGCAAAAAAGGACCAATGCTGAAATGATAATCAAACTGTTGCCATGTTTGATTCTATTTCATAATGTGTTTATTTATGGTGAGGAACTGTTCAGGTAGCTGTGCAATTCAATGCATGTGGATTAACAGTGCACCCTCTAAAAAAAAAAAAAAAAAAAAAAAGCACAAGTCTACAGATTTGATTGCATCCAAAGCGGACCAAGCTCTGTAATATCTCTACTACACTTCAGAAAACACGGAGATTGGGCAGTTCAGAGCACTCTGGGGCCAAAAAGCCTAAAGTGGAACGTCGTGCATGTTTAACTGGTCAAAGAAGATCAAAGTTAATTCCCAGTGCATATCCTACCCACAATACTATTTTCATGCAGATATTTCATCTGTCCAAAAGCTATCTCCAAGAAAGTTTCGAGGGGCTTTGAGATACAAGGTTTGGCCCTTTGGCCAAGTTTGCGAAAGCAACTAATTTGATGCAAGTGTTGCATTGTGCGCCTCTTGTCAAGTTTACTTAATGCCATATTTTTGGCCATTAAGCACATGTATATGCAAGGGGGTGAGTATCAATATTGGCCTCACACATAAAATGTATTTTGGAGGTATGGCTATATTGTGTAGACATACCCACTTTAGGTCAAATATGCGGACGCGGCCATCAAGCATTAAATTTGTTACTGATAAAATACCAAAAGAGTTCACTAAGTGTGTGCAAATCGCAAACGCATGGTTTGCACGAATCTATTTTAGCTCTGTAATGCACATTTAAAGTTTTGCTTGCAATTAAGCCAGAACAGAGTTTTTTGCTTGTAATCAAACGAGCACAGTGTTTTTAACAGAGTTTGCATCAGAAATAAAATCGACACCGTACTTTCCGTATGATGTATATATATATATATATATATATATATATATATATATATATATATATATATATATATATATATATATATATATATATATATATATATATATATATATGTATGTATATATAATGGTTTATGGGCAATTATACACTGCCCACAGAAAGCTATACAATGAAATAGGACCTACAGCCGGTTTGCGGGTCAGGCCCATTGTCTGCGGGTCAATTATAATCCTCAAACCGGACCCTGGGCAGTATATACCAAGTATAGCTTACCGCAATTCCTAGGCATTTATACCTTCCCATAATATCTGGGCAGATTTGCTAATTTGTACGTTTCTGAATCCCCCTAGGTAGCGCATTGAATTTGAGGCAAACATGGTTTATGGGCATTTTTCAACTGCCGATAAACCGAACACCTGCCTACAAGACGGTCTGAGGATTACAATTCTGCCCATAAACCACCCAAGACATAACTATGTATGTATGTATGTATATGTATATGTATATATATATATATATATATATATATATATATATATATATATATATATATATATATATATATATATATATATATATATATATATATATATATATATATATATGAAATAAGCATTACATGGCCCAGTGCCTAAGTTGCAGTATAAGGGGGACCACACAAGTGCCTTTTATAATTGGTATAATCCTAACTAACAAACTTAAATGAAAGTAATTTCTGTTTCCCAATTAATGAGTATCAGGTATATGTGAGCATATATTTAGCATTAGGGGGACCATATATAAACACATACAAGCATAAAAATGACCAGACTTAGGGGGACCAGTGTGTCGTCCTCTCTGGTCTGCGGTTTACCTAAGTCTCATATATTATGTGTATATGGACCCTCTCCCCCATTGCTGAAGTATTATATATATACATACATATATATATATATATATATATATATATATATATATATATATATATATATATATATATATATATATATATATATATATATATATATATATATATATATATTTAATCCTTGGTAACAAAGTGGGTTTCTCACGAAAGAAGCTGGTAAATGATTATCAAAGCGTACAGGTCTTTTTACACTGAAAACTGAAGTCTATGTACCTGCATCTCTCTGTTCTATTTTTGGACACTTTCTGTCATATTTTGCAGAGTTTGCTTACATATGTAACTACTCTGGATTTCAAAGTGGTCTTGCATGTGCTACAAGCCTTCTCAGATTTGATTTTTTTTGTCCACATAAATTTATAGAAAGCAAAAAGGATTCGTTATATGGTTGAGGATCACTTGAGCTTGGACACATGGGGCCCTTTTTACACTGAAAATGTGATTTTCAGCCGCTGCACAGCCTGAATGTCAATCTGATAGTAAAAATAGGGCAGATAATTAATACACATGTAGTTACATCAGCTGATACTATGTTGCAAAGAGGTTTCATGTTGCATGAAGCACTCATGATTCGAATCTGATTTTTTTTCCTGATATTCCAGAATCAGGGGTCGCCACATTGACCATGTAAATGCGTATCGATGTCTCAGCTTACTCTCAAAGTTTTGGTTGTTTTGTAAAAATTACAATGTTGTCCAAGGAGCAGACTTTCGCAAGTTTGCTGTTCTCTTCTCGAGCAGTGTTGAGAAAGGTAAGGTAGAACAGCGTGAAATGTGAAACGAAAGCATCATGTGTAGCTTTAAGGTGTTGTGTTTGTAGCTCTTCACAGAAGACTTAATTACTGAATCCGACCCTGCTTCCCTTTTTCTATGTACCCTGTTCTTAAAAGAATTACTTTGCATATTCCTTGTCAAATGGACTTTCAGGAATTTGTACTTTGGACCTTTTTTTCTCTTGTGGCACCTCATTGAAATTGCACACTGGGAGGTGTATAAATAAATATACATGTCTGAGTTAAGCCAAGCTCTCTTAATTACACTCTTTAGAGCAATACGTACATTTTCTGTATGCCTTGCAATTTTTGACCAGGAAAGATTTTTTTAATGATCAAAGTTGGAGCAACGCCACACTCTGCCAGCATATTTTTCATCAGTGTATGCACATATTAGAATCCAAATGGCCATGCACAGAACTCATCACATCAGTACTTTTGACTTTCCGATATTTAGTTCACGAGTCCTAGGCTTCGTGTTTACGGGTGCATTAATTTTGAATAGAAATGAAAGAACAAATAGATTGCACATTTGACAGAATAACGTATATATCCATCTTACAATACCTCTCAAAATAGTATCCCAGGACTGCTTTATTGTCATCATAATCTTTATCATCACTACTCTTAACGGATTGTCATTTGCGAGGTATTCTGTAAGCTGCTGCATATGATAAACATTTTTTATTATTCTATACCACAGCTATTTACACGGTATCCCAATGTACTCCATACGGCCACTTGGTTAGCTTTGGGAAAGAGATCGTCTGTTTGTGTTTGCATAACATATCAGCCATAGTGAAAGCGCCATACTTTGTGTTAATGTGACACATAAATCATTATTAAGTCGCCAGTATGTTCTTGCCTGTTCAGTGTGATAGATATGACGCACCGATCAAAACCTGCCGGGGACCCAAACTGTCAAGCTGGCTGGATAGAAATCCATATCCATACTTGCAGTTACTGGGGGCGGATCCAGGAATTGTTAACAGGTTAGAATGTGTGTCTATTTGAATTGACCGAGCTGGGGGCCGCGCAGAAAGGGGCTGCCCACCCACCCCAAACCACCACGGTAGGAACGTTTCAGCTCAACTGGCTTATCAGCCAGCAGAGATTAAGCCCTCGCTGTTCGTCCATCGTCTGTCGTCGGTTCACAATTCATATTTTCGACTTCTCCAAAACTCTCTGACAGATTCAATTCAAACTTCGTGGCAATGTACCTTGGGTGGGTCTCTAGTAAATTTGTGCAAATGATCACAGTCTAGTGATTTTTATTTTTTCATGATTTTTTTTTTTTGGTTCTTTTTGGGGACAAATCTTCTGCTCCAAAAACGCTCACCCAAATGCTTTGATATCACAGAAGAACACTCCTAGGGACTCCTAGTTCTTAATTTGTTCACCAGGTGGCACTGCAATAATTTTTTCCATTTTCAATGGTTTGTGTGTTTTCACTTTTTGTGACTCTCCGGAACTGTCACTCAGATAAATCTGAAACTTTGTGGAAGCGTTCCTTGTGAAAGGGTCAAATAAAGTTGTTCACTACGTGGCACTGCTGTGCATTCCTGACTTTTAACGTTTTATTTTTTTCAATTTGGTTACTTAACGGTAAATGCACCTTTCCTATTGATTATTATGGAAGTCAATGGGCATCCGTATGCTAGATCACATTTTTGACCTTTTCTCTGAAACCATCTGCCAGATTGACTTCAAACTTGGTAGCAATGTGCCTTGGGTGGGTCTCTACTACATTTGTGCAAATGGCTACGAACCAGTGATTCTGGATTTTTTTTAATGAATTTTTTGTTCTTTTATTGGGCAAATCTTAAAAAAAAGAAAAATCTTCGAAGAAACGGCTCACCCAATTGCTTTGATATCATACAGAAACACTCCCCTGGATTCCTTGTTCTGTACTTGTTCACCAGGTGGCGCTAATTTTGTTTTCTATAGTTTAGGATTTTTGTGTGTTTTTGCTATCTTCGACTTCTTCTCCAGAACTGTCACTCAGATTAAGCTGAAACTTTGTGGATATGTTCCTTGTGAAAGGGTCAAACAAAGTTGTTCACTACGTGGCACTGCTGTGGTTCCTGATTTTTAATGTTTTTTTTTTTTTTCAATTCAGGCACTTACCGGTAAATGCACCTTTCCGTTTAATTACTATGTAAGTGAATGGGGGGGGGGGGGGGAGAGGGTTGTTGTAAGTTTCAATATCATGTATTTTCTCCCCAAAGCATCAATGTTCTTTTTAAAGGTCTCATTCAATATTCTTCAATTTCTCATGCTCCAGTAAAATTTATATTTTTAATGACATTTTTTAGGTAAATCTTTGAAATACTTCTAAATGCTATATGCATTTAGCTCAGGCTCAACACGGTCTATTCAGTTGCAGCTTTGATTTTCCGAACTCTTGGCTCAGCTGAGCACGGGCTGTTCACAGCGCCCTCTAGTTACGAAGTAATAGGGGAAATGGCGCTCTCGTGAGCATTCTGATAGTCAAATTAAAATCCAAGCTTAAAAGATTCACTCTAAGCTGATTATATGCTTTCAACCATGATGATATAAAATTGATTTCAACTTTTTATCAGCTATATTGCTGTACATAAGTCAAAGTCCCTAAGCTAATTTCACTAGTAGTAGTTACTTGCCAGAAATAGGGTTGTACATTATCATTCTCCTAGGGTGTGGTACTGCAAATTAAGTAAGATATAAGCTTTTCTAGGTTTATTGGCTTTTGTCGATGTATTTTAAGTGGAGCAAATGAGCTGAGTCGGTCTCATACATACATACATGCATACATACATACATACATACATACATACATACATACATACATACATACATACATACATACAGCCTAAGTGTACATAGGACCTAACGTTACATGTATAAGTTCTTTCTCTCTCTTCTTGTCTGCCTGTCTCTCTCTCCCTTCCTTCCTTCCTTCCTTCCTTCCTTCCTTCCTTTCTTTCTTTCTTTCTTTCTTTCTTTCATTCTTTCTTTCTTTCTTTTTTGGGGCCCCGCAAACAGTCTTGAGATCCACCACAGACTATATAATTACACTGAGATAAATGATTTCAAGCTTCAGGCCGAGGATATAGGCTGTCATCTTCGACATTTTACATCAATATGGTGTGCGGTAGAAAAAGTCCGATCTCAACATCTGAATTTTTGAAGTGAGAGAATCAGACTTTGTTCCATATTCAGAGATAATCGGGAATAGGAAACATTTTTGCAACCCAACGTCTAGTTTTTACCCCCTTGGTCGAAACGCCGAGTCTGTGCTCTTACTTTCGTGTCTGTAACTTGTTATGCAATGGAACAGTTACATTCAACTTGACACAGGCGTGTACAATGCAAGGCTTAACGCAAAAGTAGATCACTAGGTCAGTTATATGGGTCAAAGTAGCTGATTGACTTTCAAATTATGTTTCGCTCAGTGACCACAAGAGGGCAGCAGTTTATCACCTGGTATTTCAGGGCATTGGTGATCACACAGTGGCAACACCTTTCAGGCCCAATGCAAGAGCTGACTATAAATCATTCAAATAGTCTCCAGTGCCAGGCTGTTGTATTCACACAATGAGGAGGTGTCACCTCACATTATTGGCCTCTTCATGTGTAGCCCAAACAATCGAGGCCAGTCAGTTGGCATTCAGTGTTTTATGTCTCTGTCAGACGAAGAGTCTTGATTTGGGACATGTAAGTGCATTGGTCAAGGGTATCTTAAGACTTTTCGGTCTTCACATTTTGAACAAAAAAGCGATTTCGTGTAGTTGCACATATACTTTTCATGCCATTTTAACCTGGGCAGCAGAAACTGAAGGGTAAATTATTAAAGCAACAACACACCAATGACCATGGTGCACAATGAAATAAAGCCTTTTGTGTTTTATACTGTTTATTTAAATCAGCATTATAGGGATCAAGAAATGAAAGCATACATATACAAATATATATTAAAAATGACATGATACACAACATGATATTATAGTAATAATTATAAACGCTTTTTCAAAACATATTTTTAATTTTAAAAGGATCTGGTTGGCTGCACGAGACGTAAAAATACGTTCAGCCGCCAGGAGTATGAGGTAACTGATCGATAATATTAACATAAGAAATTTCTCATATTTTTTTCCTGTATTATTACATACTGGTATTTAAATGATCAAAATTGGTCAATGGGACGTTAGGAAAATTAAGACACCAAAAGACCGCCGGAAATAGGAAAAAAAATCAATTTTTGACCAATGGCCGGTGCAAGGTGATAAAGAAAATATGTTTATTATAGTGTACATATGGTTCCCTGTGTATAGATACTTGTGGGTCAAAACTGAATCCATTCTACAAGCTATTTGATTGACCTTTGGACCTTTTAAACTATGAACTGTGATGTAAAACGTCAGTCGAAAAACGTAAAGAGAAATCTCATTTAACACGTACTTTTAACCCCATACAGTAAATCATGGGGCAACATAATTACTTTTTAGTTGAAAAACTGGGTCAAATTTTGGCATGCATTTACATGTGATTCAACATGAGTTTTGATCAAATATATCACAGATTAGTGACATGCAATCCTTGTTTTTGTTCATTACTTGTTGAATTTTGGATCATATCTGATTATGTATCACGATTATCACGATTGAAGGTCACACATCTCACTACAATTTATGACACGAAGCAAAACTTCTATGTTGAAAAAAACAACAACATATTTTGAGATTTGTCAATGTGATAATCAGAAAACCATTACTATTACTACTACTTCTACCACTGCCACTACTACTACTACTTCTGATGCTGCTACTACTAATGTATTGAATCCCTAAAACTAAGGAAACTAAATAAAAATACATCGAAATACAGAACGGAAAGTAGCACACCACAAGAAATATACCACCATCCAGAAAATACTTTCAGTTTTAAAACTATATTGCGGAAGCAAATAAGACTTTGACTATTATATATGTATGGTACTGTATAAAGCAAGGGGGAGGGGGAGCCAGCAAGCTGATACGCTGGTAATAATGCTGTTCCATTACAAGGTGCGGAAAATAACAAAATGTATAGATAATGGCTGGTGCGAAATGCAGAAAATAAAATTGACCTTTGATGTTACGCAAATACACAAAATGAAATACCCAGTACAACAGTGACGAAAATCCCTTTACAACCCCTTATGAATTATGTGACCTGGGACCGCGATACCCGGAATACAAAACTTCCGTGTATCTTAAATTTCAGTCTAACGTTCGGGATGCGGAGAGTGATTAGATAATAGCATACAGCTCTGTTAAACCTGATCCGTGAAAGCTGCATTTGACATGGATCACAACTGAATGTACACTATATACTGTTAGGATTCGTCATGCATGAGGATATAACGGTTGCGCACAGTTCAAACTGTGGTACGTTATTGTCTTTCTATCAATGGAGTGTTGTAAAAGTGAAAGTCTGGTATAATTGTTAATTTTAACCCTTAAATTGCTGATTTAAGATTGAGTCAACAGCTTTCCTGGGGACACTTTGCGCGCATTGCGCGCAAAGTGTCCCAAGGAAAGCTGTTGACTAAGACTACTATTTAATTCGGACATGGCTTGCTGGTATTTGAATGAAAGGTATCTTCATGAGGAATTTGACTATTTTAACCATTATATGTTTAATGGTAATGAGAAAGCAACTATAGTAGTGATTAGCACTTTAAGGGTCAACAAGATGAAAGGACACAGAAAAGAGGATTTATGGATACTTGTGAAAACGAAAGTCTGGTATGTGTGTGTGTGTGTGTGTGTGTGTGTGTGTGTGTGTGCGTGTGTGTGTGTGTTTTCCCTACAAACTGAAATGACATAGAGAGTTTCATGTAAACAAAATTAGATATACCAGTATTGACTATCATCACTTGGATTATAATATAGTGATAGTTTCTGATAATAATAAATCACCTATTTGTTCTCAAGTTGCACAATTTCACACATGACTTGTGTAATTTCGGTCAGATCCCAACTATCATTCTTTGCCTGAACTACTTCCGGATTCCTATGTGTTTTTGTAGGGGCTGTACATACACATTGATTATTCCTGTCCAATAAAAAGTATTGACATTTATACTAATCATACTTTTGCTTTGTGAAGAAACATAGCATATTCATCAAGACACGAACAATGTATACACCAACTAGGAAAGATGATTTGCTGATATTCAAGTTTTGAAATTTCAAATGATGCTAATTAGCATAATTTAAATTGCTACAACGTTTGCTTTTGATTCATTACATGCGCAATGGTCGATAACCGCCTAGTAGAAGTTAAAATGACATCCTTATCTATAATAGTTTTGAAGATATTCAAGTTTTAAAATTTCAAATGCCCCTAATTTGCATAATTTTAAGCATCTTCATTCCTCTGCATAACACGGTCAAATTTCTTGTATGGAGGTACAATCATGCCAAGCTTGGAGTTTCTACATATAATAGAGTCATAGAAAAGTGTCGGACAAATTCACTGGTAAAGAAGAAAGAAGAAAGAAAGAATTTCAGGAAAAACAGAAAAGTGTGTGTTGACACACACACTTTAATTATACAGTCACGTGCCAGAGTAGGGTGCAAATTTAGTAATATACAAGAATACGTTCCCACATAAGCGTGCAGAACACTTCAACAGAGTTGTGATAAAACTGATTTTCCGATAGGCCAAATGATAAGAATGCAATAATGTAAAGTATGTACATTTCTCTAATCTTCGGCTGCTCCTGCTAAATGGATGTACATATATATATATATATATATATATATATATATATATATATATATATATATATATATATGTGTGTGTGTGTGTGTGTGTGTGTGTGTGTGTGTGTGTGTGTGTGTGTGTGTGTGTGTGTGTGTGTGTGGAAGGATAAGTCAATGAACTGGGCTGGATATCCATTTGTTTGGGCTATCATTGGGTACCGCCATGTTTGGACTAACGCCAAAGTTAACCTTTTCCCCCTTAAACTAGCCAAAATCGGCTGGTGGTCAAACGGCGCCTGCTTCAGTGTTTCCAACCAGCTTCAACAGTAATGATAAACAATTTTGACTGAGAATTGTAGATGAGCCCTATCAAGATCACATGCCCCAGGTCAACAACTTTCCTTGGCATGAGTTGGGCACTAAATGCCCAACTCATGCGAAGGAAAGTTGTTGACTCAAGTGTCAATTCAAGAGGGGAAGGGTTGCTCAACGTGAAGTTTTCTCGCGCAGTTTTCTTTGTTTTTTTATAATCGTTTTATTATGCCTTCACGGATGGAGAAAGTAAAATAAATATAAAGAATACATGGAACTATATGTCCCAATAATAAGTAGAACCAAATCAGCAAGAAAGCATTGCTGACCTAAGACATTAGATAAATCATAGGACAGTGGATGAAATATTTACATAAAAATTACAACAGGACATAATAAATACACATAAATCAAACCGGACACATCATCTATACTGCTGGGGAAAAAGGTGCTACCCCCTTGTTCAACGTTATGCACGTGTTATGAGGATGTGTGTGGGGAGTTTGTTTACTTTATTATACCATTGCTTTTCACATCACTTTTGGGGAGAAATGGTGGTTTTTAAAAGGACCTTTTTTGGTTGTTGTATTTGGAAGACTGCATGCATTAATGGCGGGTATGACCACCACACTTCTGTCAGGATGCTTGGATCTGCCTTGGCATGCTGTTGCCAGCTTGATGATCTCATCCTGGGGAATTTGATTCAATGTGATTCCACTGGCTGTGTGCCTTTGTGCCAGTTGGTCCAGGGTGGCCGCGGGTTCTCCAGACTCATCCCTGATTCGATGGCCAAGCACATCCCACAAATGCTCGATGGGGGACAAGTCAGGAGAGGGAGCTGGCGATGGCAACAATGGGATGAAGTTTTGCTGTAGATACTGCATGATGACTGGGGCAGTGTGTGGTCGTGCATTATCCTGTTGAAACAGTAGCTCTGGATATTGTTAGATCATCAACTATGGGCAAGATCTCATCCCCGTAGCACTGGTTTGTTAGTGTTCTGTTCTACCTGATAAGAATATTTCTCCCTGTTGTTGAAATCCCCCCAAACACACACACACACACACACACACACACACACACACACACACACACACACACACACACACATACACACACACATCATGACACTGCCTCCTCCAATAGGGATCATTTTTATTTTGTGATGACCACCAGATGGCGTTTTTTACAAATAAAGTACCTCTCTCTGTTCAACCATGCATCCCTCTGCCATGGACCTACTATCTGATCAGATAGTTGGTCCATGCTTCTACAAACCTCAGAAGGCATTCGTCGAACTGTTAATTCTTCCATCATGGAAATCCAAGCAGAATCGGGATTCATGTGACCACATGGTGCTGTTCCATTGATTTCTGGCCCAGGCTGCATGTTCCTCACACCACCACCCATCTTGTCTTGTGTGCAGGACTGAGAGGGATGCAAATGGCAGGGCAGAATGCCCTCAGTTTTGCTGACACTGGTCCCTTGTTAATGGTAGACTTTGATACTCTGATGTCACAGGCCCGGCGTCACTACTGACGATGCATTTCGGTGGAAACCTGTGCCTCTTCATATACTGGATCAAGTAACGGTCATCCATCCGATATGACAGTCTTGGTCACCCAGATCCAGTCTTTCTCTTGCATTCTCTGGTTTGAATGGTCCCATCACCCTTTTTCCCCCGATGGCCTGGAACACCCAATGATCCTGGCAACCTCCGGCTGGGAAAGGCCAGCCTCCAACATCCCAATGATTCTACCCCTGTCAAATTCAGGCAGTTGTGACTGACCGGCCATGGCCCCTTACAAAACCCATTGGCACACCAATTCCAGACACAGTTTTTGCACCTGTCTGGCCGTTGCTTTGTTTTCAGGGCATTTTGTGTGTGTGTGTGTGTGTGTGTGTGTGTGTGTGTGTGTGTGTGTGTGTGTGTGTGTGACTGCTCAGGCATTCCCTATGCTATCCTGTTGATCTTACATAATATTCCAAGAGACACCCATTTTTCAATATAAAGACATCTTTTGAGCGGCCCATGTTAAACCAATGGGGGGGGGGGGCATTTTTTTCCCAGCAGTATATTAAAGAGACTTGCCTGGACTCACTGTAATGTATTCAGTGTAATAGTTTTGTTTAGACAGCATCTCGATAGTTTCGTAAGGACGTTGAGTAAATGACCAATCACAACTAACATAGATCAACATAAAATTCAGCCTTGCTTCATTATTTACATACTGGTCAATTGAAAAATAAAGACTCTACTTATGACCGGGCGTCTTTTAGGTAGATGAATTCGTATGTTCTGGAAGTGGAATAAAAATGTACCTTTCTCTCCCATACGCGTTTGACCAAGATCAGTTTCTGTTGCAAGCGCTCACTATGCGTTAAAAATGGTTACCTCAAACTTTGTGCTTGCTTTTTAAAATTTATTCGAGTTTTCGCAAACGAAACTTTGTTTTTGTTTCCTTGACGCTTCAAGATGTCGCATTTTCTTTCTTTCTTTCTTTGTTTCTTTCTCTCTCTCTCTTTCTTTCTTCCTTCCTTCCTTCCTTCCTTCCTTCCTTTCTTTCTCTCTTTCTTTCTTTCTTTCTGTCTCTGTCTGTCTGAATCTATTTATTGGGATGTGACAGTGCCAAGTCCTGTCTGAGAATGTTGTTTAAAACGTATTGGATGACAAGCTGAAACAATGTACCACTCTGCTGCCTGTCAGGCCTGATATGTGTACAGGGGACACGGTTGTGTGTGTGTGTGTGTGTGTGGGGGGGGGGGGTTGATGAGGCACCTGATACACTGGTACGAAAATAAAAATGCTTCAATACAGAGTACATAAAAATACAATACTCTTGGTACACAGCAATTTCACATGTAACCAAGAAAACCCGGAATTTCGAAAAAAAGTTAATCATAAAACTTAAAGCTATGCACAGAGAGAGAGAGAGAGAGAGAGAGAAGAGAGAGAGAGAGAGAGAGAGAGAGAGAGAGAGAGAGAGAGAGAGAGAGAGAGAGAGAGAGAGAGAGAGAGAGTGCAAAGTAACAAGTAAAAAACCCACGAACATATTTTACATGTTTGTGTTAAAGTGCAAATCTACATTTGCTTGGAAAAAACTTAACGCCCATCTGCGTGGTTATGCAAGTATTGGAGAGAGTGGGTTTACAAGCGTATGTAGAGGTATCCATACCAAAATACTTGGAAATTGTTGCATCACCCGTCACAGAAAGACGCGTTGCACGATTATGACTCCAAAATCCAATACCTCAGTTTCAGGCTTATTGTGCAATGCTACAATCACATGATAAAGATGTGTATCTCCTGACACTTGTCATGTGAATATCTAACGAGTCCGCTTTTGTAATGATCGCAGTCTCGATATCTCGGACATAAATAAACATGATATACTAGGTGCAGTCTTACTAAGTACATAAGATTACCTGTCAATTTTAGGCCACTTCAAAGCGTCAAGTTGTACGGCTCTTTCCCGCCAAAGTGAGGACCAGACATCTCTCTGTTTTATATATATATATATATATATATATATATATATATATATATATATATATATATATATGTATATGTATATATATATGTATATATATACATATATATATACATACATACATACATACATACATACATACATATACCGTATGTTTTTCGCTAATAAATTGCATGAATTCGTCACTTCAGCTCGATCAGCTCAAGACTGATTCCATTGTGGCTGCAATGGGGGCCAAAATAGACACACAAGTCGCAGCAGGAAAACAAAAGTTGATATTTTGTGCTGAATCGCTCTTCATGGCCAAATTTTGTTGACAGTTATGGCTTCGAATTCGATGGTACCATATTGAACGTGCCCGTGCTTTCTAGTGATAGGCAAATATAATTAAGCAGTGACTTTGTGTGAAGCCGTAAAAGCGATGACAGACATACTTTCATTTGTTGTTGGAATGCATACTGCGGAACACAATTTAAAGCTGCTAATATATTTGCCGGTCCATTTGAGCTGACTTTATACTCCCAATGCACGCACCTTCTCATTGAATAAAAAGTAGGCAACCGTAAATATTTGTTAACATTCGCCAGGCTAAAAGAGGTTTTTAGTGGTGCCTCGAGTTCTGTCAGATACCAAAATTCTGCACACTCATGGGGTACTGAATCAAACGGCCCAGTGAGTCAGCCATATATATCATTGGCACATTGATCATGCCTTGGCACCTTTCATGCACGGTATTGCGACAGGTTATTCGACGACTTTGCGTTATTGAAGTGTCAGGGAGTGCAACAAGTTTGCATATGATGTATACTTTAATGTTGTCAGCAGCGCGTGATAGACCAGTAACTCTTTGGTGGGCAGAGCGCGCAACTGAAACCAATAATTAAGTCTGTGTGCCAACACAGACTATTTGTTTTCACTCAAATACTTTTTATTTATTTATTTATTTATTTATTTATTTATTTATTTATCTATCTATCTATCTATCTATCTATCTATCTATCTATCTATCTATCTATCTATCTATCTATCTATCTATCTATCTATCTATCTATTTATTTATTTATTTATTTATTTGTTAGTTTGTTTGTTTTGTTTGTTTGTTTGTTTTATTTATTATTTTATGCATACCAACACACAGACATTTGGTTTTCCTTCAAATGCTTTCTTTCTTTCTTTCTTTCTTTTTCTTTCTTTCTTTCTTTCTTTCTTTCTTTCTTTCTTTCTTTCTTTCTTTCTTTCTTTCTTTCTTTCTGTCTTCCATCTTTCTTTCTTTCTCTCTTTTTCCCTTTCTTTCTTTACTTTCTTGTAATTTGTTCCTCAGTTTTTGTCGGACACGTTCCGAAAAGTACTAAACTTGATATGGTGATTGACCAGCAGTGAAGTGAACCGTTTAGAGTGGAAAAGTCACAATTATGAAAATTATGCAAAATTTTATTAGGGCATTTGAATTTTTAAATGTTTAATAGCACCAAAGCTATTCAAAGTAGTGGTGTCATTCCAACTTAATTTCATTTGTTTGTGCTATAGGCGCATCCAATAAACCACAACTAAAATTTGTAGAACTTAAGTTTATGCAAATTAGGGGCACTTGAAATTTTAAATGTTGAATATCTTCAAAACTATTGACAGAGGTACAATTCGAACTTGAATTCATAGGCTTGTTCCACAGGCACATCCAATAGACCACAAGTAAAAAGTGTAGAATTTTAATTTATGCTCGTTACAGACACTTGAAAAGTTAAAATATCTAATATCTTAAAAACTAGTAAAGGTAGAAGTACCATTCCAACTGAATTCATTTTTTGTGCTATAGATACATCCAAGGGACCACAAACAGAAGTTGTTCAATTTTAAGTTTTTGCTAATTATCGACACTTGAAAAGTATAAATGTTTAATGTCTTTGAAACCATTAAAGGTAGAGGTATCATTATAACTTTAATTCATGCGTTTATGCTATAGGCACATCCAAGAAACCACAACCAAATGTTGTATAATTTTAATTTATGCAAGGGCACGTGAACAATCCACATGAAGCAGAGAGGTGTCCACAATATCTTCGATTCTTAGGTTTGTGCTACAGTGTTGGTCATACTTGTATTTTAAATCTCTGCTGAGCGCTTAATTCTATGAATTTCTTGAGCAATGTACAATTATTTTTTTTTTCTTCAAGCTGAGTAATGTGCATGACTATAACATTTAAAAGACAACGGGTGTCATTTTCATTTGTTTTGTCGCAGGTGCAGCCCATGGATACAAAGCCAAGATTGTAGGATTTTAATTTATGCAAGCTTTGAACGCACACAGACTGATTCGCTTTTGAAGCAAATCTTTTTTCTAGTTTGAAATACTTGTTTTTGTTTGATCCTGTGCCTTCGTGATATGATGGAAAATTTAAAAACGAGAATCCAAACAGATGAAATACATCAAATGAAAAGTTTCCTTCCATGCACTGTGCGTGTTCCTCATTTTGCACCTAGCAGAAAGTTTAGGACTCAGCCCAGAATAGCTAGTTTATGTTTTTTTTTTTTCGAATTTGCTATCAAGGCGAATGACCAATACCACAACCTCAGTGGATCCTGCCAGAGCGTCAACCCCCTCCACATTCTCTGCTGCCGACAGCACCCTGATTCATCCCGCAGTCAGGGATAGTAATCTGGGATGGCCTTGATCTGGACATGGACCCACAGTCAGACATGGCCACTACTGTCTGCACCAACACTGACCTCTCTCAACCACCTGATGAGGATATGCTTCAAGAGCTACTGTTGGCAAAACGCAAAACACCTTTAACTCAACACCTCAAGTCTGTGAATTTCATTTTTCCCCCAAGGGACATTGGTAGGCTTAAGTCAGTTCTTCAATCTCCTCTAGAGTAAACAGTCTCACTGCTGCAGGTCTGTGCTTTTGTGTGGGGTAACGTTTTCAGCCAGTATTGAGCAATACCTCTCTGTCACACCTCATGGATACGGTTACAGCAACCTACCGGGACACGGGAGGTATAGAGGAAGCAGCTTCAGTTGCTTCCACATTTGAATTGCACTTCATCCCAAAAGCAGTTGACGGAGGCCCAGTTTGGCCAATATATGACTCATCACCCTTGATGGATTTCTTATCATCACTGGGATTTAACGTGCCCTCAATTTCAAAGGCTCTCTAGTCCTTTACTACTTAAATGTATTTTACAAACGGGGACATTTCCAATGCCTTCTTACATTTACCTGCACATAAAGCTTGTAGAAAATTCGTGGGCGTCCATTACAGGGATAAGTACTATCAATTCGCCTGGATTCCTTTTGGCTTAGCCCTTGGACCATGGGCTTGTCAACAGGTCTGCGGACAGATCCATGCAGAGTTACACATCCCTTTTCTGTTATATATGGATTGTCATACCAGACAGTTACTGCCGCTGTCAACTCACTCTTGATACGTTTCCAAGAATTAGACATCCCTGTGAATAACAAGAAATCAGTGTTAACACCTACCCAGACCATTACTGACTTGGGTTTACAACTACAAGCCAACAACAATAAACTTGTGCTTCAATCTTATCGAGCAAGAGGGCTCCACGAGGTACTAGACTTATGCCAGAATGTCTTGTATCTACAAAGCAAAACAAATGACCTCGGGGCTAGATCCACTAAATTTCTTTTGGATAAGTGGTTGTACATAGCAAAAAATACTCCTAAATTTGATAACTGTTGCTGCAAAACTATTCAATATATATGTTGTTACTTTAAAATAGAATCTTATGGCAATACACACCTCTAGCCCATAAGATTTTGCATATTGAGTTGTGTATTCTGCCAAAGAAACATCAAACTGCTAATTATGACCTCTCCTACTATTACCCTTTATGCTCAAGCTTTGGCCTGGCCAATATTGCCTGTCCAACAATGGACTGTCAAAGACATGGCTACTTACTACAAAATCTACTGGCACACTAAATTGACAAGGACATTCATACCAACAGTGATTCCTATGGTATATGTGGAGACCACTCCTGCCCAGCTTGGGATCGTATGTTCCAAATGATCCATGGCCATTCCTTTACCAACAACCACACCTATTATCAGAGTAGAAGCTTTGGCGGCAACATCAGCCATTTAAACATCCACTGAACCAATGACCCTATTCACGGACAATTGTGCAGTCTTATATGGATTAAGAGAGAAATACATTCACACAATTTGGATCCACAGCGTTTAATCCATCTGCTTTGCATGAGTAATTTGCAGGACAAAATTGTGACAAAACATATAAGTTCCACAGAAAATCCAGCCGATGTCCCTAGCAGAGAGTTGCTGTATACATGAACTGTGACTTTTATATGATTAATCTTATTTATTACTGGAAAGTGACAGTACAGTTGCTTATTTTCAAACAGAGATCTTATCTTTATTCTACTTGTACAAATTACCTGGCCACTACTCACGCAACTTGGGGTAAGTTAAACCATAAATCCAGTAATCCTATTGGCCACTACTATGTATATAAGGAGGCCCAGGTCAGTCTTCAATCAGTTGATTGATTCTGATCTGCAGGGACCTAAGTCAGCAAAGTACAGGGCAAAGACGGTATTGTCGACTCCTTGAGGTTTTTATTTTTCCGTGAAAGTTTTATTAACTCATTCCACCCTGGTAGAAGACTGAGTCAACAGCTTTCCTTGGCGCGCTCTGGGCGCAATGCGCCCAGAGCGCGCCAAGGAAAGCTGTTGACCATGGGCATATAATTTGGAATGATCTTCCATGCAAGTTTCATCCAAAATATTGAAAAATAATCCCTAAATTAGTAAAATACAATTAGCAGACGACATTTATATATTAGCGGGAAAAAGCGTCATCAGGGTGGAATGAGTTAAGGCCTATGGGAAAGGAACACTTGCTGCTGTCTATTTTGACCAAAGCTTTTTCATTTATTATTTACTCACTTTCGATTACATGAAGCAGCACATCCTCTTTTTTAACCTGTAATAATTAAAAAACAAAAACAAAAAAAATTGATTTTCTCTTACACTGTGATTATAACTTGGATATATACATATTTATTATGATATATTGTACTTTTCCCCAATATCGGGGGTTTTAATAAGATTATTATTATTGTTAATATTATTATTATTATCATCATCATCATCATCATCATCATTATTATTATTATTATTATTATTATTATTATTATTATTATTATCATCATTATTATTATTGTTATTATTATTATGGTTGTTGTTGTTGTTATTACCATTATTATTATCTAGCCAGTGACAATCTTTCAGAGATTTGGCCAGCTAAGGAGCTCATTTCCATTCCATCTGGGGACCTCTTTTTTTGGCCCTCATACACCCTGAAGGACTGCAATTACGCAGACGGGTCAGACAGCAGAGCTGATGTAGGTCATCAGTGGACGGCCACTACTTTCTCCCTGTGTCTCATGCATAGCAACCATTCAAAACAATTCCGTTCGCTTGTCAAAACATGCCTTTTACAACACAGTTCACTCTTCATTTGACACTAGGACAGCTCCTACTTATTATCGTTTTTACAAGGTACTCGGACAAATGCTTATTTACCATCATATTCTCCAATTGAAAAGTTTCTTGGGAGGGAGCCACCTGCCTCATGGCAGATCCATGTATTTAGCATGGTTAAAAGTACTTTCTCAATAAAATAAACAACACGAACACAGAAAAATCTCAAGAAAATGTATTTACATATATTTGAAACATAAAGGATGCTTAAATTGATTAGAAATTGGCTCTCTTTTGGTTGAAAGGGTGCTATTTGTGGATGTTTATGTAGTATGTATTACAAATTTGCCCTGATCATGGTGGAAGCATCAGTCTGTTGTCCTGGCAACACAGGAAGTGAACAGGATTGCAGTTGAAAATGAATGTCTGCTATTGGCCGAGTTATGGCTAGAAGAAAATTTCAAATGGCTAAATGACCTTGACCTTTGACCTTTAGATGTCACATGTAACTTACAAAAAGTTGCAGTGTTACAAACATATTAATTGAAGTTGGATTGGTTACCTGTATCTATAATAGTTTTGGAGATATTCAATCTTTAAATTTTCAAATGGCCCTATTTTGCATAATTTTCAAAACCGTTGTACCTCTTTACAAAAATTCAAAACTTATGTATGGAAGTATGACCATGCCAAGTTGGGATAATGACCGATTCGCCACCGTACACGAGTAACCGTACGCGTGATACATTCTAAGTTTACAGGGTGCACTGATGAAATAGCCATCATAGCATGCGTATAAATGAAAGTATCAACGTAATTTTACTCAGGACTAGGTATATTTTGTAATAATGAATGTATACAACAGTGAACCGTGTAAATGATTATGTGTATTGTGCTTATAATTGCGTGTGGAAGAGTGTACTTTTAAAAAATATATGATGCATACTTCTACATTTCTAAAGATTAATAAAATCAATTAATCAATTATATGGGTAATCTTTTTCTCCCCCTCTCCCCCCCCCCAAAAAAAAAGAAAGAATAAAAACATTTCATACTCCATAGTATATGGGGAAACTACTTCAGTTCATAACAAGTGCAATACCAAATGTGTGAAGTGTATTGTTTAATTTAATAGATCAATATCACTTTTGTACCCAAGAATCCTTTTTAGTTTAAACGATGATCTTGACCTTGCAATAAATTCGTCATCTAAAATATGAGAAATTGAAACTTTGTATTCAAAGCCTTTGTAAAATATTCATGATCAATTTGTAAAATTATTGCTTTGTCCTCAATACAGCGAACAATCATTAAAACATATTCCATGAATGAATATCATATGTATGTAAAGTTCCAAACAGTTTAAGGGTTTAATTCTAATATAAATGAATGTTTTTCCAAAGCTCCGACCTACGAGTTGCAAAGCTCATCACTGATCGATCCAAGTGTAAGCAAAGTATACATTTTCTTGTTGCTAATGTGGCATACATCAAATTGGAACAAGCATGGATCGTCGGCGAGCCATGGTACAAGCACGAACACCGTCATTCTCTTAATTGTTGAATAAATATGATGATAATCAAAGTGTCCCTTTGATTATTGCCCCAAATGTAAATGCTCATTCTACGACAATATACAGCCCAATTTTCTTCAAACAAATGACATGTGAATTTTAGAGGTCCCAATTACCATTATTTTGAGGACTTTTTCCCTCCATGGATTCTAACGAGTCCTTGGAAATCAGGGGAAAAACTTTTGCAAATAAAATAGGCATGAAGGATTGATGACAATGTTTCCAAAACATTTTTATCGAAAAAGACTAAAAAACTGAAAGAAGAAAGAACAAACACACTCCCTAAAAAAACAAAACAAAGAAGGGGGGACAAAAACCAAACAAAACAAAACAAAACAAAAAACAAACAAAAAGAACAATTAAAAAGGAAAAAACCCACAAAACAAAACACACACACACACACACACACACACACACACACACACACACACAAACAAACAAACAAACAAACAAACAAACAAAAAGCACATGGGGACTGAGTCAGTCCGTACGTTGAATGAGAATATATTAAAAAATGATAAGCACGTGATAAAGCGTACACAGGAAAGTATTTTTGGGTATGATAAAATGTGCGGCAGTGCAAAACTTGCGCTCATACACAACCCATCAACCTTATAGGCGATCATCATTTTCCACAGGGAGCACGAGGCATGAATATTAATTTCCCGCCACAACTGCTTACCTAGTTGTCTTATAGTAACCATAGTCGCGCCTGGCGAAATAGGGCAGCTACCTATGTGGGCAAGCGGGATTTTATCAATATTTTGGAAATATAGAATACTTAGTACAGGAAAATGGATATTTCTTCTTATATCCAGTTTAAAATGCACTAAATGACTAGGGTTCTGGCATTTGTAAATTCAAATTTCTCTAAAACACAGTAATTTTGTGAGAAAGGGGTATCCTGTCTTGTTTGTGACAGTGATATACCTGTGTGCCCTCCGTGACAGCGGGGGGTGGGGGTGGGGTGGATGGGTGGTGGGGTGGGGGTGGGGGTGGACTCCCATTACTTAGCATTACGGGTAGATTCCGCTGGAAAGACTCTCATTTTTGACCACTTGTCGCTCTCAATGACCCCCTTTTTAAAACCATCGATCCTGAAGGCCCCATGTTTTTAAAATTGTCGTTCCCAACTACCCCCATAACTTCTACTCGAGCTCAATTTCGGCTCTTTTTTCTGTATGGGATGTGCACTTCTATCCTGGGACTTTGTCGACACCAGCTCCCACCCCCTCCTTTTTTCTTATTGATTAGCTCCCATTGGGTCTGGGTTTCATACCCTCAAAGGAGCATATCCACCCTAAAATATGGGTAGCCCCCCCCCCCCCCCGTGACAGCCATGTGCCCCGTGCTTTGTGGTGGGAAATTAATATGCACATCTCGTACTGAAGCTGTTAATGCCATAGAAAATGGAATTATTTTGAAGCACTGTATATTTGAATCCATGTATTTTAGAATTGTTTAACTTGATTTATGATGAAGACAGACCGCATTGTCACACCTGCTTCTGGACAGGAGACCGGAGACGAGACCGGACAGGTGACAAGCTTCTGTAACAGGAGGGCTGGTATCCAGTTTAGTAAGCAATTTCTAATAATAAAGTAGACGGGGCTTCCAGGTCGTGTCATGAGGTGTCATCCTGAAGCAGGCCCTTGCTTGCTTTTAGCAAATATGAGGGACGGCCGGGAAACACACGTTGGGCACACAGGGGTGGGGAAAGGCTATTTAAAAAATGTTTCGCTTTCAGCGCAGGGAGAGAGACTTTATCCGTATAGCAAAGTGAACACAAATTCCGTAAGCCGTGCTTGACAAAATTCGTTTTCTGTAACGCGTGCCGATAGCCATCTGTACGTGTCATGGAATTTCTATGTGGATGAAGAATATTGATCATGTATAACATGAATCAACTTCATGTATTGGACAAACGTTACCGTTTTTATCTTCTGATTAGTTAGTGATGCTGAGACACCCCGCCTCCCCCCCCCCCCACGATTTTTTTTTTTTTTAATTAGATAACATGTACTTTGTTTCCTGCATTGTGTACCAGATAAAATTTATTTACTGTTTTCTGTACTGATTCATTTTTCCCTTGTACCGATGTACGAGGGTCCCCTTCACCTGCCCCCCCCCCCTCCGCCCTTCCCCTACATTCCAATATGTTTGCAAACATAGCCATATCGGCCAAGTATTTGGTTGTACTGGTGAGTCAGTCTCCGCGCGATCTGTCGATGGTTGTCGTGTTTCAATTAACTGATTATAGTCGCCCTCCCGCCTAGGAGCCACAGATGCAGCATTGCGTGGCAGGTGTTTAAGCGAATAAAAACAAATTCGGACGGATAAACTGAGTTGATATACGCACACCTATGACACATATAGTCATTATGCCATTGGGAGGAGAGAACTAAAATAAATAAATAAATAAATAAATAAATAAATAAATAAATAAATAAATAAATAAATAAATAAATAAATAAATAAATAAATAAATAAATGAATGATGGAATAAATAAATAAATAAATAAATAAATAAATAAATAAATAAATAAATAAATAAATAAACACCGCTTTGTGAACCAAAAGAAGTCTGCTCCTCCACTGGACACAAGTGGTCTAAAAATAGTAGGTCTTGTATGTCTGTGGTGGGAATACCTGCTCTGTCTCACGCTATAAATAGAAAGGCCTGTTTGCTGTCCATTTAACATCGGGCGTTTTCTTTTGCAGTCTCTCTAAGAATAACAATACGACTCTTACAATTTGCTAAACAGTTCGAGGCAACAAGCATGGGGTATTTTGAGCCAGTAGCCACCTAGATCGACGTAATGACAAATGTTAAAGGGGACACTTTTCATGAAGCATGATTTGGGCTTTTCAATTTTTCGTCAACTGTGAAACTAAAACACTAGAACCATGAAAGGCCTAAATAACTTGTGAAACGTGATTAAACATTTCAGTAAATTGGGAAATGTGATTTGATATTTCAATACATCGAGTTTTTTTTTTGTTTTTTGTTTTTTTGTTTTTTGTTGAACTTTTATCGTTGAATATGTCCGTGTGCCAACACACACATGCTGTTTTTCCTAGATTTCTTCCTTTCTTTCCTTCCTTCCTTCCTTCCTTCTTTCTTTCCTTCTTTCTTTCTTCCTTTCTTCTTTGCTACTAAATTTTGTTCGCCAGTTTTCTCAAACAATTTTAAACTGAGAAACTTCATACTTGGCATAATTAAAGGTTTGTACATGAATTTTTGTCTTTTCATAAGGAAGAGAAAATATTTAGAAGATTACGCAAATTAGGGGCACTTGAAATTTTAAATCTTTAATGTCTTCCAATCTTAGATCATATGGAGGTGAAAGGGCATGCCAAAGGTAAAAGGTCAAAAGTCATGTCAGTATCAAAGGTCATGCCACGGTCAAAGGTGCCATGTCAACGTCAAAGGTCATGTCAGGGTCAAAGATCATGTCAAAGGTCATTTCTGCAATTTACATGGGACCTCCACAGGTCAAAGGTCAAGGTCATTTGGATCTTTGACAATTTTTTTAGCCATAACTCGTTCAATTTTAATCTGCTTTTGACCATGTTGGGCTCAAATTCTAGATATTGTGACACTGTACAGTTTTGTAATCTGCATGTGACCTCTTAAGGTAAAAAGTTGATGATATTTTGCCATTTAAAATTTTCCTTTTAGTCCTAACTCATTCAATTTTTATCCAATTTTGACCATGTTGGACCCAAATTGTAAGTATTGCAACACTGCATATTTTTATAATTAACATGTAACCACTAAAGGTCAAAGGTTAAGGTTATTTGGACCTTTGTAAGTTTCATCTAGCCAGAAGTTGGTCAATTTTCATCCACTTTCAGCCATGTTGCGCTCAAATTATAGGTATTGCAACATTGCATATTTTTTAGTTACATGTAACCTGTAAAGGTCAAAGGTCAAGGTCATTTGGATCTTTGAAAGTTTCTGTTAGCCATAACGTGGTCAATTTTCATCCAATTTTAATCATGTTGAACTCAAAATGGCAGGTATTGCAACACTGCATATTTTTGGAATTTACATGTGACTTTTAAGGTCAAAGGAAAGGTCATTTGGACTTTGAAATGTTCATCTTGTCATATCTACAAATTTTGAAGGCAAACAGATTTACTTTGAAACATTTTTTCTTCCAGTTTTAACATCTGTATGCTAAGAGTAACCTTCGTATAAGCACAGTTTTTTTTTTTTTTTAATTTTTCGCTGAGCTTGAATCTTCCTCTCAATACATCGGTTATTCTGTGGCTTAGTATTGTTATGTATATTTACTTGTTTATTGTGATCAAGATTGTGCACATATGTCTTCGGGAGCGGGGTTAATACATGTATAAGCATTGTGCTTTTTTTCCAATCCCTTCCCTTCGTGGTGGATAACGTGAATTGTGAAATCAGAATTTTGCCCGTGAATTGTGTACTTCAGCGTTTCGCCATAAAATGTGAAAGCATTTTAACCCCCGGGATTCATGAACGGGATCCCAGTCTTGCCTCGCATTTCGAGACAAAGTGAGATACCAAATATGTTTTACTGATTCTTCTTGTGTGTATAAACTCAAAGATCACATAAAAGACCCTGTCACCCGGTGCAATAGCTCCTTGCATGTCTTATGCACCTTATCAGTACACTTGAGCCGCGCAGTCTATCTCATTGAGCATGAGACTGACGTTTTCTTCAGCACAATGTAAATATTTATATGCACTTGAGGAGACCTAATCGAGTAGATTTGGGTGGGAGATCAATCATTTGTCCAGGCGAGTACTGCTGTGGCATGTCTTTTATTTAGGCCACAGGCACCAGATACAAATTTCTCCTACTCTACACAAAAAATGTAGATAGATAGATATAACACACACTTGCAACCACGTCATCCATGTATCGTGCCATATTATTATGCATGTTCTCAAAACATACCAAACACCAAATAAATAAACAAACAAACCAATAAATAAATAGATAAATAAATAAATAATAAATAAATAAACAAACAAATAAATAAATAAATAAATAAATAGATAAATAAATAGATAAATAAATAAATAAGTAAGTAAATAAATAAATAAATAATAGATAAATAGATAAATAAACTTAACTTTTTACCTGGGCGTAAAGACAAAAATACTTTCAACCCTATAAGAAATTTGGGATTGATCATGTACTTGATATGTGTAACGCCAATATAACAGAAACGTGAGGTTCAATGTGTGACAAAGTTTTCTTTTGAAAATGTAAGATTAAACGTCAAACCCTTCAAGGACAGTTCACATCAGAACCACAACCACATCATCAACAAAACATAAAGAATGAGACGTATATAATCATTTCTAGGGTCAGACCGAGTCACATTTTAATGCTGTCTATTATAATAAATGTTCATCTTCATGAGGGTAAGCACCGCTGTCATCATGTTTCTCAAACGTAGGCACATGTACATGTACATGTGAAAAGTAAATGAATGTTGACGTTTATTTTATCGACACACTTGTCGGAATTCGATCAACCTCCTTTCCAACTGTATGACCAAGTCTCCTTGGTATGACGAAGGGGTGAGGTGGGGTTCCAGTGCACCGATAATAATTTTGCCCTGGTATAGTGCACAGAAAATAAGAGGGATTAGTATAGGGCTCAGCCCTCTTGCTTAATCGCTGCGATTGCAACTGGTTAATGTATTTGTTGTAATTTTGTTAAGTAAAAAAAATAAGAGTCCGTCCGGTACGCTCGCACGGATAATGAAATGTACGCCAGCGCGGTATTACCCTTTACTCTGCCCCCTCTATGAACACACACTTGCAACCACGTCATCCATGTATCGTGCCATATTATCATGCATGTTCTCAAAACATACCAAACACCTCGTGTCCGTGACAATATAGGCGTTGTTTATAAACACAGAAGGTCAAACGCCAGTCACGAAGTTCCCGCCACGTGCCACCATAACAGCGCGCGCAACAGCTGGTGTTTCAGCCGCCATTTTTGTTAAAGTGTGCACGTCAACAAACACTTTTTTTGTTTCTTTACCAGCAAATTTTTCCAACACTTTTCGTGGACACCATTGTACATAGAAACTCCAAACTTGGCATGAATGTACCTCCATACAAGGAGTTGGACCTTTTTATACAGAGGAATGCAGATGTTTAAAATTATGCAAATTAGGGCATTTGTAACTTTAAATCTTGAATATCTTCAAAAGTATATTACAAAACTTGTAGCAATTTAAATTATGCTCCTTAGCAGCATTTGAAATTTTAAAACTTGAATATCTTCAAAACTATTATAGATAGTGATGCCATTTTAACTTCTACTAGGGGGTTATTGACCATTGCGCATGTAACGAATCTAAAGCAAAAGTTGCAGCAACTTAAATTATGCTAATTAGCAGCATTTGAAATTTTTAAAACTTGAATATCTTCAAAACTATTATGGATAGATATGTCGTTTCAACTTCTACTAGGGGGGTTGTGGACTATTGTGCATGTTATGAATCTAAAACAAAAGTTGTAGCAATTTAAATTATGCTAAATAGCAGCATTCAAATTTTCAATCTTGAATATCTTCACCACTATAACAGATAGAGATGTTATTCCAACTTCTACTATGGGGTTGTTGACCATTGCGCACATAATGAATTAAAAATAAAAGTTGTAGCAATTTAAATTATGCTAAATAGCAGCATTCGAAATTTAAAATCTTGAATAACTTTAAAGCTATAATAGATAGAGATGCTATTCCAACTTCTACTCCTGTGTTATGGAATAGTTGTACATTGCCATACCAATATGCTTTGATGACACACACACTGATATGCTATGCAGCAAATCATCTTTCCTAGTTTTAATTGTATTGTAGGAACCGCAAAACAATTTCTTGGTTGGCGGAGAGGGGATAGGTAAGGGCGTTAAACGGAACGTGAAGGCATCCTTCTTGTTCTTGGCACATGGAAAAAATGTGATCAGTTTTGTTTGAGTGAACAAAAATCTGATCTCAGCTCCCAACTAAAAAAGAAGACTTGCTTCACAGCAAATCTGTGTGGGTACGTGCCTTCAAATTGACAACAGTTTGAAATGCTACATTTTGTCATTGTTCAACATAATCTACATTTTGTGTCTTAGTGTAATTTGCATCGATTAAAATGCTATAATCTTGATTCTTGGTTCATTGGATGTGGCCATGTCACAAATTAATAAAGTGAAGTTTTAATGACACCACTATCGATAATAGTATTGAAGCTATTTAAAGATATTATGTTTGTGTATTTGCCTAATTTGCATAAATTAAAGGTCTAAAACTTTGGTTTATGGCCCATTGGATGCAGCTATGTCACATATACCTACAAATTGAAGTTGAGAATCCGAATGGCACCTACATGTAAAATAGTTGTTTTCACCTATACAAATCAAGTAAAACCTGGCTCTCACATGGAATAATCGAGTCAATTGATACAAAAAAAAACAAACTATATTGTGAAAAATGGCACCTCCATGTATAGTAGTTGCCTTCATCTAAATACAAACCAAGTAAACCCTGGCACTCACATGGAATAATGGAGTCAATTGATACAAAAAATAAACTGTATTGGAAAAAAGTGGTACTTCCATGTATACTAGTTGCTTTCATCTAAATACAAATCAAGTAAACCCTGGCTCTCACATGGAATTATCAAATCAATTGATAGGAAAATAAACTATATTGGAAAAAATGCCGCGTCCTGAAGCCAAAAAATAAAAAGAAATAGGATAATTATCGAAATAGATTGACTGATCTGATACGTATAGCAGAGAAAAAAAAACTTTCATGAAATCATTTAACAAAATTAGCCCAACCTTTCGAAAATTTGGAATCTCATTAAAGATGTCATTGGTAAGCAAAAGTAAAGTACAATACTTAGTAGATTCAAACGTAGAAATAACTACACAACTAGCCCACAAGACATTGCAGATAGCTTCAATTCACACTTTGTTAAATGTCTTTTCAAGAAGGTACAGTACCGAAAGTTTTGAAACTAGCTAGAAAAACACCTTTATACAAAAAGGAAGATGCAGAGTTTTTCAGTAGTTATAGAAACGTATAACAGTAGTTATACAGTGTTGGAGGCTCTGAAGACAAGGAAATACACTCCTAGGGTATTCCTGCATCTCTTCAAAGCTTTTGACACCGTCAATCATGATATTCTCAGTGATTTTTTTCATGGATTTCGAAAAATGGTTTCGAAGCTATGTAACTGATAGAGCACAATATGTTAATTATCTAAGTAAAAATTCTGGAACTTTAACGATTACATGTGGTGTTCCTCAAGGAGCCGTACTCGGACCCTTGTAATTCTTAATGTATATCAATGACTTAGCTACGTTTCACAAGAAATATTCTGTTTGTAATTTGCAGATGATGTAAGTTTTCTTCTAAGCGACAAAAATATGGATACACTAAAACGAAAAACATCAAGTGTGTTAAATGTAATTATAAAGTGTTTCCAAACGACCACTAATTATCAGTAAATATACAAAAAAACTAACCACATGAAATACTATTCTCGAAACAATGATACAAATATGGATGACTTTCTTTGGATATTAATGGTATATAATTACAAAGAGTTGAAACGTATAAAGTTATGGGTATTTGGTTTGACGAACTTCTAAGTTGGAAGCAATACATTTTATATATTTCTAAAAAATTAAGTAAAATACTTATTATATATTAAAGGAGGTTACATCTAGCTTCGGCACAAGCATCCTTATTCAATTGTATTATGATCTGGTGCATCCATATTTTATTTATTGTGATACTACTTGGGCAATCACATGTAAAAGTTCCTTAGACATAATAGTTAAATTACAGAAAAAAGATTATTAGAATGATAACATTTTCTATCTCTAATGCTCATGAAAACGTTTTATTTCATAGATTTAAAATCCTTTCATTTCAGAGTCTATATTTTTATCTTACCGGGCTACTCATTGATCAAGTTAAAAACCATTTAGTTCCAAATGTCATAAGAACTCTTTTTACCGACATTGTTCATATTCATGATTACAATACCAGACGATATAACAGTTTCCATATTCGTTAGTGTCGTACCAATCTGGGTCAATTCTCAATAACCCCTCATGGACCTTTCATCTAGAAAAATTTACCAGCCTTCATTCACACAGCGTCATCGATATATACGTTTAAAAATATAGACAAAACAACATCTTCTTGATAATATGGAATAATGATTGGAATATGTTCACTTTGTACTTTGAACTTGTAAATATACCTGCTGTATTAGTACATATTGTCTTGCCATGCCACATTTTGTGCTTATTATCTTACTTGTATTGTAATTAACTAATGCACTCTCTACGTTGTGGGTAATATAAGCCCCACGGGTTTCCTCCCCCAGCTGAAATCGTATGTTCACTTTAAGCTTATATTATGTATTGTTCATGTACAAAGTGTCTTCAGTACTAACTTATGTTGTTTGTATAATTATGCACATTGATTTCAGGAAAAAAAAAAAGCAATAAATCAATAGTTCTGAAGTTATTCAAGATTTAAATTTTGTGCATTCATCTTATTTGCGTAAATTGAAAGAAAAAATTAAAATCCGACAACATTCGTGGCTCATTGGATGGGGCTTTGCCACAAATCTATACATTAAAGTTGGAATGTCATCTCTGTGTATACTAGTTTTGGAGATACTCAACTTTTGAATTTTTCAATGCCGCTAATTAGCAAAATTTAAAATTCTACAAATTTCATTTTCTCTCCATTATATTGACAGATGTTGCAAGCCTATACGTGCAAATTGAATTTCTGTATCTATCTGCAATAGTATGGAAGATATGGAGCTTTTAAAATTCTAATTGCTCCTAATTTGCATAATTTTAAACATCATGACTATTCCAAACGATATGCACAATTTCCCTTAAAATCCGGACAAATTTGGTCGAAAAGAAAAAAGAAAGAAAAAAGGAATTCTTGGAAAAAAATGTTTGGGTTCGCACCCAGACATAATAACCAAAATGCTTTCGTGTTTGGTTAAAAAAAAATACTATTGTTCCGTGCCCGATGCAAGATGGTGTCTTCGTGAATACAAAGCTCCCATGCATAATGTAAGCCTGTATCAATGTACAGGCCTACACATACAAATTATCTGTTACCGGGACGGCACGGACCAATTTAACTAAACTATCATAACTGAATTGTACGATCGGTCTGGTACAATAAGTACTGTGAGGTCTTCAAAAGCAAAGATAACCGCGATATGTTGCGGCAATGTCATACATTATATATGTAGAGGCTAACTTTGCCTTATTTATACAGGTTTAAGCATGTTTGGAGAGACTGTTTTACATACAATGCATAACATCTCACGGCTGAGCATGGCTTAAAAGAGTCTTGGTTGTGCTCTGTTGACACAATATTGCAGCCAACTATTTCGTTAGTGGATATATGTACATGTAGTTGACATGGCGTACATATCTTGTGACATGTTGCATGACCAATCATCCCAGTTATAACCATGCACATATTCTTCGATGGAAGGTTTGGATCTCTGGCAAAATCCCCTGGTTAATTTAAGGTATTCGAAGTTGGGCGTCAAGCCAGACGACTTGGGCTGAAAGCCAAGTGGTACGGCAAAGTTCATTGAAAAAAAAAATATCTGGGCCACAGAGGCATTCTACATAACTTCCTGGTGTTTGTGAGTTAAAATGGTATTACAGATTGTACAACTTGCATGTTAGTTACCCTTGCTGCTCTTGCGGAGGTGACTTTACTGCTGGAAACTTAAAGACAAATCGGCAGGGGTCTGTACCCCACAAGTTTATGCCCATGAGGTGAATCCGTCAAAGGCCGAGAATCATTTGGCATATCATATTATGAAGGAGTCTAGACTCCTTGATATTATGTAGTCCACAAGCAGGGCTCTGTCGCATTATTTAAAAAAAGAAGAAGAAGAAGAAGAAGAAGAAGAAGAAGAAGAAGAAGAAGAAGAAGAAGAAGAAGAAGAAGAGTGACAGAGGTTTCAAAACTTGCCATAACTAAAAGAGACCAGTACTTTGTAGCAATAATTTTATAAGTAGATAAAAGCTTGTGCGTTTTATCTGTTTTAATTGTAACATACATTAGGGTCCACTCCGAGACTCTAATACATGTACATATTTAATCCATGTGGCATGCAGATTAACTCTGTAAGTGTCGGGTTCGACAAAAAGTCGGTTAGCTCCGAATTTATATAACGATACTACACCAATATTTGTAAACCGACCTTTCATTTAAAAAGTACCGGCATGGTTATAGGAGGGTGGGTAAGGGGTTTCCCGTACTGGCGTACTGGAAGCCCTCTTATTTTGCGTACTTCGTACTATCCAAAATTTTGAAAGATTTTTATTTTCCGTACCACGTATTCTAGAAAAATAATTACCTGTACCAGCGTATTGAAACCTCCTCCCCTTACCCCCTTCTTATAGTTGCATAAGACTGCAAAAATGGTCCTGGTGAACAGCTTTCCTCGGCGCGATTTGGGCGCAATAAAACACCCCAAGGAAAGCTGTTGACTTCATCAAAACTTGGCAGTGAAAGAGTTCAGCTTTTCTCTGCACTACAGACTTCAATCAAATGGCGCACCGAAAGTTAACTCTTCCCTGGCTGTACACCAAAGCGTTTAGCTATGCTGTCGCAATTATCATACAAAATAGGTTCTGTTTAGGAAGACCTGTAAACAAACACGACAAAACTGACGATCATAAGACGCTCGGATGTTTCTGGGGCAGTTCCAACGGGAAAAAGTTGGTTTGACAAAAATCAATACATCTCTGTGTTTATCGGCTTTGAATCAAGGTCATAATCCTGGCAATTCTGACATAATGCCAATAACATAAACACTCATTATAGTCATACTCTCCACTGGGCGCGCCGAGTCCACGTGGTCATGTTATCATACATGACATTTAGTCAGTCGTTGCTTTGGTATTTTTTAATATGCAATACATAAATGTAACCTTGCGAATCCGCGTGGCAATCAGACATACCATGGCGTTGGAAAGTCTGCATGTCTTTAATTATTATCCTCTTAATCCCCTTGAAACAATGGAGGTTCTCAACATGTATAGAAAAGAGAATACGTCTGAGTCGAATTGTTTGGACTCCATGTTGATGGTAAGGTGCCGTCCGTTGGGAACTTATTAACCATGACTTGGACAGAAAGAAAGAAAAATAAAACCGTTCATCGAATCCATTTTGCTGGATTTAATAATTTAATCTTAGAAACAGCCGGAAGTATCAAGAATGCACGGTATTCATGTCGCTAATTATGTAAATAACGTGAAGACAGTAATACATGTACACACAAGCAGCTTGGATACCAACAAGCCAGACACACAAACCTTTGTGCGCGAATGAATTACACTACTATACCCACAGTGCGCATGCGTTAATATAAATAGTCATAAAGAGCGCGAAACGTCAGCGAGGCTCGAAAGGAAATTAGACATTGCTCATAGTAACCATATCGGCCTGCTTTTCTTTTCATGTCTTAACTCCGGCCAAATATGTCTTTGTGTTGTGGTATTTATGAGACATCATTCTATGCTACCAATGTTAGGTGATTTTCCAACACACGAAGTGAAAATAAAGCATTTAGCAGCTGTGTAATAGTGCAGAAATTGGCGGCAATCTGATTTCCCAACACCCCAATCGTATTGCAAACGCCTCCACTTCTCAATGACTGCAGGCTCATCTGGCGACCTGGAAATTTCCATTGACTGCGCAGACGTGTATTCTATATAAGGGACCCGTGAATTTATAAACAAATCAGTCACGTCGACCAAGTGTGAATAGAAGCTTGGCTGCGGTTTGGGTTCACCAATGCTAGTTGATCGTTGAATTATTGGGACGGATAACATTTCTTTACACATCTAGTTGCTGTGTACAGCTGGAATAAGCTACCGTTGGCGTTGATCAAGACAGCCAAAGGTAAGGTTAAAATTTAGAATACAATTTTGACCATGTGCTGTTTCAATGTTGTCGGCTGTCGCTTCCTTGTTTTCATGTCTAAATTACATTTACCGCATGGGGTCTCAAATATATTTTTGTAAGGGTGGATATATGACTTTGTCGTTCTGGAATTTCTTTCAGACAGGTCTGGTAATTAACGTAATTGTAGATAACTGCTGGAGTTACACACACCGTCATGTTCATGGGTTTTATCTCACAAATACAAGGTTGTGACTTCAGTCCAAATCGTGTGTGGAATGTAACTATTCATTGCCGGCACGGTGACCTAAATTTACTGTGAAGCACACAGTTCGCTCGCTGTTATGCAGAGACAGCTTTGAGAAAAGACTGGACCGAAATTATCAAGAACATGGACTGAAGAGTGAAGACATTGTTTATTTCAAACGTAGCAATTATGAATGTCAGAATGAACAGTGTTGAGACGAAGCGATTACATAAAGAATACTGTATGGCGTTGCTAACTAACATACCATAACCATTCCGACTGCTGTGGGCAAAGACGAGCCGCATACAAGAGATAACTTAATGTTACACGAACAGGACTCCATGAACAAAATGCTCACAGAGGCCACACAGGTCCTCCGTTGGCAAGGCCTTAAACTAGTGGTTCGTTATTGATACAATGTCGTACACATATCATGGTGTTGCGTGGAAAACGTTTGCAGAATGCAGGCCCCTGGGCTAATAATATGCATACAAGATTTGCTCTACGTATGTGTAGACATGAGGGCAAGACATGATTATACCAATTCGGGACATTTGATCCTGTGTCTGTCAGAAGTTTCTATTCATTCATGAGGCTTTCAGTAAATAAACCTGCAGATCGCGTTTGAATATTCAATAAATTACAACCGTCGCCACCTTCAAAGACAGTCACACCTACACATGTGATCCAGCAGATGGCAGCGTTCCAAATCCGACATTCCGTGCTTGTAAGCTGCTCTACTTGGCATAAAAACAAAGGCCACTGAAGAAACATACTGACAATCATACAGAAATTCTGTTCTCTTCCAGATTTATTTAGAGTATATTACACAACAAGGAGTTTAGGTCGAAGGAGCAAGTTAGTGGACACGTAGACATGAGTACACGTGTAACATCTACAGGCTTCATTGAATATTAAATGAACGTCTAACAGTTGCGTGTATGAATTTGGCAGGCGGCCAAGTTTTGGGATCAGCACTACTGAGCACGTTTCGCATGTAAACTAATAATACCCATTTTATAAGTGCATCCATTATAATTAAGAAAAATTAATACATAGTGCATGCAAACCTACCGACGGTTCATGCTACATACGATCATTCAGTAGAACGTTTTTTATATTTGCAGAACTGAAACAGCCAGCGTTATTCAACAGTCAGTCACAGAGTCGAAATGCTAGGAGTATTTATAACGCACAATACTGGTCTACCATGGGCACCAAACGCATGGAGATTATGGGTCGACCATATCATGAAACAAAAAGAGACGTTTGGTTTCAAGAAGGCTGCATTAGTCCACTTTAATGGCGCCCTGGCATCAGGATCGTCAAATTTCTCATTCCCACAACAAGAGATTCAGGTAAGGCAGTTCGAACACTTGTAAAATGGTGTAACCACATTCACTGTGTCACTAAGAATTTAAAGTGTGAGAAGTGAAATAATATATAAAGACACCCAAATCAATTAATACTGGTTACCAACTGTGTGTCAGCATAACTTACCGACCAATTTAAATTATGGAGCTTATTTTGGATCCGTGAAGTAAAATTACACACGGCTAGTAGGGATACAAGCAAACAAGACTAAAGACGCGTGCCTGTGTGAGTATAGGCTTACACATATTCCTCAACCCATAAGCAGCATGACCAGGTAGTCTTCGTTGCTTTTACAAGCGATTTCACCCAAAGGGCGTCAAGAAAATCGCTTCACTCGGTCAAAACTTTCCACTGAAAGATGTAAAGAAACCTCAGCATATTTTACTTGGCAGGCTTGTTCAAGGCGATACGCCCGAATCGCATATTCGTCGTATTACAATTGAAACAGTATTGAAGATTTTTTCTAATTTTCTTGTCACAGTGAAGTCTTGTTACAGACAGCCTCAAAGCAACATTAATAATTATGATCAGGAAGGCGGCGGGAAAACACCCTGCCATATAAGGACTGTCTGCGCATGTAAACTGAACGAAGCTAGAGGAAAATCAATATTTCATGTGTATTGCGGCACATAATAATGAGATACGTCCCTGAAAGGGCTTTGCGTATTGAGCATGGCAGCCTCGTTTACTCGCATCATGATACACATGAAAGGCTATTTCAGTGTCCCACGTCAGTAGTGCATATTTTGTAGCAGGCTGGTAAAGCTGAAGGCTTCTGACGTAGATACCTAACTCTTCTCCGGTTTATCCTATTGTCCGTTGCTTAGGAACGGCAACTACATCAATATACATGTTTTCTGGGCAGACTTTATGGAATTATCCCGAACACTTCGGGGCATATAAATGCCTGCAAGCAGATGCGTGCTTGGCAATTCGCCAGGCCTTAAGGTAGGCCAAAGCAACCCATAGACATGTTGATTTTATGGAAGATAGAACAAACATGTGTATATGTTTGTACATATCCTCGTAGGTTTGACAGATGATTTCATTCAGTACTTTTGAAAACAGTTTGATTTTACAATCACCTGCGGATATGGAAAACAATGTTCAGTGCATACTATAGCTCTATAGCCTACTCCCAGGTGCAGTGGAGAAAACACGAAAACTGGTCTGTGTAGCAGGCAAGGAAGTCATTGATATGATTTAATAGGCAATAAAAATAATTATTAAAAATTAAGAAAAAAAAAAGAAAAAAACGAAAGCAAAACAAGCATGTATTGTCCAAGACTTGTCAAGATATTCGTTGCAGGAAGTGGTTGATTACATTTAAATTTCCTGATTCATTCTATACAAGGAAGCAGCGTAGTTACGATTTGCTCCTGTAGACAGAAACGTCGGTTTGACGTTTACAACACGAAGCAGAATGTTTACAAATATTTTGGAAGCCAAACAAATGAAACATGTTTAAACGTCATTGTTGCTCCAATTTACCAGTTCAATTGTACTTGCCATTTACATATAGTGGTGTTCATTGATTTGCATAGAAATCATTTTCCATCATTAGCTTATACAGGTTTTGTAATGAAGTGTTCATCTTATATTTTGCAGAAGTTGAAAGGCTACTTTGCCAAAGAAGCCATCACCGAGAGTGTAGTTTTACAAGGGAAAACATACATCGTCAAACAGGCTGAGGAACAACAAGTTGTTGCATTCAATGGATCTAAGTACATCATCATTGGAAAAACAAAAACCATGTACATTATAGTGTTATGCCAAAAACGGGACAAATGCAACGATGCTGCAGTTTGGATAAAAAGAATATCGTCGAGATTACGAGAAAAGGGTTTTTGATGTACAACCCAATTTTAAGTGATATATTAACTTATCTGTTCATCAGGCGCAGTGTCTGGACATAAGGGACCACAGTAGTTAACAAGATGCATGATCTGAACAACTACTCATGTTTCATTTTACATTTACTCATTGTCCATTGCTTAAAGCGTTGAGAATTATTGTGTTCACTGTTTGCATATTTTTTATGCAGCGAAAAACATATAAGGCAAAGTAGAACTGTCGTCATTCAGTATGACTGGTTGATGCCGGTTAAGTAAGGGAGGCCAATCACCAGGGTGCTCAAAACACAGCTGATCACCAAACGTTACATGAATGCATATACAATGCAGTGATATCCATACACTAAAAGGGGACAGGGCCCTGTGTTAATAATTACACCAAGAACCTATGTTCCGTTCAAAGTCATTCCATGAATGATCGGCATATCATGCTGAAGAGAACAGATACTCGCACGATCAGATTTACTTTCAGAAACAGTGCGAGGAGGCGATCCGCAACTGTCTCTTGACCAATTTAAAATGACACAAGCCAGTAGTCAAAGGCAACTCATTAATTTACTGCATCATACAAATCAAGTCTAACACCTGTCATTCCAAAAGCAGTTATTTACTGCATGAATACAAGCACTGCTAAAGGTCAAGGGACAAAGTGTGTCCTTGAAATTTGAGTAACGGAGTTCATGTTATTTACCAGAGAATCTGTAATTGAGTCCAAAGATACAGCCATTTTCTGGGTCATAACAAGTGCCTGGTTGACCTACAGTTCCTAGTTATTTTTTTTTTTAATTTCTCTGAATTTTGTCCTTGGGCGAAGGCCTAGATGGGTCCCTGCCAAGTGGAAGCTACGTCTTACTTTTGGAGACTGTCCTGCTGTAACGAAATTTTAGTGACATGCAAGTTTACGTCTTGGAGAAGACATGGATAGGTCATTTTACATGTTCATAATTTGTACAAGTCACAAACTAAAGAGCAAACTTTTGCTTGGTTTTATGAAGGTAATTTCATATCCTTTAACAGTTGTTGGGCAGTACTATCTCATTTGAACAAACCAAGAATGGACAGCTATTTTTTATGGATATCAAATTGAGTTTCAGACCAACGTGTGTGATTTATGCGTTTAAAATGCATCAGGGACCTTCCAAATGTTGCATCTTTACATTTTAAATCATCTTTTTTTTCAGATGACCTTCACAGAATTGGTCTACTATTTTCTCATAAAGCTATTGTAATTTTCTCTGTGTAATGTACATATTTTACCGATTATTTAATGGCCATCCCAGATGGCACTTAACTATTTTGTGGAAACCACTGGTTACTGGTGCTGTCCATGGAAACTGGTACATACGCCTGAGTTGCATCTCGTAGTCCTCAGTACTGTTGTATCTGTTACTCAAAATTTGATCCTTTGAACTCTGTTGTCAAAGAGCCGATTTCCATCACGTTCTGTAAAAATTTGGAGGAAAGACATTATTATAATTATGTATGAATATTTTGTCATTTGGACAGGAGTTTTCTGTGTCGCTATCTGTACCTCACAGTACTCACAAAACACTAGTGAAAGATCTGCCCTGCTTTGTCTGGGAAGGAGTTATGTGCAATCTTGTTCTAAGGTGAAAGAAATCCTGTTGATGCGGTTGCTATACCGTCTGCATATTGAGTAATCTTGCATATACATAGATTGTATATGCCATAGTATGGTACACAATCGCACGATCACTGTAAACGCGAAACATGACCAGTTTCCAGAAGGCAGTCGTCACCAAAAGTGAAATACTATCAATGGTGATATATTGATGTGTTTTACAATATGTATGCCATTGGTCTCAAACATGTTGCTTTTGTACTTTTTTAAGGGTGCTTTTTTGTTGTATCCACGTTGGCGTTTCCCTGTACTTGGTATTAGGTGAGGCAATCTGAAAGTTCAACGAAGTCTCGCTTATTAGGCCAAGTGCACATGTTGGTGATTCGCCATCTTCATTTTGTACATATTTACATTATCATTTTGTAAATCGTTTGGAATTTTGTACATTCCCTGTGCATAACTTGTAAATAATTAATGTAAAGTAAATATTTCAGTGAATGTTTCAAAGGATTGGAAAAGAAATAAAGTATTCAAACTTTCACATGCAGTCTTCTTTTTACCTTTGTAGTGGAAGGCGACGTTTTTCGATTGTCTTTTGGGTCATCAGTTCTAATGCTTTGCGTTTTACCCACCGCACCTAAAGTAGAAAAGGGTATTGCATAGACGCTAATGTGTCTTTGCGTCCAGCCTAAAGACATTATCACCGTATCTAGAAAAAGCTGACTGCAGCTGCACCAAACTGTACAACAGAATCGACCAGATGCCCATTGAAAATCATTATCGTGCTATCAATTCTATTTGTAATTTCTTTTAGACTTTTAAAAGCGTGTTGTTTGGAGGCCGAAAAAGTGGCAGCCACGGGGCAGTGTTGCCGCAAATGCGGCTTCACCAGATTTTAACCTCGGCAACAAATCAGCTGAGGTTATAAGATGGTCCGTCAACAGTTTAAATTTTTTTTACTTCGTCACCAAAACAGTTGGTCACTTTATGTAGTCCGTACCCACGTTTACTTATGACCCTTTTAGGTTAAATGTCCCTGCCGTGTTGAGTAGCTGAAAAGACCACTGGAAATGTAACTTGCAGAAGGGTCAAAGAAAGATGTCATTGGTTGGTAATGCTGTGGATTCCTGATTTTTACCTCCGCTAACTTTAGCTAGCCGAGGTTATGTGATGGTCAGACATCCGGCGTCTGTCCATTCATATGGCGTCGTCAATTCACATTTTTTACTCCTTCAAAATCAGCTGGGAGATTTACTTCAAACATGGTCGGGGTTTACCTTGGGGGGGGGGGGGGGGGTCTGCCCAAGGTTGGTTCAATTGGTCGTACTTCAATGATTTTGGAATCTTACATTAATTTTGGTAAAATAGTGAAAAAAAAAAAAGACTGAAACCGTGTAGCCAATTGTTTTGTAATTGCATAATGACACATCTGGGGAGCCCTAGACCTTAATTTGTTTACCAGGTGGCTCTGCCTTGAAAAAAAATTAACGAATTTTCGTCTGTTTTCGCTACGTTCATCCCCAAAGCCGCTTCGCAGATTGTTCTGAAACTTTGTGCAAATGAAACTTGTGAGAAGGATTGCAATGGAAATTCACATTTGGACTATTTCGCCAAAACCATCAACTAAATTCACTTAAAACTTGGTGGGGATGTACCTTAGGTAGGTCTCTACCAACTGCTTTCAAATGGTCACACGATTTTAAAATTGTTTTAAAAAATCTCTGGTTCATTTTTCATCAAAGAAAAAAATCGTATCTGAAACAGCCAAACCAATTGTTGTGAAATTTCACAGGGACAATTCTGGTGACCTTTAACCCTTAATCTATTCACAGGTGGCATTGCAACAATCTTTTTGTCCTTTTTAAAGAATTTTTTAGCATTTCCACTTTTCTTCGATTTTTTTCCTCCCAAAATGTATGCTGGATCTGGTCAGACTTGTCAGGAATGTACGTGGACTTGATCACCATATTTGATACAACATGGTGGTGCTGTCATTTTCTGATTTTTAACAAATTACCAAAATTTGGAAAAATTGGCAGGGGGATATGTTTATATTATCAACAGTGATGATGGGTCTTAGGGGGACCTTGCTATCTAATTTTCTGAAGTTCAAAGGACCACTTCAATCTGCGCATGTAAGGTTAGCTGAGCACAGGGCTGTCACAGTCCTCTAGTTTTGTTCATATTTTGGGAATTATAAAATCTCTGAAACCACCAAGCTTATGGATTACGGAAATAGCTAAGGGACACTTCTGGGGATACCCAGACATTGAATTGTTTAACAGGTGGCAATGTGTGTTTTTTTTTTTTTTTTTTTCGTTTTCGAATTTGTGTGTTAAGGCCAATTTTGACTTCTTTTAAAACCGTCTGTCAGATTGCTCAGACACTTGGTAGATATGCAGCTCGTTGGAGGGTTCAAAACAAAGTTGTTCACTGTGTAATGATACTCTGGATCCCTGAATTTTGACATTTTTTTCAATTCAGGTTTCTGTTAATGTTCGTATTGATTACTAAGTAAAGTCAATGGAGGTTGGGGTAGAAATTTGGCTTCTGACTTCTCTAAAGCCATCCTCCAGGTTCACTTCAAACTTGGTGGGGATGTAAGCAAAGGTGACCTAACCATTTAAGTCTTTGCATCCAGAGTCAGCTGAGCACAGGACTGTCTTGGTCCTCATGTTTGTCATTGCTGTTGAAATTAGTCAAAAACATTGAATCAGAAGACATTTGACCACTAACTGGTTTTTGGCGGGTTTAAGGGGGGAAGCGGTTAATGCTATATTAAACCTCCTACGCGGACCACCTGGCCCTAGAACATACCAGATCGCTGCACTGTATAGCGCCCACCTTCGCGGCGATAATAATGCTACATAAAAAGACACGTGTCCACAGCTCACATTGATTTTAGAACAGAATGTAGGTCTCGACTTTTCAACAATGTAGCAAGCTGTCATTATACACAAGATCATCCATCTGCACTTATACCACTTGTGTTTAAACGCATATATCGTATTCATACACAACAGGTGCGCTGTGTCTAAATATGAATGTAAAATGTTGGAAAACCGAAAAAGGGAATATAATATAAAAAAAGATAACATAGTTACACGGTTCAGTTGATATTCTTTACATACACATCAATATAGAAATAATATTACAATAGAAAGACTTCAGTACTTGCCCAAAGCTTGGGATTAATCTACATGCAGGTTTATGACATGCACAAGAATTCTATTGTTTCTAACATTTCTTTGTGAAAGAATGGTATGAACTTTTTCTCTCTTGCACTTAAGGCAATGCCCTAGACAAAACCCCAAAGTAACTGAGTACAGAAGCTATAAACACTTGGATAAGGGTTCCTTTGAATCAGATATAGAAAATACCCCCTTTCACGTAGCAACAATTTTTGACGTCCCAGATGATTCCTGGTGGTATTGTTTCACACTTTACAGAAATATCGCATATTACCGAGTTCCATAATAAAATTGGACCAAACAGGGCATCTTTCATGAACAAAACTGCAAAAGCAAATTTGGAAAAGGAAAGGTGAGAAAATTTGCAAACTGGCATCGCTGCAGGGTACAAAGAAATTTTTGTGTCAACTTGAGGCACAAATCTATCCGGAAATATGTCGAAGAAAAGTATTCGTAAGGCTCTAAAAATGACAGCAACATCTGGACAAGAGTTAATTAAACCATTTCTAACAAATACATGGAAGGGCACTAATCAGTGCGATAGCATAACCCTGTTTGAGAATGGAAAAACTGTACACTGACCCACTTAAAGTGGCAAATACTATGGATGAATACTATGTCAATATAGCCTACTATCTTGGGGACTCCCAACAGAACTGATTTCACAGACCATACAAGGATTGTAGCAATGAAAATACACAACCCAAAGAATAAAGATAGTTTTTAGTTTCGGCAAGTCGACCCTCTAACTGTTCTTGGAAAAAATGAAAATTTGAACGGCAAAAAGGCAAGATGTCCAGACAAAATTCCAGCTAAGATATTAAAGAGCACAGAACCTGAATTAGCAAAGGACTTACTAATCACTCGATCCAAAATGATACTTAACGTGAATGCCTCAAGGAAGGCTTAGTCCCCATATCTAAAAAACCAGACCGGCTTCTTCAAAGCAAGTGGAGAACAGTCAGTATCCTTCCACAAATGTATACAGTTTTGGGATCAATCTTGGTGGATCAATTCACCGAGTATTCTGATTCTCTTTGTCTGTATTTCTGTCAGCATTTAGAAAAAGCTATGGCTATCAGGATGCACCCTTGCATCTCACAGCGATGTGGAAAAGAGCCCTGCTTAGAAACAAGGCTGTTGGCTCAATACTGATTGACCTCAGCAAGGCTTTGACTATGTTCCACTCATTTCTCTTACCAAAACTCAGAAAGTATGGCCTACCTTGTGGTGCCTTGGACCTAGTGAAATATTATCTGGCAATTCGCAAACAGCGAGTCAAAATCTGTCAAACCTTCAGGACTTTTTGAAACAGGGTGTCCCTCAGGGTTCAAAGTTTAGACCCATTTTATTCAATATTTTCATCAATGATCAAGCTATTGCATCACAGAGGCTACTCTAACAAATTATGCTGACGACAACACATTAACAGTCACTAATAAATATCCGCTCAAACTGAAAGGGATTCTGGAAAGAGAGGTCAGAAAGACAATGACGTGGCTCACTGAAAATATGATGCCTGCAAATATGGAAAAATCCCAGTCTCTAGTTCTTGGCCTTGGGAGAAACATATTAACGCACATTGACATACAGGGTTCTATGGTAGAGACTGTTGATCAAGTCAAACTTCTGGGAATATACCTGGACCAAAATCTTAACTTTGCACCCGATATCAATGTAATATGTAGACGAGACAGCAGTTCAATGTCGTCAAAAGGCGCTCACTTTTTTTAGCACAGAGGCCAAAAATGTCAATCTTTAAATGTTTTATTTATCTTGAGCCACTTCAACTACTATCCAGTTGTATGGCATTATTGCAACAAAAGCAGCACATTAAAATGGCGCTAATTCAAGAAAGAGCACTTCGTTTTGTCCACAAATAGTTCAAAGTGTCGTACTCTGAACTGCTGCATAGGTAATCCCTGGAGACTCTTGAGTTAGGACGAGCGAAGAGCACAGCCCCTGAAACCTTCGAAATTCTCGAGAACTTAGCACCGGCATATCTCTCAGAGCTAATCACGGCCCACAGCAGCACTTACTCTTTACGAAAAATACCAAATACACTTCATATCCCCGAGGTTAAAAACAAAAAGTTTGGACAGAATTCATTTCATTGCATGGCCCCCAAATTTTGGAATAATTTACTAATCAACATCAAAATGTGCACTTCAGTAAACTAATTCAAGGCTCTAGTTTGCAGACCATGACCCCCCCTGCCCCCAGTCACATACACTGTTTTACTTGTATAAATCATAAGTCTTTTCATATATAATGTTGATTTTAAGTTACGCATCTCTTATTCTCTAGTCGTACACAAGCTTCTTGGATACTTATGTTTTCTGTATGTACGTGCGACATTAAATACAGATTTTTATTGTATTGTAATGATCCCACAGTCACAGAAAATAACAGTAAGAGAATTACAGTAAACAAACGGACTCCTGACACGAGCAAGGAGCCTATAAATCCTCAATATATTCTTATATCTTATTGATTTTATAGAAACAAACGGGATTCATTCGTGCAACTGTGCGTCAGTCGGTAAATATCCACATATGACTGGACCTCCACATGGGTCCTGAAAAAATGATGACTATTTCTCACTTCACTTTTTAATACAAATTGGCAGCTTGATTTTATTTTTAAAGATTTTGTTTTGTTCATGCCATTTTTAATAGGAGAATATTAAAAAAATTTATATGCAAATCTACTAATACATGTTACATGTTCTTCCTGGTATTGACAAATGTGCACCATTGTGAAAGTGCACGACATTTGTGACCACTTAACTTCAGGACACATATGTCTATCTTGTTTTTAATTTAACTGCAATTAAAGACTTGCTGTATGTGACCAGTTTTTTTTAGATCATACTAATTTTATTTTGTCACTTCGATTTTGAAAAAAAAAAACTACTCCCATAGTCGCACATTTTGTAACTGAAATGCTTCACGTTTACATAATTCATAAGTTTCTCAGTCCTCTTCATACATCTTACAAACAGTTAAACTTCCGATTTTACACCTTTTCAAAGACCCCTTGCTACTTTGTTTTTACCCCCATGATGATGTGGAGGAAAAATACTACTCACTCTGCTTTATATATACCCATGTGGAGACATATTAAGGGCAGCAATATGCCATGGAGTCTATTTGTGATCATTCCAGAGAAATCCCATGGGTTTCCCCAAGCGGTATTAAACTATATCCACTTCTGTTCTGAAGAAATCGGATATCCGTCATTCATAGAGGGCATACGGAAGATTGTAAATAGTTTGCAGCTGATGTCAAGAAATAGTGTACCAAATTCTGCCACCACAATGTTGACTTCTGTTTAAAAACGATTATTACAATCTTGGACACTGTCTTTCAAAGACTTGTGTCCAACAGAATTACCAAGATGTTAAAATGATTCAACTGTATGAGTGACTTAGTTGTAATCTTGGCAACAGTAGACGCCATAAAAATCACATCATCTGCGTGCAGGGCGCAAATGAATAAAAACCTGACCAATATGGTTTCTAAATCCAGAATTTGTCGAGTGTATCAATAGGCTGTTTGCTTCCATGGCAGACTTTCTTGGGGCGCAATGAATGGACCAGCCCCGGTATTCGCGATCGCCGGGCACAGTCAGTTGAACGTCTCTTTAGCAGGCAATAGGTTGTCAATGTACAGTTCAAATAAAAGAAAGCAAGCCGCCCTGTTAAATGTCGTCAGAGCAACTATGTGGTACTGCAATGACATTCCCCAAACCATAATTATACACACATTGATTTGTCCACACGTTAAGTGACAAATGAATGTAACTGTAAGTCGGCCTCTATGCAACAAAGAGTGAGTAATTTGACATACTCTATACTATCAAAGGCTTTCGCAGCATCCAAAATATAAAAGATGTACGCCTATGTGTTTAGTAATTTACACATTCGAAAGGTATTGACTTGCAATGTGTAGTCGAACTATCGGGATTGAATCCAAGCTGCAGATTTAATTACTTCAGTGCGTAGATTGACCGGCCTAGGAGTTGAACAGGAACGCTGCTAAGTAAGATCATTGAAATGCTTTCGTCTCAAATGCTTAATTGCAGAATTAATGCCCTATGCCGATAGAAACAGGATTAATGGAACGTTTATTTGCCCAAATTGCACACATATAATAATAATAATAATAATAATAATAATAATAATAATAATAATAATAATAATAATAATAATAATAATAATAATAATAATAATAATAATAATAATAATAATAATAATAATAATGATAATAATACAGTGAAAACTCGTTATAATGACACTATCTGTTCCCTAAGAAATATGTCAACTAATTGAATATGTCAGATAAATGAATCAAATAACAAAGAAAATGAACTTTTTCCCGTGAAAGTTTGTGTCATTATATTGAATATGTCGGATATTTGAGTGTCGTTATAATGAGTTTCCACTGTAATAATAATAATAATAATAATAATAATAATAATAATAATAATAATAATAATAATAATAATAATAATAATAATAATAATAATAATAATAATAATAATCAAGAACAGTATATAAATGAGGAGACAAATGTAAACCAAGTGCTAATAAGCAAAGATCAATAGGTCACGGAGACGCACAGTAATGTCTCTGATAGACCGCTATCATGTGTGCCATCCAATGCGTACACATACAGTTGCAAAAGAAACGATCATGTTCACATATAGTCTTTAGAACTTTCAACTGGATAAATTAATGAAATTCAGACATAAGTGCTTATTAAAATTGCAGATATAACAATTATGAATAGCACATAACTGATCACATTTTTTTAAACATAGAGAGAGTAAACAAAATAGACGCGGGTATGTACCTTCTCTAAGTTTTTTTTTCAGGTGTTGTATTCAAAGTGCGGATAATTTCTTGTCTTAAATATTTTTAGTATGTGCATAATGTGTGAAAGTGACAAAGAATTGTTTCCTTCTCGTGTTATGACCATGGACATGCGAAGTCAGTGTAACTGGAATTTGATAAAAAATAAGCAGGTTGTCGATGATTTTGTAATTTGTGGTAAAAAATTTGCCTCCAAGGCAGACCCAAGCTGTATTTTGTCTACTCCGCTTGGATCAGTATGACCATTGTAATTAGTGCGGTTTATAATTCGAACGGCCTTTCTTTTTAAGTCTAACGAATCTTTCAAATTTATGCCCCCATGTTAAAAGTCCGTAATCTTGGAAGATTCAAAGCATTATGTATGATTTGCAGAATGTGTGGTAGAGGAGAACTGTTCAACCTATTCATAATATCTATTGTTTGCGAAATCTTTGATGCAATTTTGGGGATATGGCCGTTTCATGTTAAATGTTTGTCTATATGCAAACCAAGAAAACTGAATTTATTCACACATTCGGGGGGGGGGGGTAAGGGGGGTTTCAGTACGCTGGTACAGGTAATTTTTTTTCTAGAGTACGTAGTACGGAAAATAAAAATATTTCAAAATTTTGGATAGTACAAAGTACGTAAAATAAGAGGGCTTCCAGTACGCCAGTACGGTAAATAAAAAGCCCCAGTACGCCAGCACCGGAAACCCCTTTCCCATCCTCATTCTATCGCTACCTTATCAATTGAGCGAGTGCGTATTGTAACATCTCGTTGTGGTTGATGAGAAAAATCATAAATATGGCATTCACGCATACCGGCCTCCATTGAACCAATCCTTTTAAAACTGGGGGTTTAATAGGAGGTATTCCTTATTAAACTATATATTAACTGCAGACCTGCTCTGGTCCCCTCAGTTGCTAGGCAACAGAACTATGCCTCCGCCATGATCAGGGCACTTTCATAAGATATGTTACGGAACCATCCAGGAATAACACTTTCCTACCAAACAAGTTAAATTTTTCTAAGTATGTTAAGCATCTTGTATGTTTTAAAACTTAGTGAATGACTTTTCTGAAGCTTTTTGCTTGCTCAAGTTGCTCCTTTTATCACAGAAGGTCATTTGGCCCTGCTTAACACATGGATGTGCCCTCCTTCCTGTCAAGTTCCTTGCTACAGTCTAGGTGGCAGCACAAGATCCCAGTTAATATGCATACCTTCTATTGGTGCAGTTGGTATGTGCGTTTCCCGTTTTTCAGCTAGGTGATTGGTGCCGAAGGTTGCTGGTTCGAGACCCGTCTGTTCTGCGATCACAGTACATATAAATGTTGTTGTGTTTGTATGGACAATGCAGGCATATTACACGGCAACTCGCATCACCTGTTTACTCAATCTGACGATTCATTCCATATTGAGAGAGAGAGAGAGAGAGAGAGAGAGAGAGAGAGAGAGAGAGAGAGAGAGAGAGAGAGAGAGAGCGGGGGGCATGACCAGATTTAACTTAGGCATTTCTGCATAACATATATATCATACCATACTGAGTTTTGATTTTGTCTGAGGAAAGATTTTAGATATCTGTATGTTTTTTGCCGGCTATCACACAACAATGCCCACTTATATGTTGAGTATATTTAATCTACGGTCATAATGCTGTGTTGGTTGGCACCAGCTGCAAAGAAGTACTAACATTTTCTAGCATAGGAAGAGAGAACAGGTTACTTTTTTTTAAAGAAATACCGAACATTCAAAGAATTTTTCATTCTACGCTAGTGCGATTTGTTAGTTTCATGTTGTAGGTTATCGGTCACGGATATTACTCCTACTTTGGCCTTTTTGTGTCTGTATGTATAAATGTAGTAGAACCCTGTAATTAAAACCACCTATTCCTGCGCGTAAAATCCTAAAAGCAGTCTTCATGCTAAGGTGGTCTTATTTACGGAACTGCTTCACTTGTACTGAGAGTAAAATGTATGGTACGGCAAGTTTGGTCTCTGTATGAGATGGTCTCATTACTGAGGTGGACGTAATGCGGGTTTCCGCTATGTATGTACACTATTCTTATTCATATTGGTCATGCACGTGCAGGCAGGTGGTCTGTGGGCAACCTAAAATGGAACGTACAAATCATGTGCATAATTGTGTTGATCCTCCATTGTAACAGTGAATTTATTTTTTTGTTGCCTATTTGGTTTGCTGTTGAATTAAGCAGTTTCTTTATCACTATGACGGCACACTATATGCAGATGGAACATTAAACCATGGTGGTGCCTGTTGATTGAGGTGGATCAGATAATGAGACCCTTCCAAAATAATTTTGGCTTAGATACGGTTGCTAGTACTTAGGATAAAATATGATATTGCCTGAGATACAAAATCCGTAAAATTATACACGTAATACTTTTACAATAGTACAAAAGGAGCATGGGATAAATTCATTCTCAAATTAGCATTCAATTGTATGCATGCACGCATACATACATACATACATACATACATACATACATACATACATACATACATACATACATACATACATACTTGTGTGTGTGTGATTAATCTCCAACACAGAGATAAATTTGAAGGAGCGCCCCTCTGTGTTTCAAACTGACCCCGTGGATAAAGAAGCACTCCTCAACACCGCTGTCCCTGTTTGACCCAGTGTCCAGCCAGCTAGTCTCCCGAGTTAAAAATGACTTCCTAACCGTAACAAAGAAAATTAATCAAATCTTACAGCTGACCACATCAGACCCCACATAAGGTCTGATAAATATGATAACCAGATCTCCAGATGGTACACATAGAAAGGCCTGTTTACAGGGTCATTATACAGTTACCATTTAAATCATTGATCAATATTATAAACAGACAGAAAATCACTTGCAAGAGCCATCGCCGTCTTATACAACAATTTGTCAAACTCTACATGTTTTAGTGTTTCAGCTTTCGCAGCATTTTTCTTTTGTTTGTTTGTTTTTTTTAATTTGTGGATTTGTCGCTATCCATGGAGCAGTATCAAGCGAGGAACACACCCACACATTAACAAAGTGCTATTGCCATGTACAGCGAGGAACACACCCACACATTAACAAAGTGTTATTGCCATGTACAACAAACGGCTTGTATAGTTCATTTCTGTGCCACATGTGTGCATTGTACTGTGGGGATACTCATTGTTGGAGAAAACTACACTTGAAACCATAGATCGTTGGTCCACTGTTGGTGTTCTGCAATGAATTGTAAATGCACCATCTCGTTTAACGTTACAGCTGTTACATGTTGGCGGCAGAGATAGAAAGTGTTATCAATCTAACACGTACTCCTGCGTATGTTATTCAAGGTACATACTGTAGTTCTGGAAATTTTCGCGCGTGTTTAATTCAATTTGTCTCAAGTTACAGAATTTTCGCGCATTCAAATTTCGCGCGATCCATTGCCATACAATGTAGTGAAATATAATGCAACTTATTTTCGCGCTTTGAGAGGTAGTGCGAAATTAAATCGAGCGTGAAAATTTCTAAAACTACAGTATTGTAACGTACATTGAGCAACGTTCCCGTGGAATATGAAAGAGAGAGAGAGAGAGAGAGAGAGAGAGAGAGAGAGAGAGAGAGAGAGAGAGAGAGAGAGAGAGAGAGAGAGAGAGAGAGCGGGGGCATGACCAGATTTAACTTAGGCATCATCATACATAATAATCATGACGATGATGATAATGAACAAAACAAACACTCTGACATAACTTTCAAACTATATCATAAAATGACCATGATGATGATAATGACAACAAAAGCGTAATTTAAGAAATGGACATATATAATGTTATTTCGATGTGTCGACCACCCACGTATTCCTCACAGTAAACAATTATACATATCAAATAAACATCCGTATATTCCACGTGAAGTATAATGAAGTAAATACCTAAGAGAGTTTACCTTACAAAACTTTAACAAGCAATATCAGGCAGATAGCTGATGTGCCCTGTTTGTTTTCTGATAGTATCGGGTAACTCAGAGATGATAATGAGTACTTGGTTAACCCTTTCAGTGTTAAGTAACAGAATGAATCAACAATCTTCCACGGCGCGCTTTGGGCGCAATTCACCCTAAACGCTTCGAGGAATTATGTGAAAGTTCAAGTATTTGACAAATTTTTCTTGGAAAAAACAACATATATACTGGCACTTGATAGAAACATCCTTGTAAGAGGATTTGGTCTGAAGTCAGCATGATAATTCAAATGAGGTACACTCTTGTTGTCTGTAGTCAAAAAGTTAAGCTGGCTATCGCTTTTGTTTTAGTGATAAAATCCTCAATCAGACATCTCCTATCAGAATGATACCCATGTGATACCGAAGCCTGTCACCTTATTTACCCGGACGTGCACTGTGTGTTTACACTACAGATAAAAACACACTGCAGTATTTTGATCTTTTCGACAATTCCAAACATGGGAAGAAAAATTGATATGTAGTATAATCCGATGAAAGATGTGAACTTGCGGCATTTCTCCGTCCAAGAAGCACTCTATTATGTATTGCTTTTTACTATTAAAGCATGAACTGAACTGTACTCTCATGCTCTCAAAAATAAATACTTAATGTGTCAGAGAACACGTGACAACTGTGCTGATGCAAGTTTCCAAATATTTTGACATCTATAAATGTGCAAGCATTATGCCTGTGTGCCAACTCTTTCTTTCTTTCTTTCTTTCTTTCTTTCTTTCTTTCTTTCTTTCTTTCTTTCTTTCTTTCTTTCTTTCTTTCTTTCTTTCTTTCTTTCTTTTCGTTCTTTATTTCTTTCTTTACCAGCAATTTTGAACAACTTTTCTCGAACGCTATTACACTTAGAAACACCAAGCTTGGCATGATTATAGATCCATACATGACGTCGAGCCTTTTTACAAAAATGATTGTGGGAATTTAGAATTATGCAAATTAGGGGAATTTGACATTTTAAATCTTGAATATCTTCAAAACTATTATCATTAGAGATACCATTCCAACTTCTATCTATAGGTTCATGCTATTAGCACGTGCAACGGACAACAAAACTAGTCTAATTTGAATTTATGCTAATAAAGGTCACATTGAAAAATTAATGTTGAATATATTCAAAATTAGTATATGGATAGAGATGCTATTTCAACTTCAATCCATAGGGTTTTGCTGTAGTTGCATCCAATGAACCACAAATAAAAGTTGTAGAATTTGTATTTTTGCTAATTAGGGCCACTCGTTTAAGTATTGACTATCTTCAAAACTATTATGGGTAGAGGTGCCGTTTCAACTTTAATTTATAGGTTTGTGCTGTAGGCGCATCTGATGAGCACAAACAAAAGTTATAAAATTTAAATTTTGGCCAATTGGGGGTGTTTAAAAAAATTAAAATGTGCAATATCTTCAAAACTATTATAGGTAGAGATGCTATTCCAACTTTAAATTACAGGCTTTCAACGAACCACAACAAAAGTAGCAAAATTGTTAATTTATGGTAATCAGCCCCACATGTAAAGTTTTTACGTTGAATTTCTTAAAAGCTATTTTAGTTAGAGGTACCAATTTTAGGTTTGTGCTGAAGGCGTATCTAAAAACCACAAATAAAAGTTGTTGCATTCAAATGTATACAAGTTTCGAGGCACAGAGACAGATCTGCTTTGTTCATTTCTAGTTTGGGATCTGCACTTGCCAGTGAGCTAACTTTCTGCCTGATGCAAACTTCATTCTCACGAACCATGGTATTCCATGTTGATTTATGTGATAATCATCTGTTCAGGCTTGAACTGAACAAATCACCCCTTTATAGTCAAGTATTCTAAATTTAACACCCCACACGAAATAAAACCGGCTCTTTAAGCAAATATGGGAGTATGGAAACCTGAAATATCCTGACCTTACCGGGGTAATGTATACTTGAGAAAGTGTGGAAATCAGGTTAAGTGAGGACGCAGGGCCAATGTGTCACAACACAAACTAAATTTTAGAACTAAACAAATTCACCAGGGATTCTTACAGCGTGGGAAGGATTATTTGTGAAGTAGATCCGGGTTGAATCATAAGGATTAAATTTAACCGGAGGTAATGAAGGGGACGCTTTGGGCACCTACTCAAGATACGTTTTGGTCGGAATTAGATATTAGAAATTCCTGGAATTAAGCGCAGCCACTTTGCGGATAACAACATGACGAAAACAATAGATTGGTCATCATAAAATATCTCAAACATGTTAAGCACATATTATATTCACGATGGTGCACATGTTTTTTTTGGTCACGGGGCCCATCGTGTTGGGGAGTCGATGGGCATCGATAATCCGATAAACTTTAAGTTATCTGCCACATTAAAGATCGTCACAAAACTCTTTAAACCTTCCACCTTTCACATAATCTTGAATAAGATAAGATTTTAGCAACCTTATTCGTCGGTGGACAAAATTAACTCGGACTGCAACAGCGCCCTATCCACTTTGCCAGGAAAGCAATTCACAAATAGCAAAAACTCACTGCACTTACAGAAGTCCCCCCCCCCCCGCCAAAAAAAACCCCTGTTAAATATGTACGTTAATTGAAATGTTTCAAAAGTACTGGCGTCTAAACTATCTATGTTAATGGGAAGTTTCTAAAAGGATAAAGTGTCATTGATTTTATCATCGTCATCATCATCACCATCATCATCATCATCATCATCATCATCATCATCATCATCATCATCATCATCATCATCAACATCGTTTTCTTTTGTGATGTTTGAATATATTGAAACATTTTGTTTGATGGGACGGACTTTATTTTGGCCTTATGTGTGAAACGCGAGAGACAGGCCTGTGCTCAGCTGACCCTACATGCGGACTTTATTTTGGCCTTATGTGTGAAACGCGAGAGACAGGCCTGTGCTCAGCTGACCCTACATGACTTCAGAATGTCAAGGTCACCTTTGTTTCAGATCATCACCACTGCTGCTTACATGAGCATATCTCCTTGCCAACTTTTCCAAATTTTGACAATTTGTTAGAAAACAAAAAATGCCAGCACCAATTTGAATGAGATCAGGTCCACGCGCATTCCCAGTACGTCTAAAGAGGATTCAATTTACGGTTTGGGAGAGTCAATTAAAATGGGGAAAACACACAAAAAATCTATAAAAATTAAAAAATTATTGCAGCGCCACTTGTTGAATGATTAAGGTCTGGAGGTCCCCAGAAGTGTCCCTGTGGAATAAAAAGCAATTGGCTATGCTCTTTCTGAGAATATTTTTAAAGATTTTCCTGAAAACTGAACAAGAAAATTCGTCAAACACCTTAAAATCATTAAAACATACCCATTTGAACAAATTTGGTAGAGACCCAGCAAAGGTATATGCCCTCCAAGTTTGAAGTGACTTTGGTTGGCAATTTTGGAGAAGTCGAAAAAGCGAATTTCCATTGCAATCCTTATTGACTTACACAGTGATCAATAGGAATGCATGTATAAACCGATAAGTACCCGAATTGAAAATAATAATAATAATAATAATAATAATAATAATAATAATAATAATAATAATAATAATAATAATAATAATAATAATAATAATAATAATAATAATAATAATAATAATAATAATAATAATAATAATAATAATAATGGATCCAGAGTATCCCCATCACCACAACCACAACCATCATCACCACCACCACCAACAAAAATAAATGTAATTATGAAGGATCAAGAGTATCATCAACCTGTGAACTACTTTTTATAACCCTTCCACAAGCTACATTTCTACAGATTTTTCGGAGTGACGGTTTTGGAGAAATCGATTTTAAGAGAAAACACACAAAAATTTGTAAATACATAAAAAAAGTACAGTGCCACCTCTTGACTAATTAAGGCCTAGTCCAGAAGTGTTCCTATGCAATTTCAGAACAATTGGCTAGGCTGTTTCGCAGATTTTTTGCCAAAAGGTGAACAAAAAATTCATAAAAAATCTTAATATCACCGGAGTGTGAGCATTTGAACAAATTTGGTAGAGGCTTACCTGAGGTACACCCCCACCAAGTTCTAAGTGAATCTGACCAACGGTTTTAGAGAAGGAGTCGATCATGTGGATTTCCATTGCAATCCCCTTGACATATATGGTGATCAATAGAATGCATGCATTAACCAACATCCACCAAAAGTGAAAAAATCATCAAAAATCATAGATACAGAGTATGACCAACTAGTAAACAGCTTTGTTTAACTCTCTCATAAGTTACATTTTCACCAAGTTTGAGAAAAATCTGGGAAACGGTTTTGGATAAGTCTTAAATAGCCTTAAAGTACAAAATTTCGTATAAAAACAAAACAAAAAAAATCACATCGCCACCTGTTGAACCAATTTTGAAGCAATTGGCAAGCGATTTCGGAGAGTTTTTAAAGTTTTGCCCACCTCCCTCCCCCTCCACAAAATAATAATAATAATAATAATAATAATAATAATAATAATAATAATAATAATAATAATAATAATAATAATAATAATAATAATAATAATAATAATAATAATAATAATAATAATAATAATAATAATAATAATAATAATAACGATGATGATGATGATGATGATGATGATGATGATGATGATGATGATGATAATAATAATAATAATAAAAATAACTAAACAAATCGATGGAGCGCTACTATTTAAACAAATTTGGCAGAGATTCACCCATGGCATATCTCCGGCCACCACAAAGTTCGAAGTGAATCTACATTTCCACCAAGAGTAGTGTCCTTATGCAATGTTGAAGCAGTGGGTAGAGAAAAGAAGGTTTTTGAGATTTTTTTAGTTTTTCTGTCAAACAATGAAGAAAAAATCCATAAAAATTTCAAAAGGTGTGACCATTTGAACAAACTTGACAGTAACTTGCCCAAGGTATAGCTCCCCCAAGCTTGAAGTGGATCTGCCTGACGTTTTCTAGAAGTCTAAACAGCAAAACGTAAACAGACGGACGCCGGACGCCTGGCCATTCTACAAGTTTGGCTGTGACCCGGGGGGGGGGGTACTCCCCGGAATTTTTGGTGGGTAGGCTCCACCGAGGGTACAAAACCCGGACCCAACGGGAGCGGAACCAATGTGAAAATGGGGGGTCTTTTGGAGCTTGTATTGAAAAAAAAAATGAAATTTTACATAAAATTTGGTGTATTTTGGGGCAATTTGGAGACAGGAATTGAAAAACACAGGGGTCTTTGGGTAAGACAAGCGAAAAAGGGGGGTCTTTTAGAGCTACAAGCAGGAAAAAGGGGGGTCTTAGAGAGCGACAAGTACCGAAAATAGGGGGTCTTTTCCGCGGCGCCTACCCGTATAGCAAGGTATAGGAAGTACCCCCCCCCCCGGGGCTGTGACAACTCAGATGAGCTAAAAATCACCGACTTGACAGTTAGTTTTAGCCTGAAACTATTCATAGCACTGGCGTCCCAATGGACCACACCACCAAACGATGCCTGAGCTGCAAATGGCTTGTAATTACAGGTCAGTTACTCAAAAAGGCATACATTGTGAGGTGCGTGGATCAGCACCACCATGGACGTTTACGCCTCCCTGGTAAGACATACGACATCATTTGCTGGAATTCACGGTTGCAAAATGAATTACTGAGGAATAAGTTTGGACTCGTGCTTGCAGATCAACAGCACTGCAACTATTCAAGTCTTGGTAGACTTGACAGAAATATGTGTCTTCCCTGTTATCTGCCTTGACTTTCGAAAATCCGTCGACACTATGACGCATGCACGTTTACTTTTGACATCATGTGTGACCTATGGCGCGAAACTCACGAACAATATTAAATAGTGCTTATTAGTGAAAGTCATTTGACTATAACTTCCTGATTCGATATTTTTCTTAGTTTTTAAAATTCATTTTAGTAGTACACCCGTTTCCATAATTTCTTTCCCTCCACAATAGACCTTTGGAATAACTTAGATATTGAAACAAGAAAAGCAGAAAAAAACAGTGTGTATTCAAAGCGCGACTAGGTCGCCCTCTAGTGGTAACTCTCAAACATCACTTTGTTGGTTGTTGAAAAGGGCAAATTCTACATACCCATGTACTGGGCTAAAATCTTAGGTCAAAAAAAAAAAAACAAAAAAAAACATAATTTATAGGTTGTTGTATGTTTTGCTTCAGAAGGAGATATACAGGTCTAAGTGTATATTGTGTGTCGAAAAATGGTTGAATGATTTAGGCATGACTAATATTTGGGGCAGACAAGAAATAATTTTTAGCTGGTTTAAAAATGCAGTTAAACTTAGATTAGAGGACCAGTACAAACACAAATGGCACCCTGAAGTATACGATCATGAAAAGTGTGTCACTTACAGGACTTGTAAAGATAATTTTGGATTTGAAAGATACCTTATTGATTTGCCAAAATGTCATGTCATGAGACTCTGTGAGTTCAGAGCCGGAAATCTCAACTTACCAGTCACTAAAGGCCTACCCACATTGTTTAGGATCGTCCAAAAAGCCTTGTACTTTAATATGCCTTTGGGAAAAAGATTTTCGTCACTTTCGTCTGCTGAACGGCCCCATGTCCCAGCTAATTTAAGCAAATTGTCGCAAAAACAATAGGGCCGGTTACTACTTTTAATCGAACAAAAGTTTTCTGGTTCACATGTGCACACCTGTTCTGGAGAGACCCCGAAAACTGGGACAGTGTGGTTTCTGGACCGTTGAAAGCAGTGGGGACCATATCCACAACGGTCTTATAAACTATAGTTGATGTGGTTCCGAGTGCATACGAGTTCGATCATAGCATGGTAAAAGTCATCTAAAATATCAAGGTCATAGGATAATTTTAGGCCAAATGTCATTTTAAAGGTCAAAGTTCACTTCAGATAGAGTTCATCTCAAGGTCAAAGATCATTTCAAGGTCAACGGCCACTTTGGATGGTGGCTGTCCAATGCACACATTGTCAAGTTTGTTGCCACAGAAATTAAATCCATCGTTTCCATCGTAAGGGCCAATTTTGTAACTTACATGTGACCTCTAAAGTTCAAAGATCAAGGTCATTTGGACCCTTCAAATTTTCATCTCGCCATCACTTAGTCAATTTTCATCTATTTCTAATCATGTTGCGACTCCAATTGTAGGTATTGAAACATTGCGCACTTTTGTAATTTACATGAGACCTCTAAAGGTTGTGTCATATCATTTGAAATTTTCTTCAAGCCATAACTTGGTCAATTTTTATCCGATTTTGATCCTGTTGGGCTCAAATTGTAGATATTCTAGTACTGCACATTCTAATGTAACTTATATGTTGCCTCTAAAGGTCAAAGGTTAGATTCATCATCCAATTTGGTTCATGTTGACCTTTGAAATTTTCATCCAGTCATAAGTGAGCCAAATTCCATCCAATTCTAGTCATGTTGGGCTCAAATTGTAGCTATTGCAACACTGCACATTTTGCAATTAACATGTAACCTCTAAAGGTCAAGGTTATTTGGCCCTTTGAAAATTTCATCTGGCCATAACTTGGTTAATTTTCATCTAAAATTTGGTTCATGTTGGGCTTAAATTGTAGGTATTGTAACATTTTTGTGATCTAGATGTGACCTCTAAAGGCCAAAGGTCAAGGTCATTTGGACTTTGAAATTTTCATCCAGCCGTAAGCTTAATAGAATGTGTAGTACCAAACGACAAAAGTTGTAGCATTTACTATATACAACTTTTGAAGGCACACAGATTTGCATTGAAGCAAATCTTCTTTTCTAGTTTTTTCTTATTTTCTTTATAATGATAATGTGTAACAGGTTACTTGTTAACTCTTTGGGCCGTCATGTGTACTCAGTTCTCACTTACTTAACGTGTGTAGGTCTATACCATATGTGTAGGCCTATGTACCGGACAGGAGTTCAAATAAGCATCTATCGCTTTTCTCCAACCCATTTTATATGAAATGAAATACGTTTAAACTAAACATTTTCATCAGTTTCTTGGATAATAACCATACAATGGAAACATAGTTTACCCTTTAATGTGTGATCACCATGAATCAGTATGGATGACCATAACATGTTTTTAAGGTCACGCGATTCATATACTTTGTATTCGTCCACGCGAAACGTGCAACAGTGCAGTCAGAATAATGTCTCAAGAACAATGACCTTTGACATCACCTAATCTAAACATAACTGCCCCTTAAAACTCTTTCAGTGCCAAATTTTGACGACTTTTCTCTTTGTGCTTTGGGTGCAACGTGTACCGCGGACCGACAGATGTTGACCTAGTCATACTTGCGGTCTCTACCCCCATATGGTAACTGTAAGCAAACTGGTATTTGAATGAAAGGTTGATTCAAAAAGAATATAAATCTGCTACCGTTATATCGATTCAGAGCACAGATCTACTTTTCTCAAATTTTGGCAGAGTTAAGGTACATGGTACAAATTCGTATGAATGCATAGATCTAATTCCTGTTGCATGCAAATGAAGATTGACAATAAGCTAGGACATTGGCCTAAATAGGGCTAATCGGTGGAATACCGCAGGGGGCTGTGTTAACGTTGCTATTGTGCTATTTGTCATTTATATCATTGATTAACCCTGGAACGCTCCACCCCCAATATATATATATATATATATATATATATATATGTATGTATAGTGTCACACGGTAGTGCGGCTCCTCCTACAACCAAAACCGTATCGGCAATTCGCGTAGAGATAGAACTTAGAAGCTATGATCAAACCACTTTCTTTCACCTGCAAGGTAACTTCGAATTGATGTTTTGGTGTCACTCTAAGGATTACACAACCAAGCAACAAAGTAGGTAAGATACACAATGGGCAACAATGAATTTTCAATAAGATTCCACTAAGACAACTGAGCATTTAAAACAAACCAACTCATAGACTATTTTGGCAATATTTGAATTTTATTACATTATGTAGGCCTATGTACCTTGGATTTGAACTTTAACCCAAATCACGAAGAACCGTTTAAGCTACACCTCATTTGAGTCATTGCACATGGAGAATAATCAAGCAGTCTGTACATCATACTTGGTGTGACTATTCTCCATGGCTCTCCCGGCCTCCAATACGGCGTGTGGCTCTCCCCAGCTTCAAATTACTACCTGTGGCTCTTCCCGTTTTCGCGGCCCGTTGCTCTTCCCAACTTTAATGCAGCCCGTAGCTCTCTCTAGTTGCAAAGTGCAATATCGCCTGTGGCTCGTGTCAGCTTCAATACGGCCCATGGCTCTTGCCAGCTTCAGCACGGCCCCTAGCTCTCCCCTGCTTCAATGCGGCCTGGTCGTGACTCTTCGTCAGTTTCAATACGGCCTGTGGCTCTCACCAGCTTCAATGCAGCCTGTGGCTCTCGTCAGCTTCAATACGACCTGTGGCTCTTGCCAGGTTCAACACGACCGGTAGCGCTCCCCAGCTTCAATAAGGCCTGTGGCGCTCTCCGCTTCAATACGGCGTGTGGCTCTCTTTCTGCCCATTTATATCGAAGCTTAGCCCAATTTTTGTCCACATTATACAAGAAAAATGCGCTAAAACAATGATCATGTGACCAAACAGAGGTACAAGAGGAAGGCTCATTGACACCGACTTCTGCATAGCCTGTGTGCGAGGTGTGGTTTCTGACTTTTGATCCCATGATGGGTTAATGGGGCCCTTGGGAGCGTGATAAAAAATATGTGTTGCGGCTATCAAGTCTGCTGTTCCGTATCACATAGTAGGCCTGTAGTAGGCCTGCATATTAGGTAAGGAGAGTCATTAGGTCTATTGCCAAATGGTTGTCACCTTGTTCTTGAACTCCCCGGAGCGAGCTGTTGCTGTTTTTATGCAAATTGTCACGGATTCTTATTCCTCGTCATGCACTGCCATGCCTGTTTGGCCGGTTGTCAACTTGCTGCCCATTCGAAATTGGACCGCATTAGATTTCTCGAAAAATAGACCGATTCAGTCGCGCTTGGCAGTGTTGGGTGTTTATACTACATATTTCTGGCAACATTTTTTGCTCAAAGCTGTTGTTCTTTTCTACTTAAACAGAATAGTCCACAGAAATATTATGAGATAAATAGAAAGCATCATTTGCGTGTTTTTCTGGTTGGGACTAAATGATTCTACACAAGGCAACCAAGGTCACATATACTATGTAACATCTGACATTCAGACACGATACATATATGCTGTGACATTTGATTAAGGTAGCCTGATTATTTCTCATGATAATGAATTTCATAGGTCTGAACATATATTGGCTCGTATTTTCCGTTCACCTGTAGGTGGCACCCCACTAGTACTACTCGGATTCCACATATTAACCTCCGAAACGTTTCTATCAAATTTCATAAAGATCCATCACAAATCAAGGACACAATGCAGAGTGTTTTCAATATTTTCGGTTTTTCATATGTGTATTACGTAATCATGTAGGTGGCGCCACCAATGACCAAGGGAACCTAGATTTTCAATCATAGGACATGTCTAAAAATTTTCAAAGAGGCTAATTTAAAATTGTTCATGCTATCGTGTTGACAATCAAATTGTTTACAGACTGACAGAATGACGGCCGGCCGGACATGAGTGATCGCATAATTAAGCTCTGCGACCTATGGTCAGCAGAGCTGAAAATGACGAAAAATTAGGAAGTAGTTTTCCAATATCCAAAATATAATATTTACTTTTTAAAACCTTGGTTAAATCGATCACAGATTGAATATACATCAAATCTATATTGAAGAAAAAATATGTTCGGAAATCGTCGGTATCATAATGAAATCTCCGTTTTCAACAAAAATGCGTTTTTCTGCCACATTCTTGTCCTAAATACATTGGCCATGATTTGCTTATATCTTAGGAATTCAAGTCTCACGTGAAATGTCAAATATGTGATGTGATGTTAACTCGTATCTCAAACCATTTGAAAAAATATGTCATTGTCATTTGTCTACTTGAATATTTGGATTATTTCATTTTGCCATGACTTGGTTAGTTTTGATCCGATCTTAATCATGTTGAGGTCAAAATGTACGCATTGTAGCGATGCACATCAATATATTCTACATTTGACCTCTAAAACTGAAAGTCAAAGTTATCAAGTCATCTGAAAAGTTACATATGGAATTAATGCGGCCTTTTCCATCCTATCTTAAACATGTTGAACTCAAAAAAGGTCAAAAGTCAAAGATGTCTGACCACCAGAAAATAATTTCCATGTTGCTATAAATGCAAAAAGGTGAACATAAAGCCTGCTATACGTTTTCATTGATTGTAAGTATATATATATATATATATATATATATATATATATATATATATATATATATATATATATATATATATATATATATATATGTGTGTGTGTATATATATATGTATATATATATATATATATATACATACAAAACTCTTCTGCCTGTGGCATGCAGTGCTTAAAGGCGTAAAGCAATGCACCTGCATCTGTACCCAAACTTGAAATATATCAAGGTCAATGTTGAGACTTTCCAAATGTCCAATGGCCAAATGATTGATGAAACTAGAAATGTACCGCAGCGTAAAATAAACATGCATGGATCTATATAAGGCATGATCACAACTGCATGGCAAATCTTGAGTTTCAAAAACAGACTTTTTTGGGGGGGGGGGGGAGGGGTGAAGATCAAGTCGCTCTACTGGCAAGGTTCCCGGCATACAACTGCTGGCAATACCGTCCCGCTCCCCCCACACACAGACAGACTAAAAGTGTAGCCATGTGAGCATTGTGCCAAAATATCCCGGCTAATCCTTCATACCCTTGGGAGGGGGGGGGCTTAAATATAAATATGAGCTACATGATTAACAAAGTTTATCTTAATGATATACATGTCAAAAAGGTAGTTTTGGAAGGAACGTGTGTGTGCAAAAGGATTAAATCTTTCATTGTGTATTTCGACAAAAGTCGACGTGCCTTGATTAGCATAATTACAGTTGATTCACATTCTTTGTAAACCGACCTTTCATGTAAGTTCCATAATGGGTAAAGAGCTGCATAATCCTGAATGTCGGGTGACGGACACTTCTTGTTTATACATTTTTTTTTTTTTTTGAAAATCTGTATCCATTACAATTTTTCGCCAGTAACAATGAGGGCTCAACAAAAATGAACTAAATTGTCTGAGACACAATGGCGAGATTTCTATTCAATGGCATAATCTGAAAGTCATGCTTCAAAGTGGAAAAAATCATTGCAATTGTGATCAAGAGACAGGGTTGATTCATTGATGCACAAATGGTATTTGAAAAGTCTACAGGAACAGCCAAGTTCCTCACCAACGCCATCTATCATATAAAACAAACACTAAATAAAGTCAACTTGAGCAAAATGTAGAAATTTTCTTAGCAGTGCAAGCATATATTTCTAGGACGAATCCTTGTAACAAAACAGGTATTGGCTGATTCTGTAAACTGTATTAGCATCTTTATTTGTATGTACTCTCATTTAAAATCTATGGTCGGTCCAATTTATCACTTTGATGGCAAACGTTTTGCCCCGCTGTCTGTCTCGTTTAAACGTTTGTGGTCTTTTGCTTGTATCCGTGGGTCTGTCTGGTATTGTCCTGTTCGTTGGTTCTTTCCAGCAAGAGGGATTTATATAGTTATGATATGTACTGTAATGTCCAAAAATCTGTTTCAACCAACAGAAACTAGAAATGTGGCGGCAGGCTCGTAGCCAGACTTAGATTATAGGATGTCCCTGTTCCAAAATTTTGGACCTTTTCTCTATACTGCCTTACCATACTCTAAAGTTACAACAAATTCATTAAAAAAAAAAAAAAAAAAAAAACCCTGCAACTGTCCATGTTGAGACAGAATATTAATAGTTGCTGCGTTTTTATCAATAGTGAAAAGCCCATGAGGAAAAAATGTTGGTCCCGATTTGATTTTTTGATTAGCCGTTATTTCTGAAGGTAGTCGAGCTGTGCCCCGGTAAACTAAGTACACTATCACGTTTCAGGCTGCATGAACTGAAAAGTATTCACATAAGTATGAGCAAATATATTGTTTAAACAGCCATGTTCAATAGATTATAAACCAAGGTACACTAGCCCCCATTTGGTTTAAATTATTATTATTATTATTATTATTATTATTATTATTATTATTATTATTATTATTATTATTATTATTATTATTATTATTATTATTATTATTATTATTATTTATTGATTAAGACCTCTAGTTGGGATAAACTGATATGTACATAATATAAAACATAAAACAGTTACCTGAGTTAAGTAAATTAAAAGGCCCTAGTCAGTAGGCCAGTAAGCTTATAAGGATGTGTTCTGCCGACCACAGTTTAAGAAACGAGTCTGAATATATCAAAATGTGAGAATCAACATGACCATCAGTCCCAGGCAAGTAAACACTGTGAGCCTTTGGAGGTGGGGGTGGGGATGGGGTTAACTGGGGAATGACCAGACTCAATTACATGTGATATAAGTGTTCCAGGGTAGACATTACCAATACATATATAGTCTGACAGAAAGCTTAGGGCAATTTTACGGAGAGGCGATTCAAGAAACAGTCTGAGAGAGAGAGAGAGAGAGAGAGAGAGAGAGAGAGAGAGAGAGAGAGAGAGAGAGAGAGAGAGAGAGAGAGAGAGAGAGAGAGAGAGAGAGAGAGAGAGAGATCAGATTGCTATGGTGAGATCGTTTCCCCAGGCCCAGGATATATGTTTTATAAGAGCACCTTGCGTACTGCCCAACTTCTGCATGTCTTTTGTTTTTTGTTTTTTTTGACTTAACTGCAAACACTCCGAACCACAAGTAAAACCTGGCAAGCATGCAGAGGTCCACAGGTATGATTTAACATCGGTACGCAGCCCAGGATAACACATGCCGGCATTATTATAACTGTAGTAAACACGTCTACAATTCTGCATCTTTTTATCAATGTGATCTCGGCTTGTGCCAGAGCTATTAAAAACCGTACCAAGCACTTCCATTGTAGACTCATTGTCCAGAGTACTGTCATTTAAATTCCAAGATGGAGTATCCCGAAATACTTGACCTCCGAACACCATGCATTTAGATTTGGCAAAACCGAACGTAAATCTCCATCTATTGGCGTAGGCACAGCAAATGTTTATGAGAGCTTGCAGACCGGGCACTGTGTTCTCAGAAGAGTTATATCATCAGCATATGCGAGAGAATTAAGCTGTCGGCCGACGTACAATCCACACTGTGATGCGCTATGTTCTCTTAATAGATCATCCAAAAATGTATTAAAGAACATGGAAGAGAGACAGTTCCCCTGGCGCGTCTCCCTGGTAATAAAAAAATGGCTTACTGGATTCATTATTCCATTTGACTATATTATATAAACAACTTCTTTGATCACAAATTACAATGTACCATATCATGAACAAACAAACGTGGAAATAATATCATAATGGTTTTATCCAACTCAAACTGTTTTCAGATATTTACTGGCTACATATGTGGATGAAAAGGCGTCCTCTAGAAATTGCTTTGCAGTAAGGTTACAGTGCTTCAAAGTTGATGGCACTGCAGTGTGTTTGTTCGATTCAGCCTTGAAGTTCCAAAACAAACACAAATAAAGAAAATCCATGGGCCGCTTTTTTGGCACACGTGTTAGGAGCTATTCGGTGAAAACAGTACAGAATATAGTTGAACCGGAAACAAGTTACTTACACATTTTTGCATGCCGATGTCACATCGTAATTTCAGCTCAAAACAGATTATTGTCACCAATTAAAAAGAAACGGGCATACTTTTATCTTGTTTATGATCTGTTGATCATGGCCTTTTGCAACAATATATCCTTTGCTTATGTGTACGTGAAGTTTTAACTTCATGGAGTCGAGCAGAAGATCGCGGACTCGGTGCGATTACTTTGAAACTAGTCATTGTGGTTTATATCGGGGCATATAAGCTCGAGTACCCTAAAACTAATCTTTACGGTGACACAGCTCCTAAACTTTCGTAACACTCTTATTGCTTTACCAGGTATACCATTATGAGATACATTGTGAACTAATCTTGGCTGGTTATTAAATAAACTGTAACGTGGACTTTTCACAAACTAGTGACACACTGCACTAGTGACACACGGTACTAGAGACTATTTGTAAAAATTACATAAATGAATTCTTAAATAGAAAATAAAAATTAAATCAAAGGAGTAATATGGACGATATGGTATCAGACTTTAATAGCATACTCTTCAAAGCAGGCAAATTATCTCTCAAGTTTAAAAAGAAAAAGTCAAAGAAAGGTAAATTTCCGAAATATGCAGACCTTAAATGTTACCAATTGTATGGATCAGTTAAAGACCTAGCGAAGCGTGTGTCACGTGATCCCACCAATTACAGTCTGAGGCATCCATACTATTCAACCAGGCGACGATTTAAGCGAATTTGAAAAACTAAGGAAAAGCTGTTTAAAGATACATTGGTGAATAATTTAATGAATATTAAAGAACGTAATCCAAGAGTATTTTGGGATCTTCTTAGAGAATTAGAAAATATTACTGGTACACAAAAAAGTAATCCTAGTGACAAAATTGACGCAAATACATGGTTTCAACATTTTTCTCAAATTATGTCCGACGGAATTGACCCCAAAATGTCTAGTCTTTATCAGTCAGTGAAAGATACGATCATATCGAACCAAATTCCTACTTTTATAGAGTTGGACTATCGCATAAATGCAATTGAAATAAAAAAAAAATGTAATTATGAAACTCAAAAATAATAAATCTCCAGGTAAAGATTTAATTCTGAACGAAATGCGAAAGAAATCCCAAGACATTTTGATGACTTCTGCACTGAAAGTATTCAACTCTGTTCTATCCACTGGCTCTTTTCCTTCCTTATGGACAGTAAGCTTCCTGACACTTCTTCATAAAGGAGGTTTAGTTATGGACCCAACTAAATATCGAATTATATCTTTGGGAAGTTGCTTGTCAAAAATATTTTGCGGAATTATCAATAATAGATTACAGAAACACTTGACCTCAACGTGTATCAGAAATGAGTGCCAGATAGGCTTCGTCGAAAGTTCCCGAACGAGTGACCATCTATTTGTGTTGAAAACCCTGGTGGATAAGTACACCAAATTGTGTATAAAAGGAAAACATTTACAAGGGCAAACATAAATTATATAATTGTTCATCCATGTCATTGTATCCTGCAATCATTAGCAGTAATTGCTCTAAATTCTCTTTCTCAGATCCAAAAGCAGTTTTACATTTTGTGTGTATAGGAGGCTCCATGCCTTGTTTACATAACTTTTAACTTTGTCTCGTTTGGAAACTGTTCATAAATTTGTCTGAAATTACAATTAGCTGGCATTTGGTATAGTCAACTTAGACACAGGTGAGAATAAGTCTGTGCCACAAAAACAATAGCATGTCAGACGGTTTACATGCTTGACAGGTCTAGCTAACCCTGAATAACATGCTTAATTGGTACCTGGCCAAGGGATCCGAGTCTGTGGCAGACATGGCCATAATCCTCTTGCTAAAACAAAGGGTTACACACAATAGGGTTCACATAATGGCAATCTGGGTAAGTTCAGATATGTCACTGTGTACTACATGTTCATTGGTAAAATGTGTTCTTTTGTATTTTGCTGAGTTTGCATTAATTTGTTTTTTACTGGTCAACATCTATAAGACTCTTTCTGGTTTTGGATGTTTCATTGTAAACTACAATTTTATTGGGTAATTGTGTTTCTATTGTACAAAAATTACGCTTCTCAAGATTCAGAATTAAAAAACAGTTCGAGTTCTGCCTCCAAACCAAGCAGTTGTGTTTCCTTGTGTGAGTGTTGAGTGCCTCCCATTTTCAAGTGTATAAGTTTGGGCTTTCACTGCATTGTGATCTAGCAACATCCCCCAATCTACAGTCTTTCATATTTAGTGGACATTTCACTTTGCGACATAATTGTCAAGTTATTAGAGGAATGAGAAATGAAATGTGTCATTATACACATGTAAAACTGAGAAAAATCTTTGCCATTTTACAACAGATCCAATTCAAGGGTCTGCCCAAGGGCGTTCATATTTAATTTGCTTCTCAGTTTTTCAATTTTTCCCTGCAAATCAAGTCCCTTCCAGCTAAGGGAGCCTGCAATAGGAGCAAATGTCTTAAATAGTTCATCTGGTGAGCAAACTGCAGAGCCAGGATACATTGACTGCCACTTCTCACCAATCACTCTGCTGAAGTTTTTCTGGCATATCTTCTTTTGATCTGCAATATACATCTTCACTTTTTGCCTACCCTTTCATATTGCCGGTCCTGGACCCATTTTTATGAAGCCAGATTTCACAGTTTTATGCTTCTTTTGTTATATATATTTGGACTCTCTTGAGATGAAAGATTGAACCCAATATATAGTGAAACCTGTTTTGAGAGACCTCTGTAATGAAAGACCACCTGCCTTTTCAGACCATATTTCCAAAGTCCCTTTTGCTATCTTTCCCATGTTACTGGGCCTCCAATGAGAGACCACCTGCCTTATGTGACCACCTTTTGGCCTGCCCTTGGGGTGGTCTCTCAAAACAGGTTTCACCATACTTGGTATGACCGAAACTGGAATCAATTGCATCTAAATGTGCATCTGATTCTTCTACAGGCCAAGCTTGGATAGGTACATGTACACACATATCTAATACTTCAGAACCTTCCGCAAATGTTTTCTCATCCAATCCACCAGATCTGCCAACACAGTACAGGGGGGTGTCCTGCTGGTTGGCATTTACTAAGTTTCCAGCCTTAGAAATATCTTCATTATTCTTGGAAACTGCATCTTTTTTTTTTCTTCCTCAAAGCCATGCCTGTGTATTCAGGATCCACGTCCAAAGGCATTCCTGACAACATGTGCAGACACCTGTACGCAACACAATTGGGAGGTCTCCTTTTGAAGAGATTCGTCATATCTTTTCGTCTCGGTGAACAACCGAGGCCTGGTGGTTTTCTTGCTTGCCATAGGCATGTTTTTGTACACTTGTCTTGTTCATTAGATGTGTTCTTACTTTATTTAGAACTCTGTTTTTTATGTTTCAACATCTTTTCTGTGATAATTGGTTCTTTGTGAGATTTCTCCTGATATTTTCAACTTTGTTGTTCAGTAGCGCTTGAAGATATTCAGAAATGAACTATGATATGTCAGTATGATTCACAGATTCAGGTCCTGTATGTACGGGTATCCCAGTATCAAAGTTTTTCATATCACTTCTGTCCAAATCCAGGCACTTGTTTTGCACATCTCTGAGTTGAAGGTAACACGTTAGCTTTAGCTGAGTAGAAGTGAGTGAAGAAGGTTGTTGTTACATGTGCAACATCTTGGTCTAATATTCAGGTCTTCAAAATTAACTTGTTCACCCTCAACAGCTGAAGAGTCTGACTTAACCCTTTCCCCCTTAAACTGGCTGGTGGTCAAATGTCGTCTGCTTCAGTGTTTTCAACTAATTTCAAAAGTAATGAAAAACAATTTAATTAAGAATTGTAGAGAAGACCTATCAAGATCACAGGGCCCATGCCAAGGAAAGCTGTTGACTCAGTCTAAATTCAAGGGGGAAAGGGTTAAACATAGAGCTTTAATAGGTTTTGTGAACTTGTCATCATTTGACTGTTTTCATTTTCAGATTTTTCACCCGTCTTCTGGTGAACATGGTGAAAGCCTTTCTTCTGATCAACACAGGTGAAAGTTTTTCTTTCAGTCAACACAGTGAAGTTCTGCTCTACTGTGGCTTTCCAGGCTTTAGTAGCCCATCATAGTTCTGATACAAACTTTCTGTACAACTTGTATACACTTGTCACACAAATTAACTGCTTCTGACCTGACATATTACATGCAGACAACCTTGTAGGTACACCAACAGTATGTTTGACCAAGAGTGTAGACCATACTTTTCGCTGCATTTTCCGCTTTTCTGTGCTTTGCAGCCGAAGTAGTGTTCCTGTTACTTTCCCTACATGTTGGTCTGCCTCTTTTCCTTTTTCTGCAGCTGTAAAAAGTATCTGGACAACATATCATCTAGTTCACCAAGCTGTTGACTTTTACTTTGCTCAGCTGCACTTTGTTCCTGCAATCTTTCTCTTTCTCTTTCCCTTTCTCCTTGAATGTCTCTTTCTTTGTCCGTCTCTCTTTTCTTCTGTAATTCAAACCACTGTCTTTCTCTCTCTTGCAATCAGCACTTTTCTCTTGTTTTTCATTTGGTGAACTGGTGAAGTATTTTAATTACATTCCTTTCAAAAGGAGCTCTTTGTGGCATGCAATTGTACTCGAGTAGCCTCATTGTAATGGTTTGCTGAAGGTACATTGCAGACAAATTATTTTACTTTGTTGTACACCATTGTGAGGATTTATTGTCTAGTAAGTCTCCAAATATCCCATCACACAGGTGACTAACAGTAGTCCTGAATTCTTGAAACTGAGTGTAAAGAAAACGCTGCACTGAATTTGCACGAAACATCCGTTCTGATCCTTGAGTGGACTATGAACTTTGTGGGGTTAAAATCCCTCCATATTCACCCCTTTTCTTTATAATTAAGGATGCTTCATATGGTGTGATTGAGATTGGACCAAATTTCCTCACAGGTTCAAAGTTTATATAGTTAATGTGATCCATTATTATGATAATTGCTGTGTGGCATAGCAATACATGTATAACAGTGGCAGACTGACTCTATAAAAGCATGTTTATGGAGCTAAGCCAGCCACAGGGCCGACCAAGATCAAATTATCAGTTAGATTTTGAAATATTCAAGGAAAACTGTTAAATTGCAATGCAGTTAGCCAAGAGTCCGATCATAATACATAAATTCAGCTGTTGAAACATCAACTTATTTTGAAGCCAATGTTTATATCAGATTCATACATAGGAGTTAATTCGAACAATCAGCTTGCATTGGTGCATGTATATATATATGCCTATATATATTATAACTTATGCGCTAATGAAATTGAAGTCAGCTATACAGCCAACCATGAAAACATGCATAGTAGTTTCAAGAGCTGCTAAACATACCAGCTCAACATTCAATTCAATACCTTAAAATTATTGCTGGTGAAACGTCCACTTAATAATATTTCTGTTTCTATCACTAGTGCAATCAGTATTCATTCATAATCAGCGCAGGAAAAGTCTCTCAGTCATATTTTGCACCATTTTGAAAAGATGGGAGTTCAGCTTCCTGCTGTCCACAAACAGATGGACACATATCTATTTCCAAGATTACACACACACATATATATATATATATATATATATATATATATATATATATATATATATATATATATACGTTCAGCTAGCCACTATGTCAGGATGATTTTCATTTAAAAATTGACAAAGATGGCACGTTATAGATATCTGTTGGTAGCTCATTCCAAAAATGTGCAGCTGATAAGGAGTTCAGAAATAATTCTGTTCAGGCTCTGAAATATGGCGAATCCAATGCCTGCCAAGTGTTACCATGTGAAATTCCTGGATTTAGAAGATTTTAAGCCACAGACGGCAAGTAATTTGGAACGAAGTTGACGACAATTTTGAACAATATGAACAATAATTTAATATATTTTCTCTGAGTTTCCATTTTAAGGGAATAGAGATAGATACATTTGACCAATTACTCATTTAATATTTCATATACATGTACACATATGAAGATGATCAGAAGATTTAAAAGATACATGTATTTGTACTGTGATAACCTGTGATTAGTAGCTAGTAGTTCAAGTTTCTATCCAAATCATAATCAATAACAGCATATACTGGAAGTGTTGAGTGTTAAGGGAAGATGTTCTCATTTCTTATGAACAGGACTTTAAGGGCATGGTACAATTTGTACAGCACTTTACACAGCAAATATGACTTTGCTCCAAAAATGTCTTTATATACATTAGACTTCTCCTTTGAGATCATATAAACAATCTATTTTCTTAAAGCAGACATTCAGATTAAGCTATTTAAAATATCTTATCCTTAAGATATTTTTGACCAAAGTATTCAAGATGGATCAGTTTTTCGCTTGAATCAAAACTTCATCAGCAAGTACTGTATGTAATTTTTGTTCAAGATTATTTGCCACGTACTATGATTTTTTACAATCTCCTTGTATTTAATGTTTCAAGTGACGAGCTTCCATTAATCATGTCAAAATACTTTGATTAAACATCCAATTATTATTTTTATTGCATGAAGTGTGCCACAACCTGTCAGAGTGACATTTAGGTCTACCAAAGATCAGAGTTACTGTATACACAAGGAGATGTTCGATTCACTCTACACCACAATCTACAGATTTACATGTACTTTAATAACAGACTGATGTAAAAAAAAATAACTTGGTTACATTAGCCTGTAATGATGAAAAGACAAATGGCACATCACCACTTATCCCACTTAATCTGAGCTGGATCTAGGCCAGTATTATCCAGCAGCCAAATTGTCAGCGGCTAAAAAGGTGTGATTTGGCTTCTAAAATTTTGTAAGCATTAGCCAAATTATGCTTTGGATGTTTTATAATTTATTCATATTTACAGTGCATAATTTCAAATGTGGTATTTTGTCCACGGTTTTGGCTAACATAAGCAGCATCTGGCTAAAAAGTTTAATGTTATTTTAGCCAAACTGGATACATTTTAAAAATTCTTAGCACCCTGCCAGTGGGTGAAAAGCCAGTGAAAATCAAAATGCTCAACCTGGAACTATAAGAGGAAGACATACATGTCCATGCACACTTTTGTGGCTGGAGTTTGCAGATGCTGTGCCAGAGACCAAACAGACGATTGAAACTGTTCCCACTTTCCTGGTCAAAATGCTGTTGTTCTCACCAGATTTTGGTTTGCAGAAGTAAACTTCTAGTCAACATCATCCACACCACATCTTCAATTTCATATAACCACTTTATTGATTGTTCTAGATTCAACTGTTCATCAGCATTCTTTCTTACTACCTCCCCCCCCCATCACCCGATGGGTAACAAAGTGGATGTTCCTGTTATTCCACGTGTAATGTCAAGTCACATATCATCTTTGCCTCTGTAGTCACTGTTTCATAAATAAATGTAGCAAAAGGCCTAATATTGAACAATTCTTTTACACAGAGGTATACAATGTATGCCAAGGTTCGTTTTGTGTAATTTGACGAAGACCATGTCTATTCAAAGGGACATGGAGTCCACAGAAATAATAAATCGAGTTTTCTACTTTTGTGCAGAGTGTGTACATTTCCCTGTATTAATACAAATGTGTACTCCTCTTCAGTCTCACACATTTCCACCTTGACCAATTTCTCCAGTCCGATTTTTCCAACACATAAAAGGTGGAATCAAGTCTTCTTTCCTGTATCTTCAACTTCAAGGCTTCTTTTCTTATACTTGTAAGAAGACACCACCTGTACTTGTGCTGTATTTGAAATTAGAGGAACCCATTACTCTTATGGCAAGTTCCTGTGGCACAAAGTGTGCTTGGTATGCAATTCACTGTTGGAAATTGTCCCTGTTATAACAAAATTCAGTGACTTGTGTATATTTCTGTGAGCAGTTTTTTCCGTGTTTTGAGCTTAACCTGCTCATGCACACAAGTGTTCACATAGGAGGACTTTGAACACCATCACAAGCAGTTCCAACCTGCAAAAGAAAATGATATAAAGGTCATACAAAATTGTTGTCTTGCTTCACATCGACCCCAGAAACTTGATAATCATGCAAAAATTATTGCCGAGAATTATTCTACATGACCTGGAAAATTAGAAGTCATGATTGTTAGAATCTGTATTTTTCAAGGTTATGAAAATAAATTTTTGTGAATTTTGGTGATGCTTATCTTTGAGATTTCACTGATTATAATTGTACATTGTAATTCTACAGTTCTTTTACTGATCTTCATGTGCAAACTAAATTAAAAGCCAAGACACAAAGATAAGGTACAAAATTTCTAGTGTTGTGATCTAAACAGGAAACGTTCCAATGCAAAATTAAAAGTATTGACAGATTTAAGGATTGGTCCTGTGACCTTGAAAATAAGGTCAAGGTCACAAAACTGTAATCAAGTCAAAAAATGGTAATATACAGGTGGTAACTTGAAGTTTCAGGTCAGTAAGTATTCAGATATTGTATACAAAGACAAATAATGAATGGATGTAGACACAGATGGGCAGCTGGGCGGACAACCTGAAAACACAGTAGGTTGGGGTGGGCACATAAAATACCAAGACTTTTTTTTAAAAAGACACCTTGTTGGTGCGTCTACTTGCACATCACTGCAACTTTTATTTAAAACTTGCAACTGGCCGTACCTGCCACCTTCCTGGTGCTACCTCTGTGAGATTCGTTGTCTTCTGTGTGCGTGTTCCAGCCCATACACTTCCTTTTCCATTTCAACGCAAGCTCGTTCAATTTCATAGTTCTTGCTTACCAGGCCTACCCAGCTGTAATAAAAAAAGTTGAATCCCAAAATCAATATTACTATCACAGAAGAGCGTTAGCATCTATCACTTCACCTAAAGAGGAACTTGAGATTGAACCCTACAGAGACAGGAATGATATATGAGGAAGGCCCATGGAAAATCAGCAGTTGCTCTGAAGTGTGAGCTTGCACCTGGTCTGAAAACTCAAGAAAAACTGTACAAATTTAATATTACATTTTGTGTCAGTACCTGGAACCCCTTCATCAGTTATAATACACATATAATCCAAGGGATTTTGTTCATGCAAAAATCTGAAAACTGCTGCTGAACTTGCAAGTTTCTCTTATTTGTTTTATTCTTTGCTTGGGAATTCAGTCCAGAAAGTGGCTTATATGTTCTATTAACAGTGAAAACTTGTTATAAACCATCTGTTCTCTTAGAAATGTGTCAATAAATGTCAGATAACTGAATATATCAGATAAATGAATGAAACAACAAAGAAAATGAACATTTGCCATTCAAAACTTGTGTCATTATAATGAATAAGTCAGATATCTGAGTACCATTATAATGAGGTTTCACTGTATAAAAAGAAGCTTTACAATTCTATCCTCAAGTTCATAGGGTTAATAACCCATCTTCTGGCATCTTGTTGCTTAACTAGACTGGTGATAGGACTTTCACCACCATAACCAATCTGGCAAAAGTAGCATGAGAGTGTTTTTCTCAGCCAAAACCATCAGAAAACTCACAAATGTGTCTTAAACACAAACAAATTAGTTTGCCATTTGGCTAAATTTTATGCAGGGTTCATACAGGTTCATGAAAAGTAAATTCAAGGACTTTCAAGGACTTTTTCAAGCACTTAAATCAAGTTTTCAAGGACCATATCCAGCACTAGAACACAACAGACAAATTGTTTAAATCATCAATTTTCAACCCTTTACTAATAAGATCAATGCATATTATTCCACATTTATTATCCAACCAGATATATGAATCAGACTCATTTTTTTAAATAGGCAGTAGACTTTCCACAAACTTACAAAGAAGCCTATATGTGGATCATATTACTGAAAGTTGATAAATTCAATATGGATAACTTTATGAGTTTACTGTGACTTACATAGGCCTACAGCCAGCATGGGTTGTATTCCTAAAATTGACTCTATCTGGTCTATAAAATTGCTACAACTACACAAGGGTAATTAGGACTGAAGATGTACCTATCCCAATGCACATTTTTCACAAGAATGCCCCAGTTTCTTTTTTAGGAAGGCGATGTACTTTATTACCTGTATGTTTGATACAGTATATTTGTCCCTGAAAGTAGGCTGTACATGTAAATAAGGCTCACATAATTGGTAAGGCCTGATTTAATAAGAATTGTCAAACCTACATAGGTGAAAAGGGGGTTAAAAGCAAAAAGATACTTTGTAATTTGCAGTGTTGCATTTTGACAAATGGAATTTGCCAGCCACTTCAAAGGAAACTGACAGCAGAATGTGTTCATCTAAATGTGATTCAAGTTCATAAATGCTAAAGTTTGTGGAAAATATTCATATTTCTTGGCAACAATAGAACTTGTCTCATTGGGTGATGCTTAAAAATTAAATTCAAGGACTTTTCCAGGACCTTTGTCCAAAATTCTGAATTTTTCAAGGTTTTCAAGGCATCAAAAATGAATGCAGCAAATTCATGTACTTTCAAGCACTTCAAGGACCTGTGCGAACCCTGTTTTATAAACAAACTAATTTGCTAATTTGGCTAAAGGTTATAAAATTTAATCAACCAAATCACTCAATTTTTAGCCATTGGCTATTTGCTTTATGACTAGTGCTAGCCTAGCTTATATTACCTCTCCTCCAAGATTTTCAGTTTTGTCCCAGCAGCAGTCTGTTCATTTTTTCTTTGCCAATTTATTTCCTGGATTTTCTTCCTGAAAATAAAAATTCACAGAATATATATATATATATATATATATATATATATATTTATGTGGTGTACCCAGGGGGTATATAGTCCTATTAAGCTTTGTTTTGCCAATGCCATTTTATGCTGAAATTTTATAAAATGAGGATGAACTGACATGTTTCTTTTAGTTCTCTCCAGAAATGGAGTTTAAACTGTCATGCTCAACGGGTCACCAGAGGGGGGCAGTGAATGCAGCCGGACCACTGTGCAATCCTGCAATGGTATCTCAACTTAGAACATTTCTCCAAACAAATAAGTTTGAGCATTTTAATCAGTCCATTCTTGCCAACATTTTATGTAATAACGATGATTTCTCATCTCGATGTACATATCTGTATTTATGTATACTCTTCTCCACAATTGGAGGCTCAATAAAATTATTATCATTATTATTATTTTTATTATTATATGTGTGTGTGTATACATGAAATATATGTAGAGAATCAATATGGCATCACTAAATAGAGGATTACAGATGTGAGGAGGAAGTTCCGTTTGAGGGATACATCATGATGACTAAAGCAGAGTAATGTATCACTCCAACTGAACTTGTGGGTGTCATCTGTGAACCTGTATCCAGTTACAAGATGGTGATTGTATTTATTCCAAGTTTAAATGCACAACAGGCATGAATTTAAGAGTGTTTGTGCGCTAATACTATGATGATTTGGTCTTCTACACAGGACCTAGAGCGGAGGATTTAAAAGTCCAGAAAAAGTTATTACGCTTCACAGATTAAAAATGAAGCTGTACCGCTGGCGCCGAGAGAAAGGATAACTTTAATAATGTGTGATTTCACTGACAAAAGGTGAAAGCAGTGACCAGGGGATGTCATTAACACTGTGTCCTAATACACAACATAAGGAGGAAATGTGGTCATGGAAGTCTGTGGATGGGCCGAGTAAACATGGTTTTACTAGTGTTTCAGTCACCATTTACAGTGTCAGGTTGACATTGATCCTTACTGGGCCATAAAAAAAAAGCTCCTGCAAACATGCAAGACATTAAGTTATTGGCAAGGGACACCAATGACACAGTGTTGACCTGTGGAATCACAGTAGTTGTAATGGTCTTTCAGACATGAGTTGAGGAGCGATGGCTATGTTTCCGGCAGACATTAGGGCAGGAGGTGGTTCCCAAACAACATCATTTAGGCACACTTGAAAAAATCCCGGACTTTTCAAGATGTTGCACATCATATGTTGTTGACTACAGGCGACAATCGCATATCATATGTTGTTGACATTGGCAATATTAATTACGACAACCCCTCTACTGCATGATGGCGGTTTTCTGCACATGTGCAGACGATAAAATTAGCAGCATTAAATATTCTAGTCCAGAGTATCGAAAATTCCAGTGTCATTTGTCCCATGAGGATAAGTGACATGCCATGTGCCACATGAGGAAAAGAACAATGCATGGATTGGATGTAACTCAAAAGAAACAATAGTTGGATATTGGCTTTGTATTGGGTTCGTGCTAGTGCAAACTTTGGATAAAATTCGATCTACATGTACAATAATACTGAGATAACACAACACATTTATGTGACTTCCATGTTCATACAGGTAGCACTGTGTATCCCGACATGCAATTGAAATCCTTAATTACACTTCGTAGTGACCATAAGGCTTCTTGCACTTATCACTTGAAAAAGTTCTACAATGATGCATTTCGCTTTTCTTGATGGTGTCCTTATTGATAAACAAGAAACAGTGCAATGCATAAAACAACAGGATTTCCAAATCCAGCCTGTTTTACTTCAAACAGGTATCTCAGCTGGGGAGTCAAGTAACAACCAGTTTTGACCATTAACCTCAAAATCAAAGTACATGTATTTATGGTACAGTAGTCCCTGCTGCCTCTTCGGCCAGCTAAAAGTGGTCACATACAACAGGTGGTCTTTCATCACAGGTAAAGATACAAAGAATAAAGACTACAGTGTCACACAATAATTATGTGGTCACAAATGTCAGGTGGTCTCTTACAGCAGCAGTCACATACAGCAGGTACTACTGTACTAGCCATATGAAAATATCTTTACAAGCTTTTTAGTGATGATTTGAGGCTGCTATACCAGGACTGCAAAAAATGTCTTGTCAGACAACTTTGAATGGCATTTAATTAAAATATTGGACAACAGATGTCAGCACAAGCTTGTCCTAGCTTTGGTCTGAAAGATGGGAGTTCTGCTTGTAAAAGTGTGGCACTTTGTTCATATTGACGCTGCCTGCAGTTTACACATTATTTTACATTGCCCATTATCAATGCACTTTGTGTATTCTGAAAACACATGGAAGGTGAATAAAATTAACACTGACACATTTCACATAAGAATATTACCTGAATCAAACTGATTGGCCTTTCACAAGAACGGGACTTGATAAAGCAAGATCATACAAGGTTTCGACTGGTATAGTACCATCTTACAGGATAAAGTGAAATAACACTTCATGGAAATACCTGAGGTCATTGATCTGCTTTTGTGCCACCTCCACCATTTGTACCAGTGTGTTATTATACACCTTCCAGGCATCGGCTCCGTACCTGGACATGAGCTCTAAGTTTGCAATCCTACAATGGAAAATAATACCAATAAAATAAGTACTACAATGGGAAATAGTTTAATACTAAAAAAATAATCCCACACAAAAAAAAAACAACAACAAGAAAAAGCCAGCAATGAAGTTAAACAATCAATGGAAATAACAATAATTCAGTAGTGTCATTGTTTGCTGTAATCCTTAAGAGCAACATTCAAGACCCATACACTTTAAGGGGAATGAGAAATGCTGCTATCACCAAGTAGCTAATTACATGTATGAGGCAGGCCAGTTCTTTTATCACCTAATAAGAGGTGGGCAACACCTCAGCCAAGGGCACCATGGCAGGGCAGGGTCTCAAACAGATATGAAATTACAGAAAAGCTAAGTATCACATGACCACTGTAGAATGACATCATAGCTGAAAAGAGCCCACACAGGAAATAAAAAGATGGCCCCCTATTTCTAGCCATGTCCTTTACCTATATCAATGCCAAATGTAGGGATGAGAATTCCCTTCTTTTCATGGGTTTTCCTCCTTTTTTGTTGGAAAAGTGTGTTCTGAGAGATTGTGGATTTGGTGTGAAAAGGACAAATCTGATGAAATAATGGAAAAGTGGACATATTTAGGGGTGTCTCCCTCCTTTCTTGTTCTTTGGTGTTCTTATCCCTGCAAATGTGACTTAAGTCAAACTACTTAAATTGAACCATGCTTCATCATAATAAAGTTGCTAGATTTACACTTCTTCTGAATAGGCCTGTCATGCAAGTACCAGCATGCCTGAAGTTACACAGCATATAAAAGTCCAGGTCAAAAGCTTTCCTCGGCACCTTTGGGTGCATTGTGTTCAAAGCATACTGAGGAAAGCTGTTGACTCAGTCAAAAATGTATTTGTGTCTTTTTGTCCAGAACGACTTCCTGTAGTCGTTACCCTATTCTGTACTAGTCTGAACTCACTCCACTCCATAAGCTAACCTGTCACTGCCTAACCTGTATACACATGCAAGTACTCTTGTCACATTCTTCTGTAGAATTTTGACATAGGCTGCATTAGCCCAAATAAATTTAAAGGTCTTCAGGAGGTAACTACTCCGAACATGTTTCCGAGTAGCAGCTCTTTGTCTAAGCTAAATATTCAGCAAAGACAACCCACATAATAAGGAATAAATATGAATGTGTCAAATGATGAATTAGCTAAACAAGTGAAGTTCTGCTTATAAATGTTGAGCTTCAATATGAATACAGAACACCTACCTGTATCAAACCAAACATAATAACTAAATAGTATGGAACAAGTTCAGATAAGAGTAATTTGACTTATCCCTGAACTAGTATGGTTCAAAAACATTTCAGGGATTTTTTATACAGTGTTTAATTTTCCAAATATATGCTTTCAAAAAGATAGCCAAAAATATGGAAATTGCAATTTTGGCTTAACTTTAAAATAAAAACTGCTCCCATTTTCTAATTCTTCAAATCCATTCCCATACCCTGATACCCCAAAGTACTAAAGCATAGTACAGGGAGAGATCTAGGCATTCAAAATTTGTAGCCAAATTAGGAAATAAAACAGTAATCACAGCAGAATTCGACTTAACTCTCATATGATTCACGTTAGAATAAATTAGCCATTTGCAAATTTCTTAAGCCAAATGAATGAAACATTAGCATTTGGCTAATTGGCTAATGGCATCAGCAGTTCCTGGCAGTACACACAAACACACCCTCCCCTTCCCAAACACACAGAAAAAAACTCTGCAAATACTTGCCTCAGGGCTTGATGTTCAAGTTGAGCTTGTGAGTTGTCAACACACTCCATCCATGCAGACACATCAGTCATTTTACCTGGTGGGGGTTGTGGCAGTTCATATCTGTCAACATATACATCAAAATTAAAACATATATCACTGCTGCACGATATAATGCTTCAACTTCAGCATGCTTCACGATTGTTTAAGTTTTATCATTAATAACTGAAAGGCCAAACTGGGTGTATATAGCATGTATAACATCTTTGATTGTTTTAGTTAATGTCATAGGCAGAGTCATTTCCCACTTGGAAACGTTTTGGTTCCTATCCAGTTCAAAATTAAAATACATTGTTCACTTGTCCTGAGCTACAATGGGGGCTGTGTGAACTACACACTCAGCTGACCTTGGTGTATTGTAATGTGAGCATGCATGTATTTGTTTTGTATATTAATCAGAAGCAGTTTGAAAATTAAATTGCAGCATTTTCTCATTTTCTTTCTGTTATAATGTGCCTTATGTATTCAGTATAGCAAAAGACTCTGAGAACTACCAAATGAAGTAACGCCTAATTACTAGCGCATGTGTAGTCACTAGTGAGGATCCCAATTAAGAGAGGATCTGCCCAATGGTTTCAATGCAATCAAGAATGTAAATAGTGGATGACATATTACTGGACCATCCTGAAACCTCAGTTAACTGACATGTCAGGTGAGGACAAAAGATAAATATCAGTATCTTAGAACCAAACTGAGCTGGAAATATAATCACCTTTTCATGCTTAACATGTCCATTGGCAATCTTGCTTGTAGTCTCTCAAACTCATTTTTCATTATTTCAGTCTGTATTAAAATAGAAAAAATAGATATATAGTAATACCATCAACAATGTAGTCACAAGCTATATGTGCTGCAGTCCTGGAGTATATAGACAGAAAATAGTCAATCTTGATGCAATAATTTTGACAATCACATTCAACTTCAAAAGCATGTCCCATTGAGAGATCATCTGAACAACTTTAATACACATGTAAAAGGACATGGAGCTTGGTCTGCTCTGCAGGCAAAATGGACATTTAACAATACTTTGATTTGATTCAATCAATGAGAAGACATAGTTAGAGGCAGTTCAAGCTATTTCATTCACCTTGCAGACAATCAAAAATTTAGTGGTACTTTGTTCAGAAATGCATCATTTTTCAAGTGTTACTTGGGGACAGAAGGGCTTGAGACACTTAACACTCTTAATCTAAAATGTTCATTTCTAATTACTAACAGTCGAATACAAACCAGAGAGAGAGAGAGAGAGAGAGAGAGAGAGAGAGAGAGAGAGAGAGAGAGAGAGAGAGAGAGAGAGAGAGAGAGAGAGAGAGAGAGAGAGAGAGAGAGAGAGAGAGAGAGAGAGAGAGAGAGAGAGAGAGAGAGAGAGAGAGAGAGAGAGAGAGAGAGAGAGAGAGAGAGAGAGAGAGAGACTAATTTCCAAGTATTCTGACGGCAAACAAATGACTGGTCTGTACCAGATGATCCAGGTAATTTATTCAACAGAGTCTTCATCTGGCCTATAATTTACGGACTGTCCAAAAGCACAGTACACTGTGACTTCTCCTCTTACCTCATATCCACTGTAGTTTGCCGGAGGCAGATAGTCAAGGTAATTTTTGGTTGGCCGATACCTTCGGGTTTCTTCCTCAACCAAAGCCAAAGCCTGAAAAATATATACATAATTAATTTACAAAGTGCTATTGCCAAATATCCAAGATTAACAGATTGTCAGATAAAATTTTAGATCTAAAGGATGCAAAGAAAAGTGACCAAACTACAAAATATTTTTGTACAGAATCTGCAAGTTATATTTTCTTGAGAATTTTTATCAAATATATCATAGTTCAAACTTGTGGGTTTTTTTTTCCCAAATCATACTGTAGAGTACTTTGATTTATACGAAGTGGCAAAGAGTAAAGACCTGTGCACCACCGGTCATTTGCTATTCATACAGTTATTGTTTTGCAAATAGACCCCCTGTTGCCTATCAATATATGATCAAGAACTGTTTATGATATACAACTACAGTGCAAATAAAAACATAGGTCATATCATTAATTCAGGACTATTACTCCTTATCTCTTGTAAATTGATACAGAAGTCTTTAAATATGGTTTTATCAAGAACTCTTAACACAATATCACTTCTCCTAATGAAGTGTACCGAAGTATTAGTTTAAAAAAGTATGGTTTAATGGAAATCATTTTGTCACACAGTGCGTTTATGTATATGCCTTCTATGCCACCTAAATTAGAATTTAACAGATTTTGAATTTTGCCAATGAAAAGTACTTGTCCCTGGGACAAGTGAAATTTGAAAGTCACTTGTCGTCAAAAGAATTTCACTTGTCCCCGACAACAATATCATAGGAATTTTTGCACCCTGATCAAGAACTCTTATATACACCAACATTTTATTCACATTAAAAAACATATTTACATACAGAAGTGGTGCTGTCTCTTTAGTTCTATATGGCAATGTTGTGCTGCACAGTAACATTAGTCTCCATAAACCTTTTACAGGAACCTATCAATAGGCCTGTACAAATTATACTGTATGAAAAATGTGATGAATAGCCATCCATTTATTGATATGATTCTGCATATTCACACAGTGGCATGGGTCATATTTGCACGATACTGCTGTACATATTCATAGCAACTCATCGTTTCCCTACGGACTGGTATGAAAAGCTACAACCCAATTCTTGGATTCATTGTGCCAGCAAATTACAGAATGACAGACATGCTTTTTGAGTTGCAAATCAGTGATCCTTATTCAAGTATACTCTTCTCTATTTGTATTTGGGTTTTAAGTTTTAATGGGAATTGCACATAGTTTTGACTGTTTAAGACCAGCACAGAGATGCCTAGATTCAAAATGCCATTACAGGGTCATGTCAGTGAGAATATCAGGGACACAGCATATTTAACACAGCATATATAAGAAAATACTCAGTTTCAGGGTGGAGTCAGGACAAACACTGTATACTGGTAAAAATTTAAGCTAATTTCAGGGACTGTCCGTGATGATGTGCGGCAGTTGGCATGTCTGCCAGCATGTTTTTAATAGAATGTAGGTCTTGTTTTATTTATTATTTTATTACGGACGTGTACATAATTTAGCAAAATAAATGCAAATACAAATCTATTCACTGGCGGCCAATCAGAGCAAAGGAGAAATTTGAGTATGTACGCTGGGGTCACTTCCGTTCAATGAAGAGTGGCTCATTTGGAGTTGAAAGCTCTGTGAGGACTAAAGTGGGCTACAGTATGTCTGACAACTCAATTATTAGGCAGGGATCAAGATAATGGACTGTGACGAATCTTTTCGCATAAATATATAATATATATATATATATATATATATATATATATATATATATAGAGAGAGAGAGAGAGAGAGAGAGTAGAGAGAGAGAGAGAGAGAGAGAGAGAGAGAGAGAGATTATATGCGTTTGGGCAGCAGGTGTTTAAAACAGGACAACAGCATGGGGGGGGGGGGGACACCATTTTTGTTTGCTCCCTTCTAACCCTTATAAATATTTTCGGTGGACAGTGACTTGGCCGGTCAGTATGAATGAGTTCGTATCCATTCGAGTCTGGATATAAGGACGCATGTACTCACTTGCAAATTATGGTTGTGAGCAATTAATAACCATTTCCTTTTTCTGACCAAACCCAGCAGTTGTACCATATTTTGTATCAGGAGGGATAGACAAGACACCCTGTTGTTAACTAGGCCTACCTCTTTGGATGGGGGTGAGGGATGTATACATAAGAATTCTCAGATCCCCCAATGCGTCATAAGCTGCTTATCAGTCCCTGTCTGTACGAAAACATGTTCCATCTTGCATATATTCCTGAATAAAATTGGGCATTTTTATCTTTAATTGTGTCGATGCATCAATATACGGAATTCTGCCACTGGCGAAAATTAAGAGAGATTCTGACGACCATATGCAGGGTTTTATCAGGCCTTCACGTTTTGAGCAGTGTGATTTTTCACTCGCCTTAAAAGCTAACCTAAAATAACTGAGGTGAGCTCCTAAAAGCACACCTCAATCTTGCATTTAAGTACTCTGACTACAGCAATAGCTCACCTGGAATGATTTCAGGCGAGCTTTCTTCTGCTCGCCAGCAATTTATGAACTGAAATGGCTGTTATCAGACTGTACTCTGAACAGTTGTGAATGCATTGAATGAGAATAAAAAGGTTATGAAAAATTGGTTGTGAATAGAAGTATTAAAGAGAAAAACAAAAGGTTAGGAAAGAATGGTAGTGAATATAGAAGTAATGAAGTGCATTAAAACTGGTTGTGAAAGAGGTATTGAAGAGATAAATAAAGGTAACTAGGAAAGAATCATTTGAGAAGATCGAATAAAAAGGTTGTGGACAGAATGGTTTCAATGAAAAACATATGAATATGCTAATGTAATAGAATGGTTGTGAATCATCCAACTTTTACATTGAAGACAATTAGAAAAATTTTTAAAATACGCAATAAAATGGCTGTGAAAGGTTAGTTGTGAATAGGTGTATCTAAAATAGATAAGAGAAAGAAGTACACTGGGTCATAGAACACTCGTCCTTAAATCCTAACATGTATCTTGTGTTAACCAATGGCCATGTTGCCAATAAACGCTGAGATTTGGTGTTGTCGCGCGAAATTCAAACAATCACTCTTCGTGCCCACTATGTCTCTGCCACAGGTTACCCCACTATTTTAATGGAGATATAGAGATCTTGGGCACAGTACTTATTTACTAGTGGAACAGTGTCTAACAAAAAGAATGGCTATACAACAGGACGGTTCATCCAGCTGCTCAAGGTACTATGTCTACGTCCTCGCCCCTCTAGACTGGCTTAGTAAATGGCCGCTAGAGGGACCTAGCTACAAGGTGCAAGTGCCTGATCAACTGACGTTATATTATTATTGATTCTTTTTTAATTAATGCTGACGCTCGCATCTTAGCCTATGCCTACAACATATTTAGTTATAAATGCTCTGCTCGCGACTAGGTTGAACCTACTTCCATACTATTTTAATGACACAATGTCTGCGGCGCAATAATCTTCACTTCAGGTAGAAACAGAGACATTGTATTGGGAATTTACCTATCGAGCCTTGGGTCCGCCTAAAGTTCAATAAGGCCCCAGAATTTGATGGCCACCATTCTGCTGGTTGCCCCTGTGCTTCACAGACACAGCACCACAAATCTATGCTGTCTCATAGTATAAATGAGATGGCCCGCCTTGGCGGGAGACTTGGAGGCTCTGGTTCAGAAGGGTTTCTTTGACCCTACTTCTCCGTGCTGTTCACACCTTTTGACTGGCTGGCTGTCTAAAGTGCCATGTTGGTGAATCTGTGAATTTTAATGGTAAATAAAGTGTGGAGCGTTTTGGGGCCTGGTGTTGACTTGAGCGATAATGCAAGTACACTTCAAATTAATCGAAAAGTTTGACAGTTTGTGTGCTTAAAAGTTACTGCGGCTTCACACATTAGAAATGTATTTTCCTTTCTCCACATGCAGGCAGAATGAACTTACCGCTTCTCTAACTCCTGAGTCTTCATATCCTTGATCAAAGTACGGCAGCGCGTCAACGACTACTTCTCCAGCCATGCTGATGCATGAAATATAGGTCACAGCCTCGTTGTAGTTTCATTGGCCTGGATTTGGTTTTCCCAAGTCGATGTTTGGGTGTGGCGGGAAAATTAACACGTTAGGGCGAAGGTGGGAACAATCTTAAAATTCATACAGCACTAAAAGACTGAATTACGTGTTTTATACAAAATGATTGAAATATATATATATATATATATATATATATATATATATATATATATATATATATATATATATATATATATATATATATATATATATATATATATAAATATATATATTTTGGTACCAGTCACACTAGGACTGTAATATAACTTATAAGACAGAGGTAGTTCTAGAACAATTAAGCTGAATTAATATATTTAAACAAAATATAGACCCCTATAGCCTACATATATTTTGTTATCATGGCAGTTGCCATATGATATGCAAATATTCCAGTGTTCATGACAGAATACTAAAATTCATTTTTTTTTTAAATAATGCAAATGCTAGAGAGCTCTACACTTACTTTATTTGAAAGTTTTGAAATTCGTATGGCTCTGCTGTTAAAAAGAGTAAAACGTGGACGTTTTGTGAATGCTGCCTTTGCTGGCTTGGCCTGGCTTCAATTGGTTTAATTCAGCTAGGCTTCATAAAAAAGGAGAGAAGTTGTGGGTCACAAATGGATGTAGTAAATACAAGTAGAACACAGTGCTAAAATAAGTTTATTCCTTATACTGTAGGCCTATATTCTAAAGGACACACACAGACTATGTAAATAAACAACTGATACACCAGTCATGCATAAAAGTATACCCTGACCTCCAATTTACACGGAGTTAAAGATACATTTTCAATATACCCCCGTTTTTCGGTGTGTGTGTGTGGGGGGGGGGGGGGGGCGCTGTTCCAAAACAAGGCACTTAAGTTTTAGCTTAACAGAGCTCATGTCATCGCTCTTTGTCCATCGTTTGTTGTCAAATATCTTTTCACAATTCACATTTTCGACTTCTTCTCCTAAATCGTCAGCCAGATGCAATTCAAACTTGGAAGCAATGTAGCTTGGATCGGTCTCTACCAAGTGGGGTCCAAATGGTCAAGCTCCAGTGATTTTAGGATTTTTTATGATGTTTTATTATTTGTTGTTGTTCTTTTTTTTGGGGGGGGGGAATGTTAAAAAAAAAATCTCCTCCAAAACCGCTCACCCAATTACAATGATATCACACAGGAACACTCCTAGGGATTCCTAGGTCTTAATTTGTTCACCAGGTGGCACTGCAAGTGTTCTCTTTCAAAAAAAATGATTTTCTTGTATATTTTCGCTTTTTTGGACTTCTCCAGAACCGTCACTAAGATTAAGCTAAAATGCGGTGGATTCGTAACGTTCCTTGTGAAAGGGTCAAACAAAGTTAATTGTTTACTATGTGGCACTGCTGCGGATTCCTGATTTTTAACGACTTTTTTCGATTTGGGTACTTATCGGTAGGGGCACCTTTCCTATTGATAACTATATGAATCAATGGGCATTCTAATGCTAACTCACATTTTCGACTTCTCGGAAACAATAATCCAGATTCACCTCAAACTTGGTAGCAATGTACCTTATTCTAAGGGGGTCTCGCGAAGTTTGTACAAATGGTCATGCTTCAGAGATTTTTGGATTCTGTATGATATTTTTTGTTCCTTTATTGGATAATCTTAAAAAAGTTTTAAACATACTGCAGGAGGTTTTTAATTATCTTTAGTGTATTTGAAACTCTTTGCTGTCTATTTCATTCATAAATATGAACAATATATATATATATATTGCGCAGTTTTGAATAGTGTTCAGAATTTGAAACCCTTTCCCCCTTGAACTAAGACTGAATCAACAGCTTTCCTAGGCATTGGTTGGGCACCAATTGCAAGTTCCCAACCCATGCCAAGGAAAGCTGCAGACGTGGGTCATTTGATCATGATAAGTTTCATATACGATTCTCAGTCAAATTGTCTCACTTATTGATATGTTGGATGCCAATCATAACAATATGAATGGTATATTACGTACAGATATTTCTGATAATTTTCCTGTTTTTCGTATTTGTTGTAAGCAATTCGCAACCAATAAAACTCCTTGCCAATAAAAAAGTAAAATAAATATCAATACCATGAGTAACCTGAAAAATGAATTTATGACAAGTAGTTGAAGAATGTTTTTAAGCTGTCAGGATCCCAGTCGGGCAATGTCACTTTTCTTACATGATATTAGACAACATTACGATAGTTCAATTCCTAGGAAAGTTGTTTCATCTACCTACAAAAAAGGAAACCCTGACTTACTGAGGGTCTTATCCAATCTACTAACAGGAAAATCAGTTTTACAGAAACAGAAAGCAAGATATGACTAAATATACCTCGTATCGTGATTGATAACATCATATTTTATGAATAGCGGAGAAACGCCATTATAATGAGATCTGGGTCATAACAAACATAACCTATCAAAAGTATGGAAAGTAATTTATGGTATCATAGGAAAACAAAAAGCACCTTCAAATAACAGCACATTTAAGATAAACAATATTACAATAGCAGATCCAAGAGAGATAGCAAAGCAATTTAACAAATATTTTGTTCATGTTGGTCCTAATTTAGCAAGTAAAATTCCTAACGTGAATCGGTCAGCTGGATGATTTTTATATATGAAGCATGTTACTTTCGAAATAGGTCCACCATTAACTCGTATCATTAACTTATTAGTTAAAGGTTTATTTTCTGATGCATTAAAAAACTACAAAAAATATTCCTTTGTATAAGAGTGGAGATGCAGAAAAGTTTTCTAATTACAGACCAATACCATTATTGACTTGTTTCTCTAAGCCATTTGAAAAGTTGCAAATAAGCATTTGATTGTATACTTGGATAAATTGGATGTATTATATTAATTTCAATTTGGATTTAGAAAAAACTATGGAACTGAAATTGCTATTAGTTACTTAAGCAGTAAAATATCTGAGGCATTGGACAAACAAGAATATGCATTAGGTATTTTCTTTGATTTGTCCAAGGCCTTTGAAGTGGTAGATCATCATATTCTCTGGTATAAAGTTTTTCATTATGGAATTAGAGGCACACCATCTGATTGGTTCTCATTTTATTTAACTAATCGCAAGCAGTACGTACATTTTCACAATGAGGACTCAGATTTCTTAAATGTTACTCGTGGAGTTCCTCAAGGGTCAATTTTAAGCCCACTTTCATTTTTAATTAATGTAAATGATCTCCACTTGGTCTGTCCAAATTGTTTGTCTCTTCTATTTGCTGATGACAGTAGTTTATTTTTGACTGACAAAATTTCACAAATGTTAATACAGCACACAAATGCTGATTTAAACAATGTCAGTGAATGATTTGCTGCAATTGAATTATCTGTAAATGCTGATAAAACACAATACATGATTTATAAATGTGAAAGGAAAAATCTGACAAGGACAATATACACTTAAAAGTCAACAATAGTTATATTTGTCAAGTTACCGAAGTGAAAGGTTTTGAATGGATGACCTACCTAATGGAAAAAACATATATGTCTAATATTTCAAGCAAAATAAGAAAAGTCGTTAGAATTCTGAAAAAAAAGTTAGATGGAGTGTGGTAAGTAAAATTCTTAGTACTTTGCATTTTGCATTAGTGCATCCATATTTTACATGCTGCAATCTGGTTTGGGCATCAAATTACAAACGTAATCTTGACTGTTTAGTGAAGTTTCAAACGAAATTATGTTTAAAATAAGTTTTCCAGATTGCAATGCTCAAACCAAGTCACTGTTTCATAATTTTAATATTATGAAATTTGAAGATATAAATACATTTTTCACCAGATTTATGTTCAAAATTAACAAAGGTCCTTGAGAGCAATTTTTTTTGATATTTTCTTGCCAAATACAGATCCTCATGCTTACAACACAAGACAATAAAATAACCTACATATTTTCCTTGCCGCATCCACCTTTATTTTCTGTTAAATTTCAGGGATTAAACATTTGGAATAAAATACATTTATGTCAGTTACCTTCGTTCCGTTTGTTTAAAAGAAACCTTAAATACTGTTATGTAAAATCTTGATTTATTACTATATATGCTGTACTAGTGTACTGTACTGTACGCTGACAGTACCGGTTATACTGGTAATTGAAGGCTTTCATGTAGGTCTATTTTATCAGTTTTTGTCAGCCTAACTCGATACATTGTCTAAAATTACTTGTTTAAGGTGCAAGTGATCTGATTACTTGCTCATCTTACCATGGAAAACTAGTTCCAGATCTTGCAATGTGTTATGCGCAGAAAAAAAACCTTCAAGCACTTTTGTACGAGTTGCCTGGGTAGACATAAGCCTCATCCAAGCTGCAAATACACTCGGCCTATTCTAATAGAGGCGCCGATTGCGAAGTATTGGTTAACTGTATAATCCTGATGCATTTTCTTGGCTACCCCAAATGCCACATATGGTGTACATAACACCTTTGCTCTAGGCCCTAATCTGTTTTGTATACTTGTCTACCAAGCTGATTAGGAGTCATTTTCCCAATGGGGGCCTCTTAATAGGAGGTTTTCATAAGTAGCTGTGGTCATGTACTGCACCCCTATCCTGCAGCAAAGAACTTGACAGGAAGCAGGGCAGATTCATGTATTTAGCCGGGCAGCATGTGTTTCTCTAACAAACAATAGCCATCCGAGATACTAAAAGCCTGAGGAAATTCAGTCCTTCACATGGTTCCAAACATAATAGGTTGCTTAAAATATTCAGAACTTTACTTTGCTTAGCAGAAAGTGTACAAAATTAATGCAAGTGCCCTCATCAAAGTGGAATCATAATTCTGTTGCCTAGCAACATAATTAGGAAGTAGAGTTCTGCAGTCACCAATGAATTCCTCCTATTGCTGTGGCATTATGCCTATATATATATGTAGATGTATCTGATGAACAATTTAAAAAAAAAAAAGTTATTCAGTCACATTCTGGTCCTTATAGGTCTCCTTATAGTTTAACTCTTTATCAGTGATACTTGGGTCCCACATGGAATTAGATATTGCGCATGAAATATACTGTTCTGGGACGTCACCAGTATGAGTAGAAATAGAAGCACGTTTCACACCCTGAATACCTCAGCTTTTGGGAGTGTATATGTGTGTAGACAAGGAAAAGTAAAGTTGTGTCTGGTTGCACCAGTTTCTTTGGTGTCATGTTCACAAACCTCTCTTTTATACATTTGGGACTGAGATAAGTGTTCCCGAAACACAAACGTCTGATGCTTAAAAATTGCAAGCAGATTTTAATTCCCTATGAAATCAAGGGACCGGAAAAAGATATGCAAGGAAAAAACATACCAAGGAAAGTGTCCGCATGTCAAGTTTTCCCAGGGATGTGCATACAAATTTCACTGCAGGTACACATATACACTTTACTTTTCTTTTTTTAAATACATTTTCACATAAAACTGTCTGTTGCTGGAATGATGGGCTTTCAGAATGATGGGAACACTTTTTAGCTCCTCATCGGCAACTGTAGGTTTGCATCTTGTCCTTCCACAAAAAGCATGTCCTGGCCATCTTTTCTGAACCATAGGCCAAGCATCTACACCTACCAAATGCAGTGTGTGCACACTTAGTAGGACAGGTGTGTTTTAATGAGCACCAGGATTGGGTCACAGTGATCTCGACCTTTGACCCTAATAAAGTTTGACCTTGTCCCTACCATATTTTGTATACTGAAATACCAACAGCTGCCAAAAGTCAACATTGCTATTAGTTTGCGTAATATTATCTCTCGATCACCATTGCCAAGACCTGGCATACTGCTCAACACGAGTTAATTGGTTACTCACTCAATTGTTCCAAAAAATCCTGATAGTTCCAGAGGCATTATGTCTCAGTTAGTGTTAGTGTGTAAATGCTGATAAAACACAATACATGATTTATAAATGTGAAAGGAAAAATCTGACAAGGACAATATACACTTAAAAGTCAACAATAGTTATATTTGTCAAGTTACCGAAGTGAAAGGTTTTGAATGGATGACCTACCTAATGGAAAAAACATATATGTCTAATATTTCAAGCAAAATAAGAAAAGTCGTTAGAATTCTGAAAAAAAAGTTAGATGGAGTGTGGTAAGTAAAATTCTTAGTACTTTGCATTTTGCATTAGTGCATCCATATTTTACATGCTGCAATCTGGTTTGGGCATCAAATTACAAACGTAATCTTGACTGTTTAGTGAAGTTTCAAACGAAATTATGTTTAAAATAAGTTTTCCAGATTGCAATGCTCAAACCAAGTCACTGTTTCATAATTTTAATATTATGAAATTTGAAGATATAAATACATTTTTCACCAGATTTATGTTCAAAATTAACAAAGGTCCTTGAGAGCAATTTTTTTTGATATTTTCTTGCCAAATACAGATCCTCATGCTTACAACACAAGACAATAAAATAACCTACATATTTTCCTTGCCGCATCCACCTTTATTTTCTGTTAAATTTCAGGGATTAAACATTTGGAATAAAATACATTTATGTCAGTTACCTTCGTTCCGTTTGTTTAAAAGAAACCTTAAATACTGTTATGTAAAATCTTGATTTATTACTATATATGCTGTACTAGTGTACTGTACTGTACGCTGACAGTACCGGTTATACTGGTAATTGAAGGCTTTCATGTAGGTCTATTTTATCAGTTTTTGTCAGCCTAACTCGATACATTGTCTAAAATTACTTGTTTAAGGTGCAAGTGATCTGATTACTTGCTCATCTTACCATGGAAAACTAGTTCCAGATCTTGCAATGTGTTATGCGCAGAAAAAAAACCTTCAAGCACTTTTGTACGAGTTGCCTGGGTAGACATAAGCCTCATCCAAGCTGCAAATACACTCGGCCTATTCTAATAGAGGCGCCGATTGCGAAGTATTGGTTAACTGTATAATCCTGATGCATTTTCTTGGCTACCCCAAATGCCACATATGGTGTACATAACACCTTTGCTCTAGGCCCTAATCTGTTTTGTATACTTGTCTACCAAGCTGATTAGGAGTCATTTTCCCAATGGGGGCCTCTTAATAGGAGGTTTTCATAAGTAGCTGTGGTCATGTACTGCACCCCTATCCTGCAGCAAAGAACTTGACAGGAAGCAGGGCAGATTCATGTATTTAGCCGGGCAGCATGTGTTTCTCTAACAAACAATAGCCATCCGAGATACTAAAAGCCTGAGGAAATTCAGTCCTTCACATGGTTCCAAACATAATAGGTTGCTTAAAATATTCAGAACTTTACTTTGCTTAGCAGAAAGTGTACAAAATTAATGCAAGTGCCCTCATCAAAGTGGAATCATAATTCTGTTGCCTAGCAACATAATTAGGAAGTAGAGTTCTGCAGTCACCAATGAATTCCTCCTATTGCTGTGGCATTATGCCTATATATATATGTAGATGTATCTGATGAACAATTTAAAAAAAAAAAAGTTATTCAGTCACATTCTGGTCCTTATAGGTCTCCTTATAGTTTAACTCTTTATCAGTGATACTTGGGTCCCACATGGAATTAGATATTGCGCATGAAATATACTGTTCTGGGACGTCACCAGTATGAGTAGAAATAGAAGCACGTTTCACACCCTGAATACCTCAGCTTTTGGGAGTGTATATGTGTGTAGACAAGGAAAAGTAAAGTTGTGTCTGGTTGCACCAGTTTCTTTGGTGTCATGTTCACAAACCTCTCTTTTATACATTTGGGACTGAGATAAGTGTTCCCGAAACACAAACGTCTGATGCTTAAAAATTGCAAGCAGATTTTAATTCCCTATGAAATCAAGGGACCGGAAAAAGATATGCAAGGAAAAAACATACCAAGGAAAGTGTCCGCATGTCAAGTTTTCCCAGGGATGTGCATACAAATTTCACTGCAGGTACACATATACACTTTACTTTTCTTTTTTTAAATACATTTTCACATAAAACTGTCTGTTGCTGGAATGATGGGCTTTCAGAATGATGGGAACACTTTTTAGCTCCTCATCGGCAACTGTAGGTTTGCATCTTGTCCTTCCACAAAAAGCATGTCCTGGCCATCTTTTCTGAACCATAGGCCAAGCATCTACACCTACCAAATGCAGTGTGTGCACACTTAGTAGGACAGGTGTGTTTTAATGAGCACCAGGATTGGGTCACAGTGATCTCGACCTTTGACCCTAATAAAGTTTGACCTTGTCCCTACCATATTTTGTATACTGAAATACCAACAGCTGCCAAAAGTCAACATTGCTATTAGTTTGCGTAATATTATCTCTCGATCACCATTGCCAAGACCTGGCATACTGCTCAACACGAGTTAATTGGTTACTCACTCAATTGTTCCAAAAAATCCTGATAGTTCCAGAGGCATTATGTCTCAGTTAGTGTTAGTGTGTAAATGCTGATAAAACACAATACATGATTTATAAATGTGAAAGGAAAAATCTGACAAGGACAATATACACTTAAAAGTCAACAATAGTTATATTTGTCAAGTTACCGAAGTGAAAGGTTTTGAATGGATGACCTACCTAATGGAAAAAACATATATGTCTAATATTTCAAGCAAAATAAGAAAAGTCGTTAGAATTCTGAAAAAAAAGTTAGATGGAGTGTGGTAAGTAAAATTCTTAGTACTTTGCATTTTGCATTAGTGCATCCATATTTTACATGCTGCAATCTGGTTTGGGCATCAAATTACAAACGTAATCTTGACTGTTTAGTGAAGTTTCAAACGAAATTATGTTTAAAATAAGTTTTCCAGATTGCAATGCTCAAACCAAGTCACTGTTTCATAATTTTAATATTATGAAATTTGAAGATATAAATACATTTTTCACCAGATTTATGTTCAAAATTAACAAAGGTCCTTGAGAGCAATTTTTTTTGATATTTTCTTGCCAAATACAGATCCTCATGCTTACAACACAAGACAATAAAATAACCTACATATTTTCCTTGCCGCATCCACCTTTATTTTCTGTTAAATTTCAGGGATTAAACATTTGGAATAAAATACATTTATGTCAGTTACCTTCGTTCCGTTTGTTTAAAAGAAACCTTAAATACTGTTATGTAAAATCTTGATTTATTACTATATATGCTGTACTAGTGTACTGTACTGTACGCTGACAGTACCGGTTATACTGGTAATTGAAGGCTTTCATGTAGGTCTATTTTATCAGTTTTTGTCAGCCTAACTCGATACATTGTCTAAAATTACTTGTTTAAGGTGCAAGTGATCTGATTACTTGCTCATCTTACCATGGAAAACTAGTTCCAGATCTTGCAATGTGTTATGCGCAGAAAAAAAACCTTCAAGCACTTTTGTACGAGTTGCCTGGGTAGACATAAGCCTCATCCAAGCTGCAAATACACTCGGCCTATTCTAATAGAGGCGCCGATTGCGAAGTATTGGTTAACTGTATAATCCTGATGCATTTTCTTGGCTACCCCAAATGCCACATATGGTGTACATAACACCTTTGCTCTAGGCCCTAATCTGTTTTGTATACTTGTCTACCAAGCTGATTAGGAGTCATTTTCCCAATGGGGGCCTCTTAATAGGAGGTTTTCATAAGTAGCTGTGGTCATGTACTGCACCCCTATCCTGCAGCAAAGAACTTGACAGGAAGCAGGGCAGATTCATGTATTTAGCCGGGCAGCATGTGTTTCTCTAACAAACAATAGCCATCCGAGATACTAAAAGCCTGAGGAAATTCAGTCCTTCACATGGTTCCAAACATAATAGGTTGCTTAAAATATTCAGAACTTTACTTTGCTTAGCAGAAAGTGTACAAAATTAATGCAAGTGCCCTCATCAAAGTGGAATCATAATTCTGTTGCCTAGCAACATAATTAGGAAGTAGAGTTCTGCAGTCACCAATGAATTCCTCCTATTGCTGTGGCATTATGCCTATATATATATGTAGATGTATCTGATGAACAATTTAAAAAAAAAAAAGTTATTCAGTCACATTCTGGTCCTTATAGGTCTCCTTATAGTTTAACTCTTTATCAGTGATACTTGGGTCCCACATGGAATTAGATATTGCGCATGAAATATACTGTTCTGGGACGTCACCAGTATGAGTAGAAATAGAAGCACGTTTCACACCCTGAATACCTCAGCTTTTGGGAGTGTATATGTGTGTAGACAAGGAAAAGTAAAGTTGTGTCTGGTTGCACCAGTTTCTTTGGTGTCATGTTCACAAACCTCTCTTTTATACATTTGGGACTGAGATAAGTGTTCCCGAAACACAAACGTCTGATGCTTAAAAATTGCAAGCAGATTTTAATTCCCTATGAAATCAAGGGACCGGAAAAAGATATGCAAGGAAAAAACATACCAAGGAAAGTGTCCGCATGTCAAGTTTTCCCAGGGATGTGCATACAAATTTCACTGCAGGTACACATATACACTTTACTTTTCTTTTTTTAAATACATTTTCACATAAAACTGTCTGTTGCTGGAATGATGGGCTTTCAGAATGATGGGAACACTTTTTAGCTCCTCATCGGCAACTGTAGGTTTGCATCTTGTCCTTCCACAAAAAGCATGTCCTGGCCATCTTTTCTGAACCATAGGCCAAGCATCTACACCTACCAAATGCAGTGTGTGCACACTTAGTAGGACAGGTGTGTTTTAATGAGCACCAGGATTGGGTCACAGTGATCTCGACCTTTGACCCTAATAAAGTTTGACCTTGTCCCTACCATATTTTGTATACTGAAATACCAACAGCTGCCAAAAGTCAACATTGCTATTAGTTTGCGTAATATTATCTCTCGATCACCATTGCCAAGACCTGGCATACTGCTCAACACGAGTTAATTGGTTACTCACTCAATTGTTCCAAAAAATCCTGATAGTTCCAGAGGCATTATGTCTCAGTTCCTTTGGATCTGGTGGTGACTCCTGGTGCGCATGCTCCCTTGTTCTTCCTTCCTCCTTGGGCGCCATTTTTGGCATGGTCTAAGAGTTGGGAAGCGCCATGCCCTTTTGTTCACTACCACTGTTCTAGTGCTTTACACACAAGCTCTTCTGCAGAATCTGTTTTCTAAGCCTTCCTAGGCTCTTTGGAGACAAGGATCTCTTATTTTTGATCGTTGGATATGCAGGAAAAGTGGAATGAAAGCTGGTCGTTTTTGCTTGAACCTGATGTTTTCAAGATGGGGTCTGGCCGATCAGATCGCAGACCGAGGGAGGATAGTGCCTACCTGGCAACTGCTGCTTGGCAGCTTGGCATGAGTGTTGATCCAGTGACCATTTCTCCTTCGTCCTTGCTGGGAAAAGATCAGAAGCTGGATTCATGGAACTACTATATGGCCACCTGGGACATCCATGAACACTTTTTTATTGTCGCCAGCACAGCAATTTGGCTGCGTGTGTTGAGAGCACATGTTGGTTTAGTGTTGGTTGGGGAGAGGACAAGTGGCTACTCTATGAGCAGGCCCGGAGCAGGAGCGAGAGAGGTAGGCATAAGCAGTAGGCATTTACAGCTAAATGCCAGGCCTTAGACTTTGACTCTGTCGAGTCTTCTCCCGCGACTCCGCTAGAGAAGTGTAAGCGAACACACGTGGCTCACTCACAGACTGAGGTGGTGGCTACCTCTACACCTGAAACTCCCTGGGATGTAGTCACAAGCAGGGCAACAAGGGTTCACCTGGTGAGGATCTCGAGCATGTGGTTCAACCCAAGTTGATGACCAGTGCTCCCTTAGCTGGTGACCTAAGACTCCCAGTAGTCTCGGAGTCTATGGCCAGGAGCACCCAGATGCAAGTAGATCTGCTTCAGGCACCGACTGCTCCCCCTCAGCCTACCACTTTGAAGGCCCCTCAGAAGACGCAGATTAAGCACCGTTTAGATCTTTGGAGAGCTCAGTCCTCCTGCTCCAAGCGCTCAGAGTCCAAACCACATTAGTTGGTGAAGCCAGGAACCCACAGTTCTCATCCGGGCAGTACTGAACCCCAGCTGATTCCTCGAGGGCCCAGATTGTCAGTCCTAATGTCCCAAAGCAACAAGCCCTGAGAGCTTCGTTCAACAGTTTGGGCATGTTGGAGCACAGAAGAGGGTACCCAAGTCTGTGGCGGCATCTTCTACCTGTAGTGAGCCTTCAGCTCCTGCAGTGGCAATCCCATCTATGACATGAGTGCCTTCTTGGGGCCCTCTGACTTCTGTGCTGGCTCCACCACCTGCTATTCCTCCAGATCCACCCTGGACAGAGTAACTGGCAATCCCGCGGACTCCTGCCTTCAACCAGCTAGGTTACCCTACCTCCTGCCCAAGAGTGATTTCAGAACTTAAGCTCTGCAAGAAGCAGCAGTTACAGAATTCATCTTCATCTGCTCCTGCTGTCACTCCCACCATGTCTGAGCAAAGCGTCTCGGATTACCATGCAGCTTGTTGCTCCTGTTTTGAGTCAGCTCTCAATTGGAGTTGTCGCAACTTGAGCAGGTTCCCTCGATCCAGCCAACAGACCTCTGTGTCAGTAGCAGATGAGGCCCCTGCACCAAGCCTCCTGGAGATTCAGGAGTTCTTGAAATTCCAGCAGGTGCCCCTTCTAAGTGGGTGGCAGTTCTGGCTCCTGTGCTGAGTCCCCCAAAAATCTGGCTTGCCAGCCCCACAAGGGTGGAGCAGATGCAGAATGCAATGGCCATGGCAATGACTTCCATGGAAGTCCTCGCTACCCAGATCTGCCAACCCTCAAGGAATGCAAAGTGTAGTAATGGTGCTAAAAAGTGTAGTTTGAGGCTAAAAATACAAATTTGGAGTAGTCTCACTAAATTTATATGTATCCAGAAGAATAAGAAAAGTGTAGTTTCTACACTTTTTCACTTTTGACTTCAGCAAAAAGTGTAGTAACTACTCCAAAAGTGTAGATGTTGGCAGCCCTGGCTACCCCATCATGGTGCCAGACATGCTTCTGTCACAAGCAGCTGCCCCATTGTCTTGGGATGAACAGCTGTTCAACTAAGCCAAGTCTTTGGACATCGGCACCAAGGAGAGGGATGAGCGCCTGCTTTTGGATTCATCCATCAGTGGGTCAATGCCACTGGCTTCCAGCCAACATAGGTGCTCTGAGCTGCCAAGCTTGGTGGCTTCTGTGGCACAGGAGGAACCTACTTCTGCTTCCATGGATACCACTCCAGCTTCACCAGAGGGAATTGAGCACCTCAAAGTCCTTATTCAGAACCTGGTAGACAACCAAGCTGTGGTTAGCCCAACAGAGGAGAGGTGAGGCGAGACCATCACCAGGTTCTGTTGGGGCTTGTATCTGGAAAAGACCCCATCCCCTTCTTGCCCTTTGTGGCTGAGCTCCATAACTGATCGGCAGCTAGGATTGGCAGCACCTGGGTTTAGGTGGAGTTGCTGACTCCAGCTATCTCAAGCAATGCCATAGGCAACTCCTCCCCTGGCTGGACATCCAGGGGAAGTGGTACTCTAATAAGCAATCATAGGCATTCAAAGAAATGATTGCTAGTAGCCAAAAATTGGTAAAAGCTATCAAGAGTTAACTGCTTAGCTTTTGAAAGGTAAAGAGCTTTCGAAAGTTATCAGAATTGTCAAGTTAGAAAGCTTAGACCAGCACTTTCTGCTTAGCTTTCAAACCAAACTTTTCTCAGCTTTCAATTGCTTAATCTGAAAGCTTAGATGGTCACAGCCGTGTACTTGTATGGGGATTTCCTGTTGTATTTCATGGGTCCTTTTTCCATGAGCCTACAGCAAGGCCAATCCCAAATCACAATCTTTTAGTCGAAGACAATACTGAATGTAAGGACATAATTTTAACATATTTGCGATTTTAACCACGAAAGAGTTTTGTATGTATGTGAGTTCCTTAATTAACAATCTTCTCAGATTTCTGATACATGCATGGCAAAAAAGTAAATAACTCAATCTAAGGACAGTTACTTACATATGCGGTTGATTCAATTATCCCTATACAGATATTGCTTAACTCTTCAGCACTATTGACGCAAATGTAACAATTTGTCTTAGCTACGATGACTTATTACCTATAGATCAAAGATATCATTATCTTAGGCTCAAAGTCTAGGCCTATATGAAAAGATTTTATACGTCCCAACATGTCTATAGTACATGTAAGTCTCGGTCAACAGCCTTCCGTGGCGCACTATTGGTGCGAAAAGTGCTGAGGAAAACTGTTGACTCGGTCTCAAACTCTGAATTTCAACTTGAATTGATAATTAAACCTTGTACAAATACCATGTAGGGTGCACATTATACAATTATGGACTTTTCAGTGGACAGACATGCTGTGATATCGACCAGAAAAACCAATAACAACCATGGCTATTACACAATTATGGACTTTTCAGTGGATAGACATGCTGTGATATCCACAGCATATCTATCCACTGAAAAGTCCATAATTATTTTATTAAATAATAAGAGCATGATTTTCCATATTTGCTGTTGAACGTGAAAAATTCTTAAATAGTAATTACAAAGAACAGATAAAAGCCTGTACTTAAATTATGGTTAAAACTTATATAGGACTCTCTTACAGACCTCTTGTTACACACATGACCAGCATGAACAGCCAAGTTCAAACTTATAAAGATAGTTAGCTTTTGTCCTACTAATTCTGTGTCTAAAGTAAAAAGCGATTTCTTTTTTTGTTGGATATTTCCACTACTTTGGACATTTTAATTCATGAAGCCAAACCCAAGCTTTTCAAAATTTGAGGGGGGTTCAGTCACCCTCGGACCCCCCCCCCCCCACGCCACTGAGTAGTAGACACGTACATATAAATCCAAATTATAATTTGCATATGTGTGTAGGCCTATGTAGAAGTTCATCTGACTGATATGGCTTCCAAAACATGATCGTTAAATAACAATATTTCATTTTCAAGTTTTGACCAAGTTGCCCAAATGGTCCAACTCTTATTTACATGTATCCTTGTCAATCGGACCTAGACGACACACCTAATTAATCCTCACAAGTTGGTGTTGTACTTGGGTCACATTTGTGTTGTTTCAGCCATTTGGGCCTATATCCACGTTGTATTTTCATGCCAGTGTTGATCATGCATGCCACAAACTAAGACCCCATGTAGAGTTGCATACAGGTAGACCCTATTTCAAGAAATTTCTTTCATACAAGCAGTGCATACAAATGAACAATGCTGTTGTGAGATTGAGATCGAGAGAGAGAGATCGAGAGAGAGAGAGAGAGAGAGAGAGAGAGAGAGAGAGAGAGAGAGAGAGAGAGAGAGAGAGAGAGAGAGAGAGAGAGAGAGAGAGAGAGAGAGAGAGAGAGAGAGAGAGAGAGAGAGAGAGAGAGAGAGAGAGAGAGAGAGAGAGAGAGAGAGAGAGAGAGAGAGTACATTAATTTCCACATTTTTGATCCTGAGGTGATGTTTAATCTTGATCGTTGACCCAGCTCACTGACACCATCACTAAAGTCAACATACATGCAGGTCAAATGGCAGATAATGGCTTTGCTGGTTTTGTATGAAGGGTTGAACACATCATGGCCAATTTCATTACAGCAGATTCTGCCTATTCAAATGTCCACAGATCCTAAGGTTATGCCATTAAATTCTACAACAAAATTTTAGATGCAGTATGCATGATATATTTCAAACGTTTTCCTGGACAAACTAAGAATGGAACGGTAAGAACTTTCAAGATGGCCAAATTCCAAAGCTTTAAAATGAAAAGGATTGTGGGATTGTGGGATTCCACTGCATTCTGACATGCAAGGATATCAGGTCACTGGATTTTCCAAAATCTTCATTGCAGGACACTTAGGTTCTGAACTACTATGAATTTTATGGGACATATGTATAATGATTTTTCAGATTTTGAACTGCATGTATTAAAGAACAAGGCCCCAGTTTACCCAGTTTTTAAACACCTGCTGTTAATCTCCCTATTAAGGCCACATGAGGGACTGAAAATGTGGTATTAAGGAAGTTGTCTTAATAGGAGAGAGAATTTTTTAGTAACAATAAACAAAACCAGGATTGTAACTTGGTGGGCATAATATAGAATTGGTCTCTTTAGGAAGGGAGTTTCAATCAGAGATTCTTCTGTTCTTTGTATTGTGTTGCATTTAATGCCAGTCAAGTGGTAAAGTAAAATATATTTCATTTTTTAGTTTAACGGGTTCCCTTCACCCCCACTCAAAACTACAGTCTGTCACCACAGTACCTTGAACATAGAAGCATAGCCATTATTCAACCATATCAAATGACAACGTCTATGATAACCCTGGGCTATACATCATCAGGGATGAGAGTGATTTTATACAGAACACTCTGAAATGAGCCAGAAAGTGCTGAAACTTTTGCGTCTAACAAAGATAAGTACAAGCATATTTACACCACAAGAACTCTGAAAATCAGCTGATCAGCTGACAATTCTCATCCTGCATCATGCACATGATTTTCAGAACATGCCACAAACTTTATCATAGATACTGATCTCCACCCTGTCATAATTTCAGATAACAGTGTTTGCCATGCATACAGATATGTCAGTGATGCTAGTGTGGCTATGATTTTGATTTCTTTTTTAATCCAATACATCAATAGTTTCCACCCCCATAATCCAAAATCTTTTGCAAACAGCCACTAGAACTGCCTCCTTTGACTTTCATGTATGCCAATAAGAATATTTTAGGAGAAAATAATAAAAAAATTGTAACTTTTTAAATGCCCAAAACTCCACTTAATCACAAAACCCTAAAGGGGCCTCAATAGTAGAACTCCCACTGGAGACCAGAAAGTCACTTTGTGCACATATTCAGGGATAGAAATTGTCAGCTGATCAGCAGATTTTCACCGTTTTTTTTTTCAGGTGTATATATACTAGTACTTTTCTTGGTTAGACACTTAAATCTTGGTGTTTTCTGGCTGATTTCAGAGTTTTCCAGCAAAAATTATTCTCATCCCTGCATATTTCTTACAAAATGTCTATGTTGAGCAAAGTTCAATTCCCATGATTTCTGTGGTCCCTGGTTCAACATGTTTTGGCATAATTTTAGTCAGGCAATTAAAGATCATAATGGAATTTATTCAATTCTATAGAATATTTATAGAAAAGTATTTTGTGAATGAGATAAGAGCATGTATAAAATATATATCACGATTTCCATATGCTTCACATTTATACAGCAATTTACTGACACACACCATTAAGACAACACATCTGAACTTGTTTTTCAAGATTGTTAACTCTTTCAGTGCCAAATTTTGGACTGAGTCAACAGCTTTTCTCAGTGTGCCTTGGGCACATTGTACCCAATGTGCGCCAATAAAAGCTGTTGACCTGAGATATTCTCTCTGGAACTACAGGCATGCTGGTACTTGAATGAAAGGTCTTTTTACCAGGAATACGAATCTGGGGTCCTTATGATAGTTCAGACTAGTTTGACTTAAGTACATCAACTTAAGTTGTACTTGGCACTGAAAGAGTTAAACTGATATTTTTACTCAGCATTAGATTCAAGTCCACCTTTCCATCTTTTGAAATTAATTTCTTCACAATTTCATAGTATTCTGAAAAAAAATTCTCTTATTTTCTCCTGACAAAAACATTTTCTTGGCTACTGCTGAATATTGTGATGCTTTGATCACTTCCTTGAAGTGTAGTCATATCTCATTAAGTGTCAGGTGTTCACTGCTTGAAATGTAAGTGGTGATCCATGGATTTGTGCATGTTGTGTGTTGCCCCGCACATGATAAACCTACAAAAAAAGTAAAAATAAAAAGTTCCATTAAGAAGATCAGTGATATACTGTATCATTGACACACACAGTTCCTATTACCCCTGAAATAAAGACTCAGACCGCCGCTAATAATTGGTGTGGGTTCATTGCTAAACATCCAGCCCACACTGAGAAATGCTGTTGATTTGGGGTTTGTTATTTGATAGGTCTCACATACAATTCTCATTTAAATTGTTTTTTATTTCTGATGAAATAAGTCAAAGCAGGAAGCATTTGGCCACTAGCTGCTTTCAGACATTTTGAGGGGAAAGGGTTAATATGTTCCATTACAAAACATTCCGTTTTGCATTCATATGTCAAACTTTAAAGGTACTTTGTAATTCATGTCCACATAAAGATGTATTGTTCATATTTTGTTCAACTTTAAACATAATTGGTAATTAATGCCTAATTAAAGTTGTACTGTCATCTGGGCAAAGTTAACCTCAGAAGTCAAATTTCTTATTTTTTATTTCAAAGGAACCTGCATTTCAGGAATGTGTTATTTAGAAAAATTGGTTCTATGGAAAATGATATAAACACTGGCGAAAGCTAAATTTTAATATGGAACAAGCTGAATTGTGTCATTTAATTTTACTCAAAGCTGCCTAATAAGGAAATTATGATGAAACAAGAGTAGGGCTGCACAGATAACCATGGGTTCTTGCAGTTTAAGTCTGTCTGAGGCTCCACAATTTCCATCACCTTAGCTCAGAACAAGTCAATTCCAACCAGAGTAAGTTAAAATCTCAAAGCATTTGCCCAGGAGGCAACCACAGTTTTTAGTTTTCTAAATGATATTTGTGTAGATAGACAAGCGTCCCAAAGGTTTGTCTCTGCCATCACCTGCCCAACAACTGGCCACAACTTTGAATTATCATCAATAACTTACGATTCGAACATGATTGATGTCCACTTATTACACCCCATTCCATCTTGCAGTCATCTGTTTCTCATTTATCAGTATTATAAATATATTTTGAATTTATTACTAAAACTGGTTTTGATATAAGCTATTTTACCAACCTTGCACAATATACAGTCGAATTTCAAATTAAGACCATCTTTGAAGATGACCATTCCTGTATTATCAGTAATTTGCAGCCCTATTCCTGTTTATCCTCAATTTAATTGTCCCTTATTAAGACCATTCCCTATTGAGACCACATTTTTGAGTTCCTTTGGAGGTCTGGACATGGAGATTCCACTCTAAGTGTGTTTTATTTATCTGAAATGGGGAATTTCTTGATGAATCAGTGGTCTTTTGAGGGCCCTTTTTGGATGGTCACTGGTCAGGTTCTGTAGATGGTCTCCCAAAAGAGGTAAATTATCATTAGAAGGTGCTTTTGCAGATTACACCCCCAGAAATTATAAACAGAGCCTTTGGGATTCCTGCAAGATGAAACCCTGTTACAGTGGTACCTGCTCTAAAGACCACCTCTCATGAGAGACCACATTAGGTTTTAAGACCACTCTTTCAACACATTGGCCTTTTATTTCTTTGTTAATTTACCTGCAATGAAAGACCACCTGTCATATGTGACCACTTTTGTCTGGCATTAGGGGTGGTTTTAAATTGCAGGTACCACTGTAACCCTTACAGTGCCAAATTTTGGACTGAGTCAACAGGTTTTCATGGTGCGCATTGCACCCAATGTGTGCCAAGAAAAGCTCTCTGGAATATTCTCTCTGGAACTACATGTACAGGCTAACTGGTACTTGAATGAAAGGTCTTTTGATGAGGAATACGAATTTGGGATACTTACGACAATTCAGACTAGTGTGACTAAAGTTAGTAGATTAACTTTAGATGTGCGTAGCACTGAAAGAGGTAAAATGCTGCAATCACAAAAGAAGGAAACTTACCAATCCCCACTCCCTGCAGGTGTGATATTAACTACAGTCTCTCCTCCCTCCTGGGACTGCTTGATGCTTCCATAATCCACTCCTTGCAAAGATCACAGAGGACTTGTAAAGTGTGAAGGAATCGGCTTTCCTGTTTTTTATTGACTGAAATGCATTGGAATAAACTGTCAAGGGTTTCTGGAACTAATTGCAGAGCAGTAGCTCCTTTTGTTTGTGTTAACTGTTATTGTCATTGCACATTTTTCCTTCCTTTTTGTTGTTTGGTGGATATGACGATTTGTGCACTACTTGGTTCAATTATTTTCTGTTTTTAATTTTGACGCATTAGATCTGTGTTTTCCCAGATACCCGGGATCAATGAAGTATTCTTCTTATTGCTGGATGCAATGAGCCAATGTTTATTGTACAATACAGAGAATTACCACATAAAACCAGCAGCGGTTGCATCTTTTTGTTTTGCCCGCCATCAAGTACGATGTATCATATCCATTACATAAGGCATCTTTTGGTTTTGCCTGCCACCAAGTACGGTATCATATTTTAGGCATCTTCTGTTTTTCCTGCTGTCAAGTATGATATCATGTACAAGGTATCTTTTTGTCTTCGTCACCATCAAGTATCATTTACATGTATCATGCATCTCTTTCCCGTCCACAGCTTCCCTTCCCATTGGTTGGGTGCTATAGCCTAAAGCCACGTCCAAAGTTTACATCCTTTGTGACCCGTATCACCATCCTTTCTTATCCAAACCATATCAAACTCTTATTGTGGATTCACGTTCATCCTATACTGCAGTAGCTCCCCTTCCTTCTTGGTACTTCTTCCCAGCTATCTCTGAAATAAAGTACATTAATCATGTTAATAAGTCTTTAAGTTCTGTCCAGAAATCATTATCAGTTTTTACGGAATTTCTGAAGTCAACAAAAATGTATCTACAAGAAATTCTGGACTTTTTATATTTATGTTCAATTTTCTTATCACAGAAAAACAAAACAAAACAAAACAAAACCTCTCCCCCGACAACAAAAACAACTTGTCTCCAGCTATCTCTCAAATAAAGCACATTGCACATTAATTAACCTTTAGTTCTGGAAAGAAATCATTGTCAGTTTTTACTGTTTTTGACATGGACAAAAATGTATCCACTTGCAATTCTGTCTTTTTTAAACATTTTTGCAATTTTCTTATCACAAAAAAATATATATATGAAAAAAAAACACACCCAAAAAATATTTGAAAAAAAAAAGAAAATTCCCGATATTCTGATGCAACATGTAGGAAAGTTCACATTTAAATAATCCTCAAAAGATCAAGTAAAAATACAATCCCACAAGTTGATATAGACCACACCATGGCACCAAAAAATTAGAACAGATGAATAAATCTTCAAGATAGGCTTATGTCTGCAAGGGGCAGTCCAGTCAGAGTCCATCATCAACAGTTGTTATGACACACCAAGGCAAATGCATCAACCAGTACTCCAACCCAAAGTCTCAATGACATGTACAGAAGGGAACCTGTTTTGAGAGATCCCTCCCTTGGAAGACCACCTGCCTTTTGTGACCACCTTTCCTGTGCAACAGCACCCTCTAATTTACCTCCATTGGGAGACCACCTGTTGAACCTGACCAGTGACCACATGAAAATGACCCTAAAAAACCACTTTCAAAGTGAAAAAAAAAAAAACAGAAAAAAAAAAAACAAAAAAAAAAAAAAAAACTTATTTTGTACAAGGTGAGTAAAACTTTTGAATGCATGAAAATCAATTCACAAATTATATACCAGTATGCATGTACCAATTCTTTTCAGAAGTAAAAGTTGTAATGGTCTCAGAAAGGCAGATTAGTAAACTTTTCCTGAAAATATCTTTGATGATGCACCTATATGCAACTTTCTTCCAAGGCAGAGGAAAGTTGTTGGCCAGGTGGTGCATGGGTCAAATCTCCATTGGGAGACCACCTGCTTTACGTGACCACTTTTTGGGATGTGCCAGGGGCGGTCTCTCAAAACAAGTTTCACTGTACTATGACTTAGTCTTGAAGATAGGAATGGCCCAGTCAGCATGACTTGCTGATACATGTATACCACCCAGTTTCACCGTCAAAAAATGAAGGGATGATGGATGTGCAGACGAGTCATACGGATGACACACCAATAAGCCTCGTACGTGCTGAGCTAATTAATAGTAAACCCTGGTAATTCTGCCTTCACTTCTGATTTTGGTTCAATTTAAGAAGTTCTGTACCATAAAGAAAAACAGTTTCACTAGAATTAAAGTTTTCATCACTGTAACTGGGTGGTTGAAGGAAAGTAATAGGTTTGTTTAATTGACAATCTTTATTCTTTGTTAGTCTTTCTGGTCAGCTATTTGTGACTTCAGAATACCTAATGCAGACATGAAAAATCATTGGCCTTGTAACCTATCAGCTTTTACATTCCACGTGCACATGAAGACACCAGAAACACACTTACCGCAAAGCTATTTTGGCATTTCTTGCCTTTCTTCACACAATAGCACCTGCTATTACATTGTGTGTTGGATGTAAAACAGTTGCATCTGTTGTTTTGGCATGCTTTTTGACCAACGCACTTGCACCTCCTGTGTGTAATGGATGACAGAAGAACTGGACTTTGCAGTTCAACAGTTACAATGTCCACAGCAGTTGGCTCATCAACTGGATCTTTCAGTTGACCGGTTGCAACGTCTCTAGCTGTTGGTTCTTCCATTGAACCAGTTGGCTGAACACTTGCAATCTTTATATCACCTGACTGCAAAACTGAATTGGCAAGAGTCCCAGCTTTGATACATGTTGCAGTTGCCTCATTTAGACTTTCAGGTAAAACAACTTCAATGTCCATGATGTCCTCTGACAGGTGACCTGAGCAATCTGGTTCACCTGTTCCACTGTCTGAGGCAGCTAGCTTTTCAACCTGATTAAACTGTTCAACAACAGTGATGGTGGCAAAACTTCCCTGAGGAACTGCACTGGTTTGTTGGACATTTTTTATGAGAGCTGCTATGTCTGTTGCCTCCAATTCATCACAGGGGCCCTCTGGTTCACCTGTTGCACTGTCTGTACACGTCATTTGTTGGATTGCATTTTTTGGTTTATCATTTGTAATGTCTCGTTGATGTGCGACCTCCTCAGATGTGTGATCACGCAGCTTCTGAAATTAGAAAAGATTTCCAATTCTTGTCAACATGATTGTACTCTGCTGTAGCAAATGACAACATGGTGCAAATTAAAATTTGTCCACAGATGTTCCATTTGTGGTACGGTGGTCCTGCTCTCATAACGCTGCCAGAAATGTGGCCTTATTGCAAGGGTGGCCCATCTCGAGGGGTAAACTTAAACAAGAGGACTGTGACAGTCCTGTGCTCAGCTCACATGTACATATACCCTTACAATTTTTTAAGATTTGCCCCCCCCCAAAAAAAAAACAAAAAAAATTCATAAAAAATCCAAAATTAATGGAGCGTGACCATTTGAACAAATCTGGTAGATACCCACCCAAGGTACATTACCACCATCTTTGAAGTCAATCTGACTGACTGTTTCAGAGAAGTAAAAAAATGTGAAATAGCATTACAATGCCCATTGACTTACATAGTAATCAACAGGAATGGTGCATTTAGCAATAAGTACCCGAGTTGAAAAAATTCATTAAAAATCAGGAATCCACAGCAGTGCCAAATAGTGCAAAACCTCCTTTGACCGTTCCACAAGGAACATATCCACCAAGTTTCAGCTTAATCTGAGTGACAGTTCTGGAGAAGAAGTCTACAAAAACAATAAAACACAAAAAAATCATGACCAATTGGGAAAAAATTGCAGCACCACCTGGTGAACAAATTAAGAACTAGGAGTCCCTAGGAGTATTCCTGTGTATCAAAGAAATCGGGTGAGCAGTTTCAGAGAAGAAGATTTTAAAAGATTTTCCCCCCCAAAACCCCCAAATCATAAAAAAAATCCAAAAATCACTGGAGCCTGACCAATTGAACCAACTTGGTAGAGACCCATCCAAGGTACATTGCCACCATATTTGAAGTCAATCTGGATGACAGTTTTGGAGAAGAAATCATAAATGTGAATTAGCATTAAAATACCCATTGACTTACATATAGTAACCAATTAGAAAAAAATTGCAGCACCACCTGGTGAAAAAATTAAGAACTAAGAGTCCCTCAAATATTCCTGTGTGATATCAAAGCAATCAGGTGAGCAGTTTCAGAGAAGATTTTAAAAGATCCCCCCCCCAAAAAAAAAACCTCACCTCATATTCATAAATATCAAACCCAACAATGACAGTAGAGATTCCAGAGTTACCAAAGCATCAACATTCATCTTCCAATAGCAATGTGAAGAAACAAATTTCACTCCTGACTTGAGACAGGCAGTCACCCACAAAAGGCAACTGGTGGTTTAAACCAGTCCTCTCAACATTTGAAATATTCTTCATTAAATACGGACTATAGTATTTCCAATATGTATAGGCCCAACCACTCAAAATCCAAATTTTATTTCTTCTGGAAAAAACAAAAAAAAAAAATTGGTAGGCCTATCAATAGTTTGGTTTTTCTGACTAGTTCGTCAGCCGAGTTTGTAGCAAAAGTAGAAAGTAGGCCAATGTTGTTTTTGTGATATCTATGAATCTGGAACATTATCCAATTGATAAGTTAAGTGATTGAATCACTGTTATAGAGTATCAAATGCAAGGAGCAGACTTCTACAAGTCCCTCACTAAACAATTGAAGTTCTACAGATGGACATCTGTAGTATGATGCACTTATGTAAAAAAAAAATGACCCACATCCATAAATATCAAACCTAACAATGACAGCAAAGAGATTCCAGAGTTACCAAAGCATCAACATTCAGACGGATGACGGATGGCTAGTCATAACATAAGCTCATCTGACTTTGACATGTCAGCTGAGCCAAAAGCTACCACAATTGCTGAAGGAGAAAGTCGCCTCTATTGATGGAGTGACTTTTCCTAAGGGGCACCATACATGAGGGGACCACTGTATTGTAACATTGCTATTAAAACAAAAAACCAATTTCCTTATAAGAAAACCCCTGGAGACAGGTAGCCAAACAGTGTTTGCTTCATGTGTAAGTATATGTATGTATGTATGTATGTATGTATGTATGTATGTATGTATGTATGTATGTATGTATGTATATATATATATATATATATATATATATATATATATATATGTATATAAATGCACAGGCTCACCATATTTTGAAATTTAATCTTATTTCATGTATTCTAAACAGAAAGAAAGTTAATAGGCATAAAACTTCTTCTTACCATACTAAAATCACTTCTCTGACTTGCAATTGTCAGTACTATACTAATACTTAAAATCACTTCCCTGACTTGTAATTGTAATTACAATACTAAAATCACTTCTCTGACTTGTAATTACCATACCAAAATCACTTCTTTGACCTGTAGTTGCAATTACATACTAAAATCACTTCTCTGACTTCTAATTGTAGTAACCATACTAAAATCACTTTCCTGACTTGTAACTGTAATCACCATACAGAAATCATTTATCTTACTTGCAATTGTAATTACCATCCTAAAATTAATTCTCTGACTTGTAATTATCATATCAAAATCACCTCTTTGACCTGTAGTTGTAATTACCATACTAAAATCACCAGTAATTGTGGTGCAAACATATGCAAATCGGCATGCATTTTAAAATAAAATCTTACAGCAATTCAATATTAATCATTATTCTTTTCAATCATACACTTCAATAGATACAAACAAGCTACATTACTGTGTCAAAATATTTTATAACTCTCTTGGACTGTGATTTGTGGTTGGTAGATTTTGCTAATTCTCTCCAAAGAGTTGACTATGGGAAAATCTCTTGGAAGGCCTCCTCCCCCTGGGTGACTGAAATGTGGTTTCTCAAGACAGATGGTTTTTCATAGATGGTATCACAGTCTCATGGATCACAGTCTCCAAAAATATGATCTTCGAAAGCAAGTGGCCTCTCAAGAAAGGGACCATTGTAACGTGGCAACCTTGGTCAAGACCAACATGCTGTAATCTGTGTCACAGCACTGTAATACCCAGGCTACCTCTTACCATGTCATTTATGCATTCATACCTGCTCAAACTACATGTACCGAGTATACTTGTGAGTTGACTATTACATGTATTAGTGCTGAAAACATACATGTAAATACTCACTGGAACCACATTTAGGCATTGTAAGTTATTCCTGAAGCAGTTGCACTTGTTGTTACACGTTCTGCCACTTGAATGACAGATGCATCGAGCATTCTGGCAAGGTCTCTTGCAAATGCATTTACAGCTTGTGGCAGCAGATTGCAGGATTGGATCTCTTGTCTCACTTGCAGCATCTCTCTGATCTTTCTCTCCTTCACTTGTCAAAAGACCTAAGTTCTGAAAAAGTCAGCAATTATAATTTTATGTTCAGAACCGGCGGGACTCGAACCTGCAACCTTTGGTACCAGTTGCCAAGCTGAAATGGAAAACGCACATATCCACTCAACCAAATCCCCATTCTTAAAAAGAATGGTTCAATGGAGGAAGTTATGTGCGAGTGCCATATCAACACGGTTATGCAGTATAAGTACTGAGTCGGCATTTATTTCCAGAATCGGGGACTTAAATCCACCAGCATTAAGGAAATGCCGAAAATATATATTTTATGTTCGGAACAAGCGGGACTTGAACAATAATAATAAACCTTCAAAACAGAAAGCAATGGAAGAAATTTTGCACCAGATACTCCTGAGCAAGAAGGTTTTTGCACATTGTCATTTTACACCCAAATTCACATCTCACATGAGGTCTGAAATACCCAGAAATAGCAATGCTGGAAAGCTTCATCAGTATATGTTTTGTGACCATGGAGCGGCCGGGTCTTGAACTAGCAACCTCAGGCACCAATCACCCGGCAGCAAATGCGCAACGCACATACCAACTGTACCAAATCCCCATTCCTATAAAAGAATGGTTCAGTGGAGGCAGGTATGTGTGAATGCCGCATCACCACCAGCCTCCCTGTATAACCCCACTAATCCTCCTTTGGGACCAAATTACCATAAAACAGTACATCACCACCACACAGGAGGCAGCTTGACTGCTTGGTGGCAACCTACATAGGTATCAAAGCAGACTGCACTGTGTCCCAGTGGCCCTCTGATAGCCATAATCAGGCAGAACCAGATACTTATCAAAAGTAAACAGAAGGGAATAGCTGGGGATGGAGAGATCATAGATCACGGATCTATGGGGAGATGTACAGCCATTGAGATGGCTAAAGGAGGTCTGTTGTTTGCAGGCTGAACAATGTAATGCTCAAATTCCTTGCAAAGTGAGAATGGTAGGCACAGTTTGCCCGATAAATTACAGGCAGATGATTTTTTATTTGACCATAGACATGGTCAGTAAATCTGTACAAACATTACAGAATTGATTTGAATCAGCAAGAGTTTCATTCATTGCAACACCCATGTGGACATCAAACAAACTTCTGATCTAAGAGATGATTTTTATTATATTGCGAGTATTTAAGAACCATGCTCAAAAGTTAAATGCATTTACATCATTTTTACTGCACTTAAGTGACTTTTACAGAGTGACTGTAACAATGATACATATGAGTATCCCTACAAGATTATCACATTTTAACCCAGATATTACATCACACTGTCAATGGCACTACCAATGTTGAACTCAACCTAGATTTTATACACTTGACAAGTCCTAAAAGTGATATTGGCCTTACTTAAAAACTGTGGACAATATCACCTTCACAAGCAAAAAGTTTACAGACCATTTGACAGCCAGACATACACTTGTGATCACATTGGTTCTGTGACTTTTGGTCAGCAGAGGTAGTACAACCGCAAACACTTACTGTTGTCCTGTTTGGACATCGTAAATTTTTCCTGAAGCAGTAGCATCTGCTGCTACATTTTCTATTAGACGTGCAACAAAGGCACCTTCCACTCTGACAGGGTTTTTTGCCGATGCATTTGCACTTTCCAAGTGCCACAGTTGATGTTTTTATTGCATTTTTCAGTTTAGCAGTTGCTGTGTCTTGTTGATATACTTCTTCTCGACGTCTCCAAAACCTGGTGCTCTGAAAAAGAAACAAATGGATCAACTGTACCCCAAGATCATGAAGAATGCAAGACACACATATGGTTTGGTCCCCACTGACAACAACCTTGAAAGCGCAGAAATTTGTCCATGAAATTTTGTCAAATATGCACATCTACAAGTAGTAGTACACTTATACAAACACAGCTAAAGCATGTCAGATTTTACGTCCAGGTAAAACACCTACATGTACATGAAAAAATTAAGATTATCAGCTGAAATTCCAACAGCATTTTTGCCCTTTTTTACCATTTGATTTTTGAAAATGAAATTGTTTTATGATTAACTTGACTCAGGAGAAAAGTGATTATCCACACGAGATAATCATTTACTGTGCAGACTATGAATCAAATTGTTTCAACTCAATATTGCAGCATGTCCTTATGTATTTTGTGACCCGACAAATTAGGCAAGATACAATGTATCAATGGGCATCATCTGTACACATATATTATTGGACTTGATATATCTACGTGCCTGATCATGGATGTTTCCATCCATAATTAAGTACTGTCCACTATTGTTATGAAAAATGATGTGAGTTTACAGTGCCACAATGTGATTTTGACAGCCTTGCCTCATCATGCTCAATCCTATTCACTATCCAATAAGAAAAGGAAAGAAAAAAAAAGAAGGCAAAACCCCCTGAAATATGACACCATAACTGAAACTTGCTGCTAGTTTGGATTTGTGCAGGTTGTTCTAACTCTTTTTCTATACATAACAGTAAAAACGTACATGAAAATACAGAAATATACCCATCCAAATCCCCGATACAGAAAAAAAAAAAAAAAAACAATCTCAAGAAATCCACCACAAATTTTTTTAGCCTCAAGCAAGCCATTCATTTAACATTTTTTAATGCAAGACATATGCTCACTGGTGTCTTGTTTGGGCATTGCAGATTTCTCTCAAAGCAGAGACAATTGCTGGTACATGCCCTCCCTAATTTGCAACAGAAACATCTGGCACTTTGACAGGGATTTTGACCGACACATCTGCACAAACGACGGGAGCCTGTTGGTATTTCCAGTGGACGTCGTAGTATAACAATTCCTTTGTCTCGCAGATATGTCTCATCTCTGTATCTTAAAAATGTTGTGCTCTGAAAATGAAACAGACTTTTCAAATAAACACACGGACCACTTTGTCCATTTGCCAGCTAGTGGAATGCTTATATCTGTTTCATGAATTAAGCTTAAGAAATTTGTGAATAGCTAAAACATTTCAAAACAAATCATTAAAGGACTATGACATAATCTTTGTTCATTATGCCATACATGTTCAATTTTGTTGATAGATATTTTTGAAAACTGGATCTGTTCCTGTACATGTGTGCACTGCATACTGTGTTAACAAAGCATGCATTGTGTCAACAGTATTTTACTGTTGTTGTACATTTTCCACATCCACATTGATTTATCGTGTCCAAAACAAGCAGGTTTTACAATTGTTCACAGTCACTCTTTTTGTTTTTCAGAAAGAAATGTGGCTTGCTCTGCAAACTTCCTCATTAGCCAATTTGGCTGAAATAACATCAATGTCTTCAGCAATAAGCACTGGCTGTCTTAACCAAAACTATGACTGAATTTTGCCCCATAACTTTTTCTGGTTCTTAACACTTCTAAATAATAAACTTGCAAGTCAAAATATCAGCACATAAAATTGGCATACAAAATAATTTTGACATTTTATTACTAGTAATAGCTACTTTGGTTTAAGGTTACAAAATTGTGTCAGCCAAAACAGACCTTATATATGCACTAGCCATTTGGCTAATGGATAACACAAGTCTAGAAACACGGTTACTTCCCTGATCAATTATACTCTTACATTGACCAAAGGCCAGGGTTAGGTATTAACCCTTTCCCCCTTAAACCAGCCAAAACTGGCTGGTGGTCAAATGTCCTCTGCTTCAGTGTTTTCATCTAATTTCAACAGTAATGAAAAACAATTTTGACTGAGAATTGTAAATAAGCCCAATCAAGATCACATGCCCCAGGTCAACAACCTTGGCATGAGTTGGGCACTTAATGTCCAACTCATGCCAAGGAAAGTTGTTGACTCAAGTGTCAATTCAAGGGGGAAAGGGTTAAGGTTGTCTTGCAATGCTGTCTGCCACTGGATTTATGAGTGACAGATGGCTGTGGACTCTTAGGGGTCCCTGAGGGTCATCAGACAGTTACATGCACAAGAGCCTGATTCAACTGAACATATAATTAATAGTTTCTGTTTTACTAATCAACTTGCAACAGAACTTAGTATATTTACGTACTATTAATTTTCGCTGCGGTTTTATTTTGGCTTACTTTGCTGCCTGCACAAAATAGTGAAAGTAAGAACACAGCGCAAAAATATCTGTTAATACAGATTTAATAAGAACAAACAGGGTTTGGTTATTCTAGCTGTGTATGAGACTTAATATTTCATAATAAAATAATAATAACTCCAGATGGTAGTCTGTACTTGAAGATATGTTGTTGTCGTACGTCTATACAGAATCATGTAGTTCTCAGCTCTGCCAATCTCCAGTGTGTGGTGGCTTTTGTACATTACGTAAACTAATTACTCTTATGACTATGAAAGACAGTCTAACTTAAAGTACTGGTTGAAAGATAAATGAAGAAGTGCATTCCAAATGCTGAAGAATGTACATTGACTTAAACGAGAAAAGTAATTTACTGTAACTAGGAAACTTGAACTAAGCTAAGTATTTGCTGACCACAGTACAGACATAAACTTGTAAACAACTTGGAACAGAAATTCGAGTTACAAAATAACAGAAGTGTTGTTTTATGTAGACAGTATGAGATTACCAAGTAAACAATTGTAATGAGGGAAATTCTATGTCTTTCCACATGATTATCAATATGTGTTTATATATATTTATGAAAAAATGTTCTCATGCAGTGCCATGTTACAAAACTATATCCAAAACATGAAATGCAAGCTTTACTGAAATGCCTCAAAGAGAAAACCATGAAAATTTATGCATGCAAAAATAAGTACATTTACAGTTTTTGTCTTTTACATCAGTGCATTTTATTTGTTCTGGACTGTTTTGTGGATATCAAGTGAGGTATTGCCTGTCAAAACGACTGACATCACAACATCTACAGCCTGGTCTGACCATCAGCCAAATGCTACTGTTTCTTGAATTTGGCTATAGGAATGTATGAATGTTTAAACTATTTTCAAATTAGTTATTAAAAGTCCACCATACAATCTTTGTTAATTCAGTCTATATTTCCAATTTTGACAACAGACATCTGTCCCTGCAACACCTGTCAATCAAAAATGATAGAGGAAGCAGGGACCGCCCTCCATGGATCACTTCCCTTCTATGTGTGCGTATTAGATGTTCTATGCCAATGTGCAGAAGGTTTTTGTAATCCCATTTTCATACCACACACATTTCAAAGTGTTCTATAATTCTACTTCCCCATGTTTTATATGCATGCAGGGTAAAAACTTACACTTCATTAATGTTACATTTAAAGAGAGACTACATATGGAAGCATGAGTACAACCCCCCCATTGTCCACAATAAATCTCCCACTAAAATACATACAGTGTGAATGGTAGATTGAAATGTTGCCATCAAATTGTGTACTATTGGGGCTTTTGTACTGTATTGCTTTATGGCTGAAAATTGTTATACATTGAAGAAGATCAACTACAAATATTCTCAACAAATAGTATATGTATATTATAAGTTACAAGAAAATATTTTTACTAAAAGATTTTCAGCAGGGAGAAGGAAACCCCATGGGGCTTCAATTTTCCCCAACTTACAGGGCCCTTGAGTATGTACAATTTGCATATGTCATATATTTACAGTAGTTTATTACAAATAAATCATTCAGAGGTGTTAAACAAAAAGGAAGTATTCACTGCAGCTAATTCATTGTTCTTCTAGAATATGCTGCTTCAGGTATTTTTCAAATTTGTGAATTGATTTTGTTTTCTGTATGTAAATGGGAATTTTTTGCCAAATTGAAGGTCCATGACATGCTATCAAATTTTTTTTCAAATTTGTACAACATTTTTGGACATAAAAACTTGGTATTTTCCAGTATTATGACAATGTATATCACCAATATCTATAAAGAGGTTTTGTATCATAGATGGAACTAAATGATATTTTACCTAATACATAAATATTCCTGTTAAGTGCTTATCCAAACTCTGAAACTTAAGGATTTTAAATCTATAGAACAGGTCATCAGTGCAAGCATTATAGCTCGAGAAAGTTAGTATCCTTATAATTTTCTTTTGAATCTTCACGATTTTATCTAAGGTACACGTGTATATTTTATGTTTGGAATGAGCGAGACTCGAACCTGCAACCTTTGTTACTGCCCATGTAGTATCACAGTCAATAAGATATGGATACACTAAAGCATTATACAGTCGAAATAAAATCTTTTTACCAAAATTATGTCTAAATTTTTTGAGAATTCCAAGTACCTTACTTAATTTTTTCAAAGTAAACAATATGTGAGACTTCCAATTTAAATCTTCATCAAACCAAATTCCTAGAAATTTATAAGTGTCCACTCTTTGCAAGGGAGTTCTGTTAATATCCAATGAAAAGCCACTGATACTTTTCCTACCATTTTGAGTTTGATATATCATGTAATCTGTTTTTTCAATATTCACTGATAATTTATTTGTTGAGACCATTTCATAATTTCCTTTAGAACAGTACAACTTTTGTGATGTAGTGTATCCATGTTCTTGTCACTAAGAAGTAGACTAGTATCATCTGCAAATAGCATGCAGAGCATATCCTGTGACACTTGACCTAAATCATCGACATAAAGTAATGGGAGATATGCATATTAATTTCCCCCCAGAACTGCATACCTGATTGCCTAGTCGTGCTTGGCGGGATATGGCGAGATACGAATTGTAGAAGACTTTCTGTGTGTGGGCACCGCATGGAATACAGAATTATGGAACACTTTTACCCTTATATGTGGATAAAACACTTCCCTGCATGCATGCACAGAGGGGCAACAATTGATCCAAGGCTGGATGGCCCTCCTACTTCTGTCAATCATCTTTGATTGTGAGGTGTCATGATGCCAATCACTGTTTGATTGAGTGATGTAACATCAATGGATATCCACAAAACTGTCCCGCAACTAGTCGACGATACACCCTACTAGCAATAATTGCTTTCCAAGAAGGCAGCTTTGGGTGTTAAAACTTTAAATATGTGTAGCTTCAATGCACTGATTAATACTAAGATGGAGGAAATATGTCTCTTAGGAAAAAACAATTCATACATTTCAAAATGTGGATCAGTATGGTCTGCAATAAGAAGATCTCACTACAACTACTTTGAACTAAGCACAAGTACTTACTGGGATTTGGTTTGGGCAATTTAACTTTCTCTTGGAGCAATTACATCTACTGGAACATGCTTTTCCAGATGAACAACATAAACATCTTGCGCTCTGACAGGGTTTTTGGCCTGTACATTTACACCTCAAACGTCGATCTATGTGTACTGGTTGCTGAATCTGGATTTTTTGTGGGATAGCTTTCATGTCTTGTTCATCTCTTTTCTCTTCATGTATCACTCTATCGTTTGCCTGATAAAGAAAAGAAATGTGCATACTGAATAAACAATTGTTGCTAATTCATGAACAGAATTATAAAGATTCTAACATGGGCATAATAAAAGCTGTAGAACCTATACTTGAAATTGGTGGAGAAAAAAAAGGTGCGAGTCCAAATTGCCAATATATTTCTTTGTTCTGTGCTTTTTAATTTTAGAACAAATTCAAGAAGCTGGTTTGAAAGGTGTCACACATTAAGTTCATCATGCCTTACCATACCCATGTTATTGTATCCAAATACATGTAAAAGACGATTCATCAATGACCAAAATACTTTTTTCGCACAGAATCATCCAAGTACTTCATTCAAACATCTTGGTTTTGCTCCTCGCGGCAATACACATTGTTTAGCTTGTGGGTTTTTCTTAATTTCAATCATTTTTGACAGGTGCACCAAATTTTTGAGAGCCTTAAACTCTTTCAATTTATTCTTCTGAAAGGACAGGCTTCTTACACAGAGACCTAGACATAATACTCATTACAATCCAAGGCATTTACAAACTTAACATTTTAAAGTTTATGTCTGATGTGTGTGTACCAAGCACATTTTCTTGAAAAGGTGTACTTTTATCGGCAGGTGGTCTCTCCTTTGGAGCGGCTTCTCAAGACAGGGACACTGTATGTTACATGTACCTGTAGAAATATGGATTTCCATAATAATCCAAATTTAGGCAACTAAATTGTGCAATTTTCAATAATTTGTCAAACAGCATTGTAGTAAAAATTTAAGGTGATACATGTTTGTCGTTTATATACATGGCAACAGTTTTTTTTCCTAGGTTGCATTTATACATTTTATATGCAAAATACTGTATGCGGTTTAAGAAACATACATTTTGTATAACTTCTTAATAATTTAGTGGTATTTCTTTGAACAAAAATAGCAGCATGTTAATAAATTATCTCTATTTACCACAAAAAGAATTTATTAATCATCACCATGACAACCACATGTGAGTTATTAATCATTACCATGGCAACCACATGTAAAGTCCACATATAAGCAGACCCCAATGTCAAGGTATGCTCAACTTAGTAAGAGTCCACACAAACCGAAAATGAAAATATTTAGTGAAATTTTGTGCATGTCACCTGGTCTGGTTTCAATATTTTATACATGTAGTTCTTGCATATATATTAAAAGCAGAATAAAGTGGGACAACATGTCAGTTACAACAAGACCATCAACTCTGCTCCACTCGCATAGTTTAGATAATACACATGTACCACTGAATACAGAGCTTAATCTGCTTAACTTGGTGACCTTGTAATTTGTTAAATGGAAAGAAGTTCTTTGCTGACACTTTGGGATTTGGTCCTCTATTCAAACTCTATTCCAATTCCTCATTTGTTGAAATAACAATAGATTAGACTAAGGTTGCATCATCTTACAACTTGTGTTTATGCTGCTGAAAAATTCTGAATTATGATAACAGCAAATGCAAAAGCAGCAAACAGCACCTTTATCACCCTATATGGAGGGAGGCAAAGTGAAATGCCAGTGAGACAAAACGCAATGAAACAAAATTAACTTACTGAGTCTTTTTGTTGGAGGGTAGCAGGGCTACTGTTGATGTCATCTGTGGGTGTAGTGGACATGCCCTGCATGACTGGTGACACTTGGTTTTGATGGGTGCATTCTGGGTAACTTGCAGCATCAGAAGGAGGCTCAATAGAGGTAGTGTCAATGGACACCACTGGTGTGAATGCTTGTACAGATGAGGATTCCACTGTCTTGGTGGGAATACTCTTGGTAATTACCACATACTGTGGTACAGTTGAACCCTGGGAAGCAGTTCCGGCATCCTGGTCATCTGCGTTGTCCTCAGTAGACAGCCTGGCAGGTGGTCCAGGTGAACTCTCTACTGTTGTCACTGGTACACCGGTGACACCTTGGATCTCACCGGTGAAAACTGTTTCAACATTAATATACGTTAACTGTGCAAATATATGGAACAGTCATGATGAGAAATTGTCCTGATACACATATAATATTTATCCCACTTTAATAGTTATCTTGCCTGAAAATTCATTATCATGCAATCTATACATGTATATAATAGTAAAACCAGCCAAGTGGAGGAGACGAGTCAGCAGACTGGCCTCGTTCCCCCGGCGGATCACTCCGAGTGCTTGCACGAGGAGTGATCCGCCGCGGGAACGAGGCCAGTCTGCTGACGAGTCTCCTCCACGCGGCTGGTTTTACTTTTATCCAGTAATTATAGCTGTAATTTTATTTTCATCGTTAAATACAAAAAAAGACAATTAAAAACTGTTTGAACGTTTATTTCATCAAACAAGGCTTTGCGTAGCTTTGCGTATGAATAACTGTAACGCAGGATCCAGTAAATTGGGTCATTTGAAAACTACATGCTTGACGTGCGCCAACTACAAGAATTTAGAAGGAAAGTAGTTCTCAGTGACCTTTGCACTGTGGTGATATGGACAGGGTTATCACCCAGTCTGTATCTTCCACCTTTTCTGGATGATACAGCTATAATTACTGGATAAATATGCATAGTAAGTCCAGACAGGACAGTATCACGATAACAGGCCAAGTACATGTAGATGTACATTGTAACAGGACAATCAGATTGTAACCTGCCCCACCTATGAGCTTTAGACAAACAAAGGTAAACATTGATATACCACAATTATGAGAAAAAGAATTTGAAAAATGGTTAACTTTGAATTAAGAAAAAAAGACAAGAAGGAATTCCTACTTGTTTCTTATTGCTTGCATATATGTATGAAGCCAATTCTTTTGCAGAACATGATTCTTTACCAGAACAGTACCGATACATTTGGGTTATGCTGCACATTTTAAGAATCTTACCACATTCATTTCATTATTTCTCCTCAATCTATTAAGAAAAAAGTCTCTTTTTTTCACATATATTTTCATTCTCAATCTTAATCAATTGCATTTCCACCTTAATTATACAATTCATTTTCCCATATATATATATATATATATATATATATATATATATATATATATATATATATACATACATACATACATACATACATACATACATACATACATACATACATACATACATACATATATATATATATATATGTATATATAGATATATACAATGTTATGAGAAATTTGCTGTGATCATTTACTAAATTACCTTGCTCAACTTCCAGGTCTTCAAGCTGAACAGGAGAATCAGCACGTGAAGTTCTTACTCCACCTAACCTATGAACCTGAAACAAAAACATTTCCACCACAACAATGAAAAGAAAAAGTTAAATACCAGAGAACTCACCATTGGTGTTTTCACTTCTTACGTTAATGGACTGACAGTGTCTCACATGAAAACTATGCCCATATGCAGTGAATTTTAAAAGTACTTATAGAATGAGAAAATTAATTGGAAGCGAAACATAAAACAGACCTAGATCTGTGCATGGCATGTTTGCAAGGACTATTGTTGCTAAACAACAGTAATTTTTCTGTTTGCCACAATGTATACTTACAGTCACATTCTTGATGTTTGCGAGTTTGTTTGTTCTGGTGGTGCCACAGGGTTTGTCCAAAGCATGCACATCCTGCTCTACATCTGAAAACAATAGATTAAGGTAGAATGTGAAACTTCCACATGTGGCTCAGAACGTTTTTGTTCTTGTAATTAGAACACTTTTCTTGCTCCTTAAAATCATTCTGAAAAAATTCCCCTTGATGTTAAAAATATTGTAATTGACAATCTCCTTGAACTGCACCTGTAAGAAACTTCACCATGTATTTCTTCAACTTCCAATTTTATTGTACCTCAGGTGTGGCCAGTAGATTCTTATTCTCTTTGAACTATCTCATTAAGTGAACTGCTTACTCTACATGTAGAGCTCTTACAAAGCAAGTTCCCAAATCCTGGACAGTTGCTGATGCAGAAGGAGCTGGTTAATTTTATCTTAATTTACATATGGAGGTAAATAAGGATCACACCTAGGAGACTGCCAGAGCTGAGACTTGCATGATTCTGTACTTGACTGCCTGAATGCTTCTTCATACAGAACTATTCCTGCCTGGACATTGTCCTTTACACAACGAGAAGTCTATCAACCAGCAGCCACATGTCAAAGTAACCAACTTGGTTACACAATGCTTAAAAACAGAGAAAAATTGTTCTTGCTGCATTTAAAAAAAAAAAATGTTATATAATGGTGTTAGTTTGACATTAAATGATATATATAAATATTGTAAAGGAGTGAGTATTATATTGCCTTGACACTCTTGTTAAGCTTCTTCATGTCAAAGGAATACATGTTATGTACGTGTATTTATAAATGCATGTACAATAATTGGCTGGCATGTGCTTCTATGCACAAAAGTTTACCATGCTGGCTGGAGAAATCTTGGACTAGTCTTGGGAAATTCATTCATGGATCAAATACAAGACCCAAAATCTCAAATAAACATGTGTGGATATGTGCGTTTCCCATTTCAGATAGGCAACTGGTGCCAAAGGTTGCAGGTTTGAGTCCCACTTGTTCCGAACATTAATAAAGAACAGCTAACAGAGCACCAAGTACAGTTGTCTTCAAGCTCCATGTTGAAAGTTGAGCCTCATACTTCAAGTCTACTCTATTGATCATTTTTACACACGTACTTATAATATCTATCCCAGTGTCAAATATTCGGGACAAAAGATGGGAAAATTACAATTAGATTTCGTCATGACAAATATATATATGTACAAGAGAATTACATTTCCATTTAGATTGCAACCAGACTTGTTGTTTAACTACTTTTTGATAATGACATATCTTAATTTTGTCAAATCCTGAGTACATGTATGGTATTTGAGACACATCAGGTGCAAAAAATGAGGATTTGTCCCCCCAGTATGTGCAGTGAATCATATTTTATAGGTGTCTACAGGAGCTACTGTTGCTTACCTTTTACAATATCCACATCCTGGCCTTCATCTCTCTTTCTTTTTTTCGCTGGTGCTGGATCATGATCATCTGTACTATACGCAGCAGCTTCGGAGTCACCAGTATGCAGCCCAAGAGAGGTACCTGCTAATGCAGGGGCAATTCCAGAAACTATTGCCGTGTGCCTGGGCATTCCATGTGTGTTTGAGGCACTGCCACCTTGAGCACTGTGTTGGGGATTTGACAGTATATGAACTGTATCAGACTTTAATTTTACTTGATTTTCCAAGCTACAAACTGATCCCTGGCTCAATACTCGTGGTACTGTGCCCTTTACTAAGCTTAAAGGATGTGAACTGACTGCTCCGTGGGTACCAGATAGTGGGATCATTGCAGGTTGAATAGCCCTGGGATTTGGGTGATTAACCCCAGTTGAGGAGTCTTGATTGATTGATGCTGGATTTGTGAAAGCAGAGAGTTTTCCTACACTTGCTAAATTCTTTGTGGTTGAGATAATAGTAATTTTTTGCCCAGGCATAAATTTCTGTTGACTTGCAATAGTCGTGACAGTGGGTCTCAACTCAGCACCAGCACCGGCTGAACCCTGACCAGTCTGTGCACCAACAAGGTTTGTTGCAAATTGAGCACCTGCTGTTATACATCTTGAAGTGTCAGAAGAGTTACCCACCACCAGGGGCAGCACTGTACATGCTGAAGCTGGTTCAATATCCTCAACTTCTGTGTCCATCTGCTCTTCTTTAATATCCTGCCACAAAGTTGGTTTTGTTAACTGAATACCAATATTATGTGGCATTTGTAGAGTACTCTGCATTGCTGTGTTCACATTTTGAGAATCAAATTTATCAATGACTTGAGAATGTTTTGGAGTTTTCACAGGGCTGATACATTTTACATGGGAAGGGGACTCTTCACTTTCCAGTCGACCCAAGTATGGAAGTACAGATTCATCCAAATGCACATTGATGGGATCTTTGTGTTCTGCATCAAACTGTATGTATCCACTCACATGTACTCTGATGGAGCCCGCCAGGAGTTCACGACACAGTTGTCCAAGAATGTACCTCAACAGAGGCTGCAGGTTCTCCTGTGTTGTCATTTGGACTGTGGATAGTGCTATGTCTCTTCAAGCCCTACAAAGTACATGTAGTCTTTGATATTAGGCTTGTTTACTGGGGTTTCCACTATGCTTGTAACATGATTAACCATCTGTAAATATAATAAATCATGAAAAGAGAGAAGAAAGCGGACTTGGGTGAAGAGGAGGTAGGGTGTTCTGTTTGTACCAGGTCATAATACCATCCAAGAGTATGTACAGTGGACCCCTCTTATAAGCTCCTCCCCCCCCCCCCCCCCCCCCCCCAACAGAGGCCACCCCCTCCACAAAGGCCACTTCTCCATGCAGCAAGTATGGAATTTTCATTGTATTTTACCCCTCAAGAGAGGCCATCCCTCTTATAAGGCCACTTTTCTGGTGCATTTGGGGTGGCCTTATAAGAGGGGGACCACTGTGCATATATTGTTACATTACATGTAAACACTTGAACAACAATTAAGGTTGTACAACATTATGGCCTTCATAGTATTAATTAAGGCCATGTGTTATAAACTTTCCATTTCATGTCAGCTGTGTGCATTACTTTATCTACCCCAGGGTTAATCATCACGCAGAACCTTGAAAATAAAAGGTTTAAAGTGCAAAGCTAGATATATATGTAATTTCACTGGTGATTGCTATACGAATGTAAATACAGTTACGCCCAGCTAAAAGTTAACAGCCAAACGCTTTTTTCGCGTTTTGCTGGTGTTTGGCTTGTGTTTGGAAACGTTTGAAAACATTTGGAATGTGTTTGGAAAGTGTTTGGAATGTGTTTGGAAAGCGTTTGGGCAAAATCTCAAACACTTTTACAAAACGTTCGAACACTTTCACAAAGCTACCGAACACTTCTCCAAATGCGTTCAAACACTTTCCGAACGCGTTGAACAATTACCCGAACGATTTCAAACACTTTCACAAACGTATTCAAACACTTCCACTTAAATGAAGAATCTCCAAACGTATTTTCAACAGGTCCAGCAAAATATGATGTACCTACATGTAAATGTGCACTTATCCAGCATTATAGGTTGTACATATTTATATAAAAGACGATCCAAATACGTTTACCCAAGTGTCTAATTCAACTAAAGTTAATTAAAGACTTAATTCTTCATTTAAGATGTCATGAATACATCATCTTTCAAAAACTGTTTCGGAGTAAATCCATAGGCAATATCATGATCAGATCATGATTCATGATTTTGGGATTTTTAGGTGCTGATAAGCTTTTTAGACACTTGTTAAAAAATATTCCTGTCATTAGAATTAGATTACCAAGTGTACATGTACATGTATCACATACGTTTGGCGCAAAGTGTAAAGTGTTTGAAAGCATTTGGAAAAGTGTTTGAAAACGTTCGGCTTTCACCAAACGCGTTCGGCAAAGTGTTTGAAAGCGTTTGGAAAAGTGTTTGAAAGTGTTTGGCAAAGTGTTTGTAAAGCATTTGCAAAGTGTTTGCTATGCGTTTGCAAAACGTTTGACTTTCACTGAAAGTGTTTGGGAAACGTTGGTGCGTTTGGCATTTGTTAACTTGAATGCGAACATAACTGTACATACCCTCGTGTAGTGAGAAAAAATGTTACTCCAGGTATTACGCATATCACTATATGTAATGTGTGAACAACACATTTTGTGCTCTTTGACTATGTTGCCTGGCAAGGATAAGGGAGTAATGGTGGAGGAGGAGGACAGGCTATTCTGCTCACCACAAGTCAGAACAAAAGAAAGCAACATTTTCAATCTTTGACTGGGGCAGGACTTGTGCCATCAAAACACTGGCATTCTATAAGACATTTCTCCTGTTAAAATTGCCCTTCACATTATTTACGCTCTCTCCCTGCTTAGCCTAAGACATGTTACATTTGAAACTTTTTAAGTTGCCTCCCAGAGTCACATGAAACATAGACTTGATTAAAAATGTATGCCGGCCTTCCTTACTGAGAGTACCCAGAAGTGTTTGCAATTTCAAAGCTACTGGCCAAGCAGTTTTTGAGAAGATTTTTGGAATATTTTCCCTGAAAATGAACAAAAGTCACAAAAAACATATAAATCACTAGAGTGTGACCATTAAAGACATTTAAATGGTCGTAAAGACCAGGGACATGCTATTATGGTCTATAACACATCTCTGATGAGACCCATCCAAGGTAAAACTCACTGTAATAGGGTAGATCAACAGGTTACAGATGCAAATATTTTGTTGCACATGTCAATCTTGCTGCAGGAGTAACATTACACTGACACAATAGACTCATGTATCTATAATTAAAAAATACACAAGCAAAGTGTACCATAAGCAAAAGCAGCCAAATATATATCCATTACGACAAGAACAGTGGCCAGGACAAGCCCAACCTTTCGTCTACCAGATATGCACTATGACTATATTACTTTAAAGATTGGAAACTGAAGGCTCAATGGCTGTTCAAAATGTGGAGCTCCAGATGTGCACTCCGAATATAGCCATCGAGGCTTCTATGTCTACAGCCTGACTCTGAGCTTCACCCTTGGCTCAAGGAGCTTTTAAAGCAGTGCTTATCTTCAATAGAGACATGCATATTAATTTCCCACAACAAAGCATGGGGCATACGCCTGTCAATCAGGGAGAATACATGGGCAAATCACTGTCACAGACATGGCTAGATAACCGTTTCTCACAAAATTAGTGTCTTTTAGAAAAATTTAAGTTTACAAATACTTGGGGTAGTGGCGGCAGTTTCTTTCACCTAAGCATAAATTGATCAATACCTTCCGAGTTCCTGAAGGATTGATATATATTTTCCGGATATGATTTCACAGTGGTACTACTGTTTGTTTGTGTTCTGATAGATGTCACAGCAGCATTCCTGCTTGGTAAGAATCACTCTGCAGGGCACAAAACAGCGATTTTCTGTCAGCAGGCCTACACAGACGAAAAGCAAAGGTATACTTTTATTTGTGCAAAAGTTTGTGTAAAACTGTAAAACATACCTAGTTGTGACACCTTATATATTTCATGAGAATATATGAATGGATTATTTTGGCATGTGACCAGCTTGAAAATATGTTGGAATTGCTTATGGAGCACAACTGCCATGTTGGAACTGAATGACAGCCGCATCATTATAATTTGCACTCTAGTACCTTGCATTCGAGAATTAACTTTCACACATTGTTAATGTCTTTATTGGGAGCTACTCCAAATCACTTCTTCCATTACAACTCACCCTGAGCAAATTTGACCACTTTTAGTTTCTTGGTCCTGCTTTTGATGGGTAACACGACTTTACAGCAAATTTGACCACTTTTAGTTTCTTGGTCCTAACAACCTGGTTGTAAAAACAAAATGGCAGCACACAGAAATATAAACAGAGAAGGAAAAATGGTTAAATTTTGGTAAAATAAGGGGAGCTGCTAAAAACCTTGCCTGTGAGCAGAATTCTGCTATCGAATACTGCACAAGACCAAATTATCAAATGTGACGGGTGTGCAGCATGGTTAATGAATTGGTGAGGTGACCGAAAACTGCCTTGGACACTACCCTAAGTCATGTTTACTTAGTACTTCCTAAATTGGTTAGGTCTTAGAAGAAATTTCATCTGCCAGTACTAGGAGTCCTATAGGCCTACCCCACTTCCCCGCACTGGCAGCTGCCCATATCTTGTCAGGTGAGACTATGGTGACCAAGACAACCAGGTATGCAGCTGTCAGTATGAATACACCATTGCGGCCAATCAGGTGCAGGTTACCGCACTAAATAGTTCTTGGTGGTCTTGTGCCCACACCTTTGGGAGCCATTTACCTGTAATTAGCCCACTGTTTCAGCTAAACTATTACAAGAAGTTCTCAGCCTGTTTGTGTTGTTTGATTTGACAGATATTTTTTCCATGATGAATTTTATAAACAGAGGGCGAATCACATATTCATACACAGTGACTATATACTGACAAGCCGTGCTCGGAGCACGTGTTTCCTGGCTAAAAGTATGACAGGTAAACACTGGCATAACTTTTGATTTTATCGGCGATACTGTATTATACGGGCACAAGGAAAGTGCACAACAGAATAAAGCACTTTATTCCGTCATGCGTGTACAGACGCTCTGAGGACTTGTGCCCGTATAATACAGTATCCCCATTTTATCTATAGACTCGCCTTTTTATCTTAAATGTTTTCAATGAAAGGTGTCTGCACAACACCAACTGTATACTTTATTTTACAAAGTGACGCAACAAAAGTTAAACGCATTTATGCTAAAATGAGAATATACAGTAAATATAATTAATGCTGCATTGGTGGTTTCATCCCTGTCGCGGGAAACTGATGTGCATGCCTGGTATTCAACTTTTACGCCAGGAATTGTTTTAGGCATGCGGTCAATGCATTTCTCGGTCGCGATAAATTGCGGCAATGCCACTGTTGCCTGTAACTTTTGTTTTGTAGTTATTGCGCTTATCTGAATCTTCAAATAATGGAAGAACATCTGTCACTCACATCAATCGAAATGATTTTATATTTGATTTGGCCAAATGCCCATTTATCGCTCACTGGCAGTGACACTGCACTGTCAGTAAAAACAAAAACAAAACAAACATACATATGTCATCAAATACTGCCACACTAGGTCCTATACATAAACTTACCTGAATTTTGTGACTACTTAACTGAATGCGAACACTGCTTAAAGTGATCAAATGCGTTCAATTTTGTCGTTTGAACGGCCATTCTGAGCCGTGGTACATTCCTCTTGCCGATCTTCAAATCGAGAAGGCCAGGGGGTCCTGTCTACTTTAATTTTACTTATCACCACAAGAGGTCAGCACTTGCACTCAATAGTCATGGTTCCATGAAAACTGAAATGAGCAGCTCTGCATTTTTTGCCTCCCATGATATTGAGCAAAAGCTTAATTTTCAGACACACATTATTATTTATGTTTTTAGAACAGGATGTTGCACCTCTAATGGTTCTTTCAGCTCTTCTCTACAAACAGGAATTAGGCCTAATTTCGTCTCATCTCCATATACTTCTTAAGGAAAGCAGATAGACAGACGGAATCCCTTATTTTGACATATAAATACAGATCTACATATAATTCATATTACATATACATTTGCTAAACTGGATTTGGTCCAGATATCTACATTATGGCTCAACAGAATCGCTAATATTATAGCACATAGTCATAGACCATCTTTTGTAGAAATTGTTTACAACAGCCTGTAAAATAGTCACATGCTTAATAAGGGTTGTGCTGGCGAGTTATGCTAACATGGCAAAAAGGCAGGTAAGTAAGCAAGAATATATTTTTTTTTAAAAAAAAGAACATATTACACAAAACCAAAGAGGTCAAAGGTACTGAATTAAATGCAGAGGTCCAAGTTTTAAAGACTGCGGTACAGGGTAATGACTACCAGGAAGTAGTTCTGGACAAAAAGACACGAATACAATGTTATAAACTAGGAAAGATGATTTGCTGCATAGCAAATCAGTGTGTGTGTGTCTTCAAAGCATATTGTTATGGCGATGTACAACTATTCCATAACATAGGAGTAGAAGTTGGAATGGCATCTCTATCTATTATAGCTTTGAAGTTATTCAAGATTTAACATTTCGAATATTGCTAATTAGCATAATTTAAATTGCTACAACTTTTATTTTTAATTCATTAGGTGCGCAATGGTCAACAGCCCCCTAGTAGAAGTTGGAATGACATCTTTATCTATTATAGTGTTGAAGATATTCAAGATTGAAAATTTCGAATGCTGCTAATTAGCATAATCTAAATTGCTACAACTTTCGTTTTAGATTCATTGCATGCGCAATGGTCAATAATCCCCAAGTAAAAGTTAAAATAACATCTCTATCTATAATAGTTTTGAAGATATTCAAGTTTTAAAGTTTCAAATGCTGCTAATTAGCATAATTTTAATTGCTTCAACTTTTGCTTTTGATTCATTACATGCGCAGTGATCAATAACCCCCTAGTAGAAGTTAAAATGACGTCTCTATCTATAACAGTTTGGAAGATATTCAAGTTTTAAAATTTCAAATGGTGCTAATTAGCATAATTTTAATTGCTTCAACTTTTGCTTTTGATTCATTACATGCGCACTGGTCAATAACCCCCTAGTAGAAGTTGGAATGACATCTCTATCTATTATACTTTTGAAGATATTCAAGATTTAAAAATTTCAAATGCCCCTAATTCGCATAATTTTAAACATCTTCATGCCTGTGTATAAAACGGTCAAACTCCTTGTATGGAGGTACAATCATGCCACGTTTGGAGTTTCGATGTATAATAGTGTTCGAGAAAAGTGTCGGACAAATTTTCTGGTAAAGAAGAAAGAAGAAAGAAAGAAAGAAAGAAAGAAAGAAAGAAAGAAAGAAAGAAAGAAAGAAAGAAAGAAAGAAAGAAAGAAAGAAACTAGCAAAGATGATTTGCTGCATAGCAAATCAGTGTGTGTGTCTTCAAAGCATATTGGTATGTATAATAGGGTTTGAGAAAAGTGTCGGACAAATTTGCTGGTAAAGAAGAAAGAAAGAAAGAAAGAAAGAAAGAAAGAAAGAAAGAAAGAAAGAAAGAAAGAAAAGTATGTGTTGACACACACACTTTGATAAAGATCTCGAGGAAAAACAGAAAAGTGTGTGTTGACACACACACTTTAATTTAAACAGATGCTGTCACAAAACTACATGTGCATGTACCTGTGAACTGAGACATGCACTATACTGACTCAGTAAACGGCTATGAAGAACAGGCTTCATCTCACTGGTTACAAGAAAACAAAGACATGAAAGTGTCCAGTGAGATGACACAAATCCTCACACTTTTTCAAAATTCACCAAAATGTGAAAACAGTCATTGGGGACTGTAAGCTCTGTATGTAGGCTGTTTTTAAGAGAGGATACACTCTGCCAGGCTTGTTCTGCCTAGAAGTCCAGTCCGTCTGATCCCTTGGGACTGATCGAACTGATAAGCCCAGCACACTCCTAGCCTCAGGGTAAAACAGACCAGCTACCAGGACACCCTGACTGGTCAGTCTCAGTCATGGTGTACTTACAGCTCTGTCCAGCATTAGTGTGAACATGCAGCAGATATGTTCCTTGCATGAACAGAAAGAGATCGTTGCTGGGAGTCCCTTCCACCTCCCACCCCACACCGCAATTTGCTACAGACCCAAACCTTCCAAAGCGTACACTCAGCATGCATGGACAGAAAGCTGTGAGACAAGCTAATTAATTATGAATGTAAAATGGTTGCCTGGCACCATAGAGGTCAAGCAATAGGTCATACATGAGGCAGTTGAAAGCCTGCATGTGGATTGGGGAGAAATTTGGTGAATTTAGCGTACATTAAAATTCCCCAAGTTTTGTTTGTGTGCTGTTGTATTTGCCAGTTGTCTCAAACCTATATGTGTAAGTTAGAACTTTGTGTCTATCTGCAATAGTTTGGAAGATATGGAGCTTTTAAAATTTTAAATGCCCCTAATTTGCATAATTTTAAACATCTTCATTCCTCTGTGTAAAACGGTCAAACTCCTTGTATGGAGGTACAATCATGCCAAGTTTGGAGTTTCTATGTATAATAGTGTCCGAGAAAAGTGTCGGACAAATTTGCTGGTAAAGAAGAAAGAAAGAAAGAAAGAACGAATTCGAGGAAAACAGAAAAGTGTGTGTTGACACACACACTTTAATAATACTTTAAACGTTTCTTACACATTCAGTCATTGTTTGTACAAATATAGGCCTAAAAGTTTATAATTAAACAACAAAGTAGATTTTGACATATTTTGAACATCCTTGGGGAGAATGGGTAGAAAGTTTGTCTGTCTATCTGCTTTTCGCATGCCATTTGGGGATGTCAAATTTGAAAGTCTGTCGGGCCAAGGTTGAATACACTCTGTTAATGAAGAATCTTCCAGTATGGCGTGTTTTTTCGCAGAAAAGGGAATTTCATAAAGGCATCTGGGAGATTGTTATTCATGAATTTATACTCAAATTTTTGCTTAGTTAACGTAAGAATATCCGTGACTTTGAGAAGCTTTATTGAAATAGGTTTTTGGATATTGGATCTGTATATTCATTGTACTCAATAAGTAGAATGCAACAGATGGCTTTTCTTCTGTAGTTTAATTATTTTATCAGATTTATCAGTTCATGCAAGAATCCCATAATTTGTATAGAATGAGTGAGCCATACATGCTAATTTTTGCATGCAGAGGAAATCAAAACTCCCAAAGTGCAGGATAATTTACTTGATACTTTTGCTGGCATAATGTGGCACATCAGTTTGCTCCAGTAGACCTCTGTCTAACATGTGCAAATTGCGGACAATGAGGAATAAAATATGCCAAATCCTCAAGAAAATCCTGACTACACATAGTGCATAGTCTGTAATTTCGTGGAATACTTTCCACTCTACCTGAATGAACCTTTGAACATTGTTCACGAAAAACCAATTTCATCTATCTATCTATCTATCTATCTATCTATCTATCTATCTATCTATCTATCTATCTATCTATCTATCTATCTATCTATCTATCTATCTATCTATCTATCTATCTATCTATCTATCTATCTATCTATCTATCTATCTATCTATCTATCTATCTATCTATCTATCTATCTATTTATCTGTCTGTCTGTCTGTCTGTCTGTCTGTCTGTCTGCTTGCCTGTCGGTCTGTCTGTCTGCCTGTCTGTCTGTCTGTCTGTCGGTCGGTCGGTCGGTAGGTCGGTCGGTCGGTTAAGCTAAAGATACTTTGTTATTTTTCAAGAATGATACAGAATAAAATAGTTTAATCTTGTTCAGGCTGTTATGTCATCAGCAAACAGACCAGTAACCAGGGGGTGAAACGGGGGTTGTGGGCCCCGTGAATGTGAATAATTTGCATCGTGGTCCAAACGGATTGACACAGTTGTTTTTGCTACATTTTTAGATTCCAAATTGCTGAGGATGACGAATCCTGTCTCTGGTAGCATGTTCCCACCGAGTTATGGGGCCACTGCCACTCGCTAATCTTTGTGACATTGAAATTGGTGAATCATGGGATTCAGCTTTACGCATGGAAAATAGATTTACACATATATATTTAGGAATTTTGCACATATGTGTTAAAGACACACACACGATAAAAAGTACAATGACACAGTATTGTTTAATTACTATCAGAAAACATTTTCATAAATACTGTTCTGCAATTCAAAGGTACACAGGTATCAATTGTTTCTGGAGTATTAATAATTCTATGGAATTTATTTCAAAAATCAAAAATTTGAAAGCTAAGAGTATACATACTTTTGATTTTTCAACACTTTATACTAATTTACCTCTTCAAAAAGTTAAATTAATATTGGAAAAAAAAATTATCAAAATGTTCAAACATTCGGCTCATAAATATATAAATATCAATGTTTTTAATAAAACATCATTTTGGTCAGAAAAAATGAAGAAGGAAAATAACTGGAAATCTTACACTATAGAACAACTTATAGATGCAATTCATTTTCTTTTAGATAATACATTTGTTACATTTGGATGTCACATATTTCAACAAATAAATGGAATCCCGATGGGTAGTAATTGCTCTCCTTTACTTGCTGATCTGTATTTAACATGGCTTGAATTTGAATTCATGCAAAATCTAATGAAAACAGATTTTCACCTGGCTAAAAAATTGTCCTTCATTTCAAGATATATTGATGATATCGCTTGCCCAAACATTGAAAATTTCTTCGAAATTGCTAATAAAATTTACCCCAAAGAAATTCCTTTAAAGAGCAATGATGTTGATCCTTATCATGATGTATTTCTAGATTTAGATATTAAGATAATTGATAATAGTTTTGTGACCAAAATTTATCACAAAATAGATGATTTCAATTTTGAAGTTGTTAATTATCCTTTTCCAGATAGTAATATCTCGGTGAAATTGGGTTATAATACTTTTTTATCTCAAATATTACGTTTCAGTCGTGTTTCGGATAAATTTATAGATTTTGCATTTAGAGTTAAATTTACTTACAATAAACTTATATCAAGAGGTTATGAAACAAGGCTTTTGAAAAAATATTTTAACACCTTTTGTTGCAGACATCCAGAATTTGTTTTGAAATATGGCTTCTCCAATTTTAATACGTTCTGGCTCTCTATTACATCATAAATAATTTAAATGTCAAAAATTTCTTACATGCTACATAGTTATATTTATCTTATGTGTTTCTTATGCGCCAGATAGGCCTACATGACTTACATTAAGGTTTTTAAAATAATAAATTTTATGGTCTAATATTTACATGCCTGGTTTCCTCTGTGTGGAGTAGAAACTACTAGGGGTTGGGAGAATGCCTCGAGCTGGGTCCCAGCCGCAGAGGGTATCAGACATGTGTATTTTATTATTATTATTATTATTATTATTATTATTATTATTATTATTATTATTATTATTATTATTATTATTATTATTATTATTATTATTATTATTTCCTAGCTTTACTTAGCAATTTATATATCTACATAGAACTGCTCATTTATTTAGATTTCAGATATAATTAGTAAGGTTTTAGTTTAAATATGAAAGAAAAAAGGTACATGAATAGATGAATAGTTGCTCCAAAAGGTACAGTGCCCCCCCCCCCCCCACCGCCCAACCCAACCCAACCCCTAACTTGTAATGCATCTTAGACGATTCGAGATTGAGAGTTAAAATGCCTCATGACGGTAATTTCAGTTCAAGGTTTCCCACTAATGACCCGTTTGTTAATTCATTTGGCTTTTTAAACCTAGAATTTAAAAAATTACATTAAATCTTATGTAATTGATTCGTTATTAATACAGATCTACCCAATAGTAGTGATTTCATCGGCTGTGAAATACAGCGAGTTTATAATAAATAGGCCTATTTCTATTGCTGAAACGGGACAACGAAGATCTGACCAGTTTTCAGGTGTGACGCAATTAATAGCGTGACTCCTTTACGTCACGTCGCTATATTTGCGTTTTACTTGAACTTTGAAGTTGAAAGGCTGGTTTAATCAGTTTGATCTGATCAGTCCGTTAGGTAGGCCTCGTCGGGTGCGTTGTAAGACCAGGCGCTGTAGGTAAGTGTGGGATGGTTTATTATTTTATTCATTTTTGCTAGGCCTAATCATGAGTGTTAGGTGTAGTTTTATCATATTTATGTCATGTGGGCTACGTTTTTAAGTAGGCCTATTAACTAAGGAACATCATATTCGCTTTATTCCGTAATACATCAGCTCGGGATGTTTGTATTGGAAATGCAAACATGGTGCCGCCAGTTAGCAGAATGACTTGTCCGGGGATTAATGGCACCGAAACAAGTCTTGCGCTGGTTCCCCGCTGATGACCCGATTTTTTAAAGGCTAATGATGCCTAAAACTTTCTTCTAAATTTCAAATTTTATGAATATGATTTGTTCCTTTCATAAATTAATTTGCTATTATGATTTAGAACAATACAGTTTTTCAGTGAATGGTACGGAATAGGACTTTGCTCTTAGAATATCTGACTTGATAGTGTTCAAACGGTGCATGGGCTTACAGAGTTGGGTTTGTTAAGTTTCTCTTTGTATTAAATACGTGTAAAAGTATTTCATACATGTGTAATTTTTTGTCACATTTAAATTATCATCTATTGCCTGACTTATCTGAAAAAAAGATTTACATATATATGTAAAAATATATTATTACATTTATATGTATCAGTAATTCATATATATATATATACATATATATGTATGTATGTATGTATATATATATATGATTTTTACATACGTGCAAAGAATTTCAGATATGTGCATTTTTTTTCACACAGATGTATTTTTTGCGCAATTACGAGTATTAAGCTTTCGAACATATGTATAATTATAGATTAAATTTGCCATAGCATTTCATTGTTTTTGTGTGTTACAGAAACTACACCGTATGTGAGATGGGGAGGTGCATTAGAGTCGGACAGCCGGTGTAAGGCAAGGCAACATTCACTCGCCGTATCGCTTCGGCGTAAAACTACAACTTAGTACAAGAACGTGCCATTGAGGGGAACAAAAGTGGGATTGGGTGCGTCCTACGTTACCAGTTGATTGGTTATATGGTGTGCACAAATGATCTAGTAATTTTGTCATTTTGTGAAAGGAAATTAGTGAACTTTATGGTGACCAACATGATACTCTTAAAGTTTAATGCTAAGAAGAGTTACGAAGCCAGTTATTACAGAAAATAAAGCCTCAAGAAATACACTTGGGGATCCTTTCGCTCCATGCAATATACCCATGCAAGAAGTTGAAATAAAATATTTCGGTCCTTATATTTGCAACAATTAAAATGATAACAGAGGCAATATTGTAATCTGTATACTCAAAATGATATATTACTGCAGCAGATATGTACACTGAGTGTGTTGGATATCAAGATTTTAATTTTTTTGGGGGGTTCTTAGTTGTACAGGTTTTGATAGAGTTGTGAAGAAATTAAACATTACAGAGTTCTATGTTGCAAGTGACAATGCGTTTCGGGTGCTGTTGTATTCAAAGTTTCCTGACTTCTCTTAGTGAGCGTGAAATATTTTCCCATAAGACGTATTTAGAACTGTGGAGCGGTGATCGGAAATTTGTCAACCATATTATTGTCAGATTGGGTAAGTCATCCGGCTCACTTGTTGGTGCTGCTGCAGGCAATGATCTTACATGGGTAGTCACACCAGAAAGCCATGCTAGAATTACATTTTGCCAAAAATGTAATTCTGACATGGCTTTCTGACTGTAAAATAGTTTAGAATCTGTTATAATGGACCTCTGACTTTATTGGAATATGTGAAAACTAAAGGCGGTTGAATCTAATTGAATCTAATAAAGTGTTTTCTGATACCACGAGGAAGTTGGAAGAGTGGTTATCTATTATCTTTGACCTCTGGCCATGTGGTCAGACTGGATTTTGATGATTGAGCACATTTGTTTTTAATACGTCATCCGGATTAAGCCATAAACATAATACTACCACAAAGCATGACACTGACATTTTCCCGGCAGAACAATGGCCGCCATTGAAATTTGACCACAAAATAATTTTGCAAAGTTTCGATGAAAATTACCTTTGTCCTGCCTAAAATGGTCACTTTGCACCAATGAGGCGACTGACCGGTTAGAACCCTCACAGGAAACTATTAAGTAAAACCGAAGTAAAACATGATCATGATTTTATCTCATTCAGCCAAACACCTGTAGAAAGCGCGCACGCAAGTGAGCCGATGAATTTAAGTGTTGACTTGATACATTTCAATTGCGGTACAGTAGGACTGTTTAACACATTTATAATAGAGCCTCTTAATAGGAGTTATGCATATTAATTTCCCGCCATAACTGCATACCTGATTGCCTTGTCCCACTTGGCGGGATATGGCGAGATACGGGTCGGTACCTGTGGGGACAAGCGGGAAATTACTAGTATCTTGGAAATCAAGAATAATTACTAAAGGCAAACGGATATATATATGGCTCGGGAAGTACTAGATGAATACCAGTTTGGCATTTGTGAACTTAAACATCTGATAAAACGCTAATTTTGTGAGAAATGACCACATGGCCCTGTCTGTGACAGTGATGTGACCTGCACGTCCCCCGTGATCGCCTGGCGTTAAACCCGTGCTTTGTGGCGGGAAATTAATGTACATACGGCGTATTGAAACAGTGTTCCACCCACGCCCCCCTCCCATGGAAATAGTTACACGCCTTTCACAACGTCTGTCTAGTAGATGCACCAGAACAAAATCTGTGATGGGTCCAAAATATACCTCCCCTATTGATAATGAATGTGTGCAAATAGTGGAATTATCGGGTTAGCGGTTCCCATCCCTGTCTTATCTACAATTTCCAGCAAATGTGGTGTCCATTAACACCAAACATGAACAAAAAAGCAAAGGAACAATTTACATCCGGGCGGTTTTGGGACGATTTGAGCGGGAAGCGCTTAAAACTGAGCATTGGCTGCGGCTTTTTTGCCTTTTATGCCTGGGTCAAATAGTTCTGGAGCACTTTTCTACATCTACCTACGTTATGTTTAATCACACTGTTTCAGCTTTATTTTTTCCCAGAATTTAAAGTAGTTTACACGATACCAACATGACTTTTAAAATTTCACAATTTGCAGTCAGTCATTGTTTGAATGTTAACCCTATTTTGTTCCTTTCTTGATCATATATTTAAATTGTCGTCGTTTAGCAGATCGGTTTTTGTGCTCTTAAGGGGTTTGTGTTTTTTGATAAAGCCAGGATAATTACTTAGACATTTCTAAGGCTTTTGATACGGTTAACAGGGACCGGCGTTTCCTGCATTTATCTTTTATCCAGTCGCTATTTCTACAGGACCATGGTTATATACACAGTAACGATGCAGGAGCTGTGTTTGACAGCATCTATAAATATGTTTAAGTGGAGACGTGGAGTTCAAGGCTTGACACCAAGCAGCCGATAGCGACCAGAAATGTATTTTGTGTGCACAATGAATATATTAGTATCTCTATTTGCTTGACTATTTTCAACTCGAAAGCACTGGAGGTCTACCCCGAACCTCCGGTTCTCCCGTTGTACAGGAGTAGTTTTTCCTAACTCAATCGACCCAAATATATATATATATATATATATATTTGGGTCGATTTTAGTACTACCGTATCATAGGCCTAAAAGCTACAGTGCCGCAATATGATGTATCGGTACTCTTCCGGTGGTATCGGCACTCTTCCCGTGGCATCGGTACTCTTCCGGTTCTATCGGTAATTGTGTTGATGAGGAGTAAAACTTTCTGCAAATGTCGTCTTTATTTTTGCTTTGTGTATTGAAATGTACAAATCGACCCAAACATGAGTAAAAAAAATTATAGCTTGCTTTGTAGACGATATGAAGTAATCAACTCGCACTGGATACCATATAGCAGAACTCGTTCGCTTCGCTCGCTTGTTCTGCTATATGGCATCCAGTGCTCGTTGATATACTTCATACCGTCAGCAAAGCATGCTATGATCTATAATATATATTTATATATATCTCAAGTTTGGGTCGATTTTAGTGCTACAAAGCATGTGTATAAATATCATATAGGCCATACCACTATGAGAGTCATAAGAAAGTGATATTATAGGCTTTCTGTTCGGTAGATTACCGATAACCGAAAAAGTGCCTATAACCGGAAGAGTACCTATAACCGGAAGTACTATTATGGGTTAAGCTGCTTCCCAGGTAACCATGGCGTCGCCTGCTGTCAGCGAGACTGCTGAATCTCTGCTGGAACGTTTTGGCATCTGATGCGGCACAAATTATTGAAGTAGGTCTTAACAGACATGAAAAAAACAGATCATTGCTTGGTTTGCTGTCGATACAAAGAATATAAACTCGCACTGGGTACCATATAGCAGAACTCGTTAGCTTCACTCATTCGTTCTCTATCTATCTATCTATCTATCTATCTATCTATCTATCTATCTATCTATCTATCTATCTATCTATCTGTCTGTCTGTCTGTCTGTCTGTCTGTCTGTCTGTCTGTCTGTCTGTCTGTCTGTCCGTTGTCCAGCCAGCCAGCGATCCATCCATTCATCTATCTATCTTATATTGCATCAGGTTGTTCGTTGCCAAACAACAATATTAGCATATTTTAAACCATATATTTTTTTCGGGGACTTCGCTGTTTTTACATCTGTAAGCAAAACTATATGAATATACAAGGCAAGGGACAAATACAATGCAACACCATAGACATGTGGATCAAAAGTTTATTTTTTTTTTCAATTTTATTTGCAAACTTCTAATCAGGCAACTTTCTGACAACAATCCAAAACCCTTGTGTAGACATGAGAATGCATCAGCTGCATGGATTTGAAAATGTAGGTGATGACCTTTGGTTAGGTTAGCCCCTTTCAAGTGTTGTCTACCCAGTGCAAAAGTCTCCCCAAGAGGTGGCACAGCATGGCATGCATAATAGGCAAAAAGACCAAAAAGGAAACCAAGGTAACTTCCATGCAAGGTGTTGACTGATGGGTCTCTCTATGCACATATATGGGTCCTGTGACCTCAAAATGAGGTCAAGGTAACCAAAATGTAATAAAGTCAAAATTGTGTCAAGGTACAAGTAACGAGTTAAATATGAGTTTCACGTGACCTGTGAGTCTTGAGATATCGTGTTTACAAACAAGTGGAGGGAGCACGGACGCACAACCCGAAAACATAATGGGTCGCCCTTGAATGCATCCATATATTATGTCAAGCCAATTATACAGAAAAAATGATACAATTTACCAATCAAAAATAATACTCAGCGAATACTGTATGGACTATATTAGATAGAACAGATATGAAATAATATTATCTGAATCCGGAAAAGTGCACAAACATACACATTCTGAACGGTGGTGAATTTGTGTCCTTCAAGGAGATACTTTTACTCTAGTTGGCAAATGTGAGTAATAAGCCTTGTATTTAAATTGGATAAAGTGAGTCTCGTCTTGTTGTGATTTGTACATACAGGTGCTCACAAGCTAGGTGGCTTCGCAGATTAGCCAGCTACACGGACCCAATCTTTGAAAGGCAATAAACGACACACTATTCGCTAACACACCACGTCTCCCGTACGGGTGGCCTGACGTATTTCTTGTGACGATACATGAACATGCAAAACAAAAAGTGCCATACATGGCTATAGATTTACAACATATTTAAACTGTGCAATACATTGCAACCACCCACAGAGGTTTGCATAACCAACACTTATTGTTGATACCATGGCAAGTATTGGGTCTGGTCCCGAACAAGATCGGTTGATATTAAAGTTGAATTGTCCTGTTTAATGAGATGATGTTTTGAGAGCTGCCCGTGATGGCTGCCGCACAGCCAAGGTTATTGGTTCTTTGACCAGGGTGTCTGATTGTTCTCCTTGGTATCTTTTCAGTTGTACTCTGTTGGTAAACATATTGTGAGTGGTATCGTGAGTGAAAATTGGTCTCCATATTTTACTTAAATATTAAATATTTTGAGATTGGTCTCCATATTTTATTTGAATAAGTAAATATGTTTTGAGCAGAGACTGGTCTCCACAGTTTATTTGAATAGGCCAAAGCTATTTTTTTAGTGGAGATTGGTCTCCATATTCTATTTGAATAAGTAAATGATTTTAAGTAGAAGATTGGTCTCTATATTTTATTTGAGTCAGTACTTTTGCAATACCAGGACAAATTAAACTTCGCAGAATTTCAGTTACAAGATCACATCCTGATTGGGTTTTACACTGAGTCCGAGGAGGCTAAGCCAAGGTAAATATTGGCCTATCTACAGCGACCTGTACCAGAGACAACTTCCCGGGTATTTGAATCACGTGATCTTTAAGTTACTTGTTGTGGTGATTATAACATCAACCGAGTAGACATAAATGCGCATTTCCGTGAGCACAGGTCATCACTGCAATCCGAAGCTTTTATGACTTCAAGCTCAAAGTGTAGCAGAGACGTTACTTGTTTTTAAATCCATCACTGAAGCAATTTCTTTTGTCTTATGAGGTAGGTTCAAATTTTCAAACCATGATCTCCTTAATCTTAAGCTGGTGACTGAGTCGGATCCTGGCGTGGAAAGAGGTTGCACTTTACCATTATTCAGCCAGAATGTCATTTTGGTGCAAGCGAGACAAGCCATGAGCTGTAATGTTCAACTATTTCCAATCGGCGAAATGGACTGGACCCTTGACGTGAAGATATTCTATATTATTCTAGGACTCCTGACTGTCCACAAGGAGCCCTGTAATAAAATGCTGCTTTGGTGCCTTGAGCCTTGAGCTTTGCTCTGAAGAAGATGTGTGGTCTTAACAGGGAGATTCTATGACATTTCAGTAAAGCAACAAGGCTTGCGGCACCTGTCAAATGACTTTTGCAGCACCAGGTTGCCCTGTAGCAACAAAAATTGATTTTCGTTTCTTTACAATAGTACTCTTGTGGCAGTGTCTAAAATTGTGTGGCAGTCAGTACTACAGTGCCATATGATGCCAGCCCCGATCAACCAAAATTGAAAGAACATGTACAGCGAACAAAATGAATGGAGGAAATGCACAGATGCTCCTCATCTTAAATCACATCAGTGGCAAACAGTCCATCGTACCTTACGGGTTAACGTTCCCCACTCCAGATATACACCATTCTCCAGCCATCAATAATTTCATGGTTTCACAACAAAAAGTCCTGTCTGTACAGAGTCAGTGTGTTGTCAGTTACAGATGCGTTCTATTGATGTTTTAAAATTCATACAATTAAAGATACGAGGTCCCAAGGAACTTCGCGTAATGAACAGATTTAGATAAAGTAAAAAATACCTACAGAGACTTTCGCAGCTGGCTCGAAGAGTATTAGAAGTTGTCAGATTATCAGAACTGGTTGGCACAAGAATTGACAATTCACACATAATAGTTACTAAATCCAGCCTCCCTTTGAAACGAGTGTATCAAATGCTGCATATGTGCCATGTAATACAATGCTAAAATGTACAAAGTATCATTACACTTCAGCACAGAGTGTGACAGTCCACAGACACATGTAGAAGATCAGACTCGAAAAACTGGTATGCTTGAGAAAAACAACGAGGCAAATTGTAAATTAAATTTTTCGTATGAACAGAGACTGTGCAGACACAAGGGACAAATATTGCTTTTGATGAAATTTGTCAATCAAAATTTGTGTAGTTTTCTAGAGAAAAGAATTTGTTTGATTATATACAATTTAGTCTGGAAAGCATTACTGACACATGATATTTGTAGTACGAAAATCATGTTTCACAAATGCATTATAAAATTGCGGTCACAATGAAAAAAATTCCGCCAATGATTAAAAAAACCCTCCCCATGGTTTTTAGTAATACAACCAAAATGTACATTTGTAAAGGGAATGGCCATTTGTACAAGATAAAAGAAACAGTGAACTGTATATACACATATTTTGTATTTGAAATTTCAAGTACCCATTTGCATATGTCCAATCAGACCAGGATGCTTTGTCTGTTCTGCTAAATGAAAAAAAAAAAAAAATAATAAAATAAAATAAAGAAAAAAAAAAAAAACAACAACAAAACAAAACACTTCCCCCCCAAAAAAAAAAAAAAAACCAAAACCAAAACAAAACAAACAAACAAACAAACAAACAAACAAACACCCCCCCCCAAAAAAACCCCGGATAGTTATTGAAACCACCGTAAACCTACAGTGACCTGGAGTACATTTCCTTCCGACAAAATTTGTTTTCTCGCACGACACTCTTGATGTACCTATTACGTAAAAAAAAAAAAAAAAAGCAGAAAAATTCTTGAGAATCGCACTAGCACCTTCTATAAAGCACCTATTTGTGCATAAATATAACTCTCCTGTATGCAAACCAGGAACTACATGAACACAAAAATATAACACTACGATTCAATTAATATTTCATTTGCATGTATCATTTTCTTTTGCATAAATGTACTTGTTCAAGTCCCATGTAAGGTTTACATTCTGGTTACTCTTACAAGCCAAGGACCGCATCCAAGGTAGTCAAGCCGTACCGTTGAGGACTTCGCGTTTCTCCCATGTGTTTGCCAGTCAACTTGCCATTCACCAAATATTCTTTGCCAATTTTCTCTTGAGCCCACACCAGGACTTTGTCACAATTTGGGATCGGTACGCCCACAATTTCCGCAATACCCTTTATTACGACCAGACCAAAAGGAAGGTCTTCCACCAGATAACGGTACTTAAAGTCTGGAACATACTTTCCATCATCAGTTTTCTTCACTGGATGATTGAGACCTATGTAAGATGAATTAGTTACAATGGCTGATTTCAGGGTGCTTTTGTCTGTAATGTCTTTTCCATATACGCGCATGTACCAGTCATACATCCTCTCTACATTGGACATATCCACCTGGGGGCGCTGCTGAACAATAGCCTTTGCAATGGCGCACACTTCGTCACTTGTGGCTTCAATCATTTGCGCATGAAAATCTGTCAGACCTTGGTAAAAGAGAGGGGGAGAGTCCCTGGGTTTTCCATCATAATTGACCCATTCACTGTACATTATGGCTGGATGAAGGTAACCATTTGGGGCGACAAGGGTTATTCCAACCAGGTGGCCCTTTGGTGTCAGCTTGGGAAACTCTCCCAGAATGCTTTGCAACATTTCAACAGGATCCTGCTTTGGTGCCGGATTACCGATATACTTTGAGCCCAGAAGTACCGTCTTAGTTCCTAGAACTTCTGTTGCTTTTCCAAACTCTTGAATACGTGTTGCCCAAGGAAGAGACTCAAATGACACCAAACTACATTGCTTTCCCTTCTCTCCCAGAATGCCCCAGATGGCAAATTCAAAGCCGGCTGCACCGGGGACTCCTGCTATAGTAAGTCCAGGTGTGATAAATGGTTTGATGGCGTTCAAATACTGCTCGTGGGCGAAAGCGGGGACACACAAAACAACAATGTCAACGCCAGGTAATGCTTCCTCCGGTTTCTTGGTGACGATTCTGGGCTTTGATTCTATTAGTTTGGTCGGCTGATTGGTAGCATGTACCGTCACCGTGAGCTTGTTGGTCTTTAGGACGTTTGTCCACCTCTCTGCTTCGTCTGCATAGAGAGTCATGACGGCGACATCATGACCCAGAGCCGAGGCCAGCCCTGCCATTGTGTGGGCGCCATTGCCGCCGCCACAAATAGCTACCTTCACCATAATGTCGATGTAAACCCCACGTCAGGCGGCAGCAGCTGCAAGAATGAGAAAATACCCATAAAGTTGTATTAAAATTGTTCGCTACTTCTCAAACCTGTTCTAGAACTATCAGAGTTTTCTACTTTTTCTGTTAACAGATTGTTCTGATGCTCTGGTATTAGTTTGTTCGATATTATTACCGTCTCATATAAAATTTCAGAAATCATAAACCATGCAAATTTTATATTTTTGTAAGCTTGCAGATTTCATCTGTACCAGTAGTGTGTGATGATAAATTTAGGAACACACTTTTCTCTATTCAGCGTATTACCGAGCAAGTCCCACATGAAAGAATCATGCGATTGAAAAAAAAATCTGCAATTCAAGCAAGGTGTGACTTTTTCATACTATGTAACACAAATATATAGAGCCAGAATGATTTTATTATAACAGCAATCTCAATAATTATTGTAATATGCGACCATATTTAAAACAACTGACGTGCATAGTTAGAGTACACACCTATCGACCTCCTAATTTTGCACTGTAATGTGTAACTTTATAAAAAAAAGAAAAAAATTGGCGCAGATATTTCCCTGCTCTTGTCTGCCTGCGAGGCTGATCCAGGTTTTATTGTTTCCGTAGGGTTCCCTTCCTGCCACGAAGCACTTCACAATGCTAGGTGACTTTTGACGAAAAGGCACAAAGGTTCTACATATAACATTTTGGAAAATGTTTTTATCAGAATCTGACAAAGCAACAATATTGATGGTAATGTAATATAGTTAGCTCTTTCAGCCTCAACTGCGACTTAAGTCAAACTACATTAAACGAATTGCTCTGAATTATAATAACTGGGTCATTGATACGCCGTACCGCTCAGTTGTGGCTTTCAGTTTCATGCAATGCATAATCAGGAAGGTTGGTTTTTCAGCCAATGAAAGGCAGGATCTAGAAATTTTGAGGGTGGGGGTTGTTGTGCTGCAATTAAAAGTGACCCAGGGGTGTGGGGACGGCAAGCCCTCGCCTGGAGTCTGGGGCTGAGTCCTGGCAGGGGTCCAGAGGGCGGAGCCCTTGGAAGCTCCTGAATTTCAACAAATTTTATAGCCATTCAACACTATTTCCTGGCATTAAAAATGCGTTCTCTAAGGTATAAAGTAATATTGTGTTATTCACGCAAAGTTAACATGTACCTATTTATGATTCACGAATAATCCATTGCTGAAGTTGTACATATTTGAAAGAAAAAAATCCACTGATCCAAAATAAGGGAAAACAGAAGAAGCAGAACACATATTCATAAGAATTTGAAAGCTTTTTATTATTTGTTTTTTATTTCAGTGATATCACGGTATAGTTTTCAATCCACTCAAGGTTTTTTCTCTTGGGAAATATCTTAAACATGTATTAAATAAGAATTGTAGTTGGTTTAAACAAGAAATATTTTGATGGCAATGTAATATTATTTGTTAACTCTTTCAGTGCCAACCGCCAATTAAGTCAATTTACATAAAACGAATTGCTCTTGAATTATAGAAAAGGTGCTAGATTTATGTTCCTTGTAAAAAGACCTTTCATTCAGGTGCTAGCATGTCTATAGTTGCAAAGGATATACGAGACAAGGTCAACAACTTTTCGCAGGGCGGAATGCCCCCAAAGCGTCCTAAGAAATGCTGTTGACTCAGTCCAAAACTTGGAACTGAAAAAGTGAACACATGTCTGCACCATGCTGGTGGCATTCCTTTAAAACTAGGGACCAGAAAATGCATTTTATATTCATTATTTATTTCCCTATGGGACCCTCATGTTACTGATGTACAGTTAAACTAAACACCTCAGCCCATGTGACCAATGCATTTTGTGTTGCAGAGAGGCCACATCCCCCTAAGATGCTCCCACCTGGGATAATGACCATATTTATCAGATTCATTAGCATAAATAAACCTTGGGGAACAGAACAAAATGAGAAATGTGAATATATATATATATATATATATATATATATATATATATATATATATATATATATATATATATATATATATATATATACATACATACATACATACATACATACATACATACATATACAAGTACGTCTATTTATCTTCCTATTATCTTGACCTGCCCATTTCTGTTGTAAAAGTTGTTAAAATATAAATTTAAAACGGCTCACTCACTCACGTTTATAAAATGCTATATTTGTCGGCACCATCGAGATAAAATCGCTAATTGAGTTAAAACATGGATCTCTTTTAATTGCTAAGTACGTGTCAGCTTATTTATATATACATATGGCATGTCCATGCACAGCACTTCTTCTTCTTCTTCTTCTTCTTCTTCTTCTTCTTCTTCTTCTTCTTCTTCTTCTTCTTCTTCTTCTTCTTCTTCTTCTTCTTCTTCTTCTTCTTCTTCTTCTTCTTCTTCTTCTACATATGGCATGTCCATGCACAGCACTTCTTCTTCTTCTTCTTCTTCTTCTTCTTCTTCTCCTTCTCCTTCTCCTTCTCCTTCTCCTTCTCCTTCTCCTTCTCCTTCTCCTTCTCCTTCTCCTTCTCCTTCTCCTTCTCCTTCTCCTTCTCCTTCTCCTTCTCCTTCTCCTTCTCCTTCTCCTTCTCCTTCTCCTTCTCCTTCTCCTTCTCCTTCTCCTTCTCCTTCTCCTTCTCCTTCTCCTTCTCCTTCTCCTTCTCCTTCTCCTTCTCCTTCTCCTTCTCCTTCTCCTTCTCCTTCTCCAAAAACATCGCCCGTGAATCTAGCTGCGCCTGGATATACTTATCAAAATCTCTAAATAGGTCTACCACCCAATCGAGTCCGAAGTAACTATGCATAAACATATTACAGAATCTGGAAAAAAGTCTCCAGATATCAATTACACAGGCCTCATGGTGCAGCGATTTGAAAGTGTGTCCCAAGTTTTGCAATAGATTAAACATATTAATCTGGCACACTGAAAATGGTGCATGAATAGCCCAGAAAGATTTATTTCGAATAGGGCTCGTTAGAAACAATTTAATCTTTACTTATGCATGAATGTAAGTTTGCGGTTATGAACGAAATACTAAAATTTACATACATGAAATGAAATGAAATGAAATGAAACTTTATTGGCTATACCTTAATACATGAAAAGGCGTTCTGCCAAATAAAATACAACACAACAGATATACAAAAACGTGTATTGGGGCAATAACTTTATCGAACATAGAAAGATACAGTTTAAGTGAGGCGCCGCTAGCTCCAAAAATTCTTTTCAATTTACCAAGAGCTTTGTTAGCTTTATCACGTAATAATTTCATGGCACCGTTGAAAGATCCACTAGTAGATAATTCAATTCCAACGTAAACGTATTTTGAAACAACTTCTAACTGAGTGTTTAATCTTTTACCCGTCTTATTAAAAATCATAATTTTTGTTTTCTTAATTTTAATGCTCAATTTCTTTGAGACACAACTATTCAGAGAAATTCCTCGATACATATTTGGATCATACATAGATCCACCTTTGTGAATTAAATTCATAACACTTTTCTTCCACAGAGTTGGGAAAAATCGAGAATTGAAAATAGTATTAAATAGTTTAACCAGTGATTTTGATAAAATAGTTTTGCTTCGTTTCAGCATTTCATTCAATATGCCATCTTTCCCGGGAGACTTATTTTTCTTCAGTTTTTGAATAGCAATAGCAATTTCAGGTTCTTTTATTCTAAAATCCATCTCCGTAAATGGCCTACTGAGTTTATCATAGTTCTCTGCTTGTGTTTTTACCAAATTTTCTTTTTGAGAATAATTTGAGTTCAAATTTTCAGACATAAGGCGCTATAGCATCTCTCACATACACTGATATACCACCTGAGTATTTGTTTGCACTGGTTTTCTTTAGTCTAGAAACATGATGTGTTTTGTAACCTGGAATATCAATGTTTGCATCAGGACCTGTATGCGTCTCAGTTAACCCCAAAATGTCAAAATCGTGCAAAATATCAAAAAAAAAATCATTATCATTAAATTTTGACTCGGACAGACCACAGACATTGTGTCTGTGTCCGTGGAATGTTGCACGTCATAATCTTAAGATTCATGTCCATAAGTCACAGATCAGAATGTATTTTAACTTTTCCATCTCAGTAACGCCTATTACCGTAGCTAGCACTGGGTGGCCACCACCCACTTCTGTTATTGCTCTGTCCATTGTATGTATGCATGTATGTATGTATGTATGTATGTATGTATGTATGTATGTATGTGTGTGTGTGTGTGTGTGTATGTATGTATGTATGTATGTATGTATGTATGTATGTATGAAACTTTATTAACTGCTCCACACAAATACAACTGTAGGAGTTTGTTAACACACAATACATACATACAAAAGTTACAAAACCGGACCATACAGTGCAAAAGCGTACATATCACATATATCAAACACACACACTTAGAAAATCATAAAAAACCTACAATTAACCAATACTAAAAACCTATATCTATATATATATATGTAGCTATGTTACACGACATTCTCACTATTGCATTTTAGATCTTAAAAATAAGTTAAAGGGATCCTCTTTTCTTCAGATTATTCACAAAATATGTTTCTGCTATTTTATTTTTTTCTGTATCATCCATATTCATGAGAAATATAAATATGTCTTGATCGCCAAGTGTGGTAAATGTAGGGAAAATATCTCATTAAATAAAACAGTTCTTTCAGAATCACATGTTTTGCAGTGTAACATTACATATATTTCATCTTCAACTTTATTACAAATTCACAGACTCTGTCTTCCAAAGGTGTTTTTGTGGTTTCCTATGTCTCCCCGTTTCAATTTTTAGGTTATGTGCACTGATTCTAAACCTTGTTGTATTTTTCTTTATGAACCGATCTTTGACAGTAAGAAGGTAATTTTCAATTTCAAATTTTCTTTTAAATTTCGTATAGTTTCGTAACTTTTTTATCGGCGCCTTAATTGATATCCATCTCCGTCTGCCACTGGTTCATGAAATGTTTTCTAATATTTTCGACAAATTTTGATGTTGGTAAGTCGTCTGTCAGTAAACCGATATTTTCCCATATCATTGTGAAGTCTAGATTGCATAACGTATCTCTAACACATGTATGTATGTATGTATGTATGTATGTATGTATGTATGTATGTATGTACGTATGTATGTATTATGTATGGATGGATGTATGTATACGCATATTGTGGTCATTTAGCTGTATGCATGCAAAGTCAGATGAACTATTTATAGTAATAAGCAAAATCAGCATGTTAGTGGAGTATGCCCAGTGAGGTTTATTCTGTGTTCAGGGTCATTGGTCACAGGTCACCAGATGCATTAAAAATACAGTGGTTAAACAGAAATGTATGGAGGGAACAGATATGGATCAAAGCTTGGTTTGCCAATAATTTTGATGCGTGGTAAGGTCACTACCTGTGTTGAATAACCTTTGGGCTTCCAGTTGCTGGCTGTGCTGAGATAACAACCTGGCTTATTCGAAAGGTAAGTAAAAAAAAGAAGATGGAAAGCAAAAGTGGAGTGTCTTATTTCAACTCAACCACCGGTAAATTCACTTCAAAGAGCATGAAATCTGTAAATCCCTGGTCTTCCTGTTGCTAGTACTACACATTATCGTGCAAGAACATACATTTGTATTGACATAATAGCGACAATTAAAAACGTCCTAAAAACACAGATGTATATACTTGCCATCATATGAATATCCTCCAATGTGTAATACCTGAACTGTAAAACAATTGAATTAACAGGGAGTTCTATGGATCACTCAAAGGGGTGAGCAGGCAAGGAAAATGACCCTAATCCGAAACGCCTGTGTTAATATGGCAAATTTTGATTTTTAGTTCCGCTTTCAGAGTACACAGATTCTGCAAAAGCTTGCCGTCAATAGAGTGCATGGGTTTATTCTGCTGGGAATGCAAAAACCTGTCACTTTGCTGAACAGCGCCACCTGTTAAGCATTATGAAGTAAATGCACTTCACTGGATACAAGAGCTGGCGACCTTGAACCGCGGAAGGTCGTCTTTTTCGAGCCACATCGCCAGTGTTCTGGCTGGAGCAGATTTTACTTATATTTACTCCCATCTGCAACATCATAGCACACTGATAAGCCAGTCAAAGGGAGGAGGGGGGGGGGTGGCGTTGAATTTACATTTTGGTTTAAAGGAGACACATGACTACGGGTAATTATGGCAGATTGCCTGGTCCAAGTGGATCGTTCGGTTTATTATTATTAAAAAAAAAAAAAAAAAAAAAAAAAAAAGCAACCGTGTGACAGTTTGCTGAGAACACATTGCGAGGCGAGGTCAGGTTTTGTGCATGCACAGTAGACTGCAGTGTACGAACCATTTGCCGTGCTCCCAGGTTATTTTCATTTAATAAATTGCGAACTTTTCACCCGGGGTCAACTTTGCTTGTGCATGTAACGTGCTATTGAAATCTATATTTGTCCCGGCATATGTTCCAGGGTTTCAGCTTTACCTATTTTTCAGGGAACTTGACTGCCTCTCGTTCACAATGTCCTGAACAGTCTGCTTATAAACGTCACGTGTATATGGACATGTACTGGAGCAACTAGGCTATAACAGGAAATTGTTCAATTTAGTCCCAAAATGAAATTATGTATATAAGCTACCTATCAGACCATGCATGCTCATAGCTCACACTGGCAGTGTGTTGCCAATTAGGATTTAGTTTTTTTAAGTAATCGAGTGGCCGTCATTGTAACATGGCGTTAACCTATAAGCTTCAGCACCCAGTGACATTAACAGTATCAAATATTCGTGTATATTTCATAATTTGATAATTTGTGTACCTGATGTAGCTTTATTATATCGGACCTGCAGTCATTTACGATCCACTCACTGGGTGCATGACCGACACAGCTGGCTTGGCGCGCACCAAAAACAATTATTAAATATATATCCTTGATCATACACCAAAAATAATTATAAAGAATATATCCTTGATCATACATCGTTGCTTTTGGAGCGCAAACCTCATAATATTACACAGTCCTCGCCTTTTCCTGTGTCCCGGTAAGCCAAAAACACGTGATCTTTAACATCAAAATGAAAGGTGGTTGTAAAAATATCAGGCATGATAGACGGTGGAAGGAGCACGTACATATGCCCTCCAATGCCAGCTTCGATGCCATTCTTGGGGCTGCGGAGTATATCAGATTAAATTAAGCATGATGGGAAATCGATAATTTGTGGTACAAAACCAAGGGCAATCTTCCAACGACCCCCAATTATATGGCTCGAAAAAATATGAATTTCTGAAAAAATACATACATTATACACACTCCAGTGCAGTCTCTGCTTCTTGAATTCTGTTATTAATCCTGGCCATTTTTGCTTGATTAAAAGCATGACAATTCAAACGATGGGCCTTGTCTTATACCTCAAGCCGCTGCAGCCTTACCACTTAGAAACGGACATGCAAGGTTATCTTCGATTGTATGATATTGAGAATTATGTCCTCTTACTTACCTGAAAAGCTCTCCCTGGCTCTCTGGGTTTTCAGAAAGACCGATCGAAGCCGGCCGGCTTATGAATATGTAGCAGGCGGATGAAGGTTTACTCAGATTCTCTGGTCAGGGATATTTGAATATCCAGGGGTGTCATATCTCGTAAGATTATTGGTAGAGTAGGTCATTGTGTGTGATGACATATAAATGGAAATTATATATTATTCATAGATTGGATTTCACGATACATCTGTTTTGTTACGTCGATTCTGTAACCTCACGTGTTTATTAATAAAAAATATAGATCCATATGTTTCACAAGGATTGCGAGGCAGTCCATGCCTATACCAATCACCCTCCATGGCACACACAGATGTTGGCGGACGCTTTCCTATCTAATTGTTAAGCGGAGAAAACCGAAGGACTCAGAAGAAAACTATTGCGTACAGCGTTGCGTCCGTGTTTACTGGTACATTTTTTTCTATTCCATTAAATGACTGATGTAACCAATCTATGTGCTCAAATCTAAAAGTAATTGTATTTTTGAAGTGACAGACGTCACACAACACACAGGGCGCGCATTGTTCGGGAACTCAAGTGTATTATTGTGCGAGCTGTCGCTCCTTTTTATAATGGATTCATTTTACACCTACTGGCCGTATCTAGAGCACAAGGTTCGGGTCCTGCAATTATCTTCTGAACTTTTTAATATATAAACAACCTCTTGACATTAAGATTTTACTTTTACAAAATAAAATGACCAAGTAATGGAACGACTTTGGCTTAAACATATTTTATTCAAGAAAACAACTTCAACTTTTGGAAGGACTGTAACATATGAATATTGTATAACATTTCATATTTTTTCTGAAGGGTAGATTCCAAAGGTTATCATTAAAATTCTGAGAACGTCATCTTGACAGAGAGAGAGAGAGAGAGAGAGAGAGAGAGAGAGAGAATTCGAATCAAAGCAAGAGCTTTATGTCTCTCAAAGTCTTAAGCTAGGGCCCAGGTTTGTTCTGTGAAATTTCTTGATTACTGATAGGTTCTCTTGAACTAAATCCATTACCGTATGATTTAGGGGTCGATATGTTAATTATTATTACGAAGTAAGTAAATGGTAAGTGATACCAACATATTACTTTTATTATAACTGCCATATATGCGTGAACAGTATTTTGCATCACTTTTGCAAATTCAGGAAGCGTTTATGAAGTGTGGCATGCCCCAGACGCGTCAAGACAGTATAAACATTATTCCATGCTTACACGGTCAATGAAATCGTATGAAAGTGGGCCAAAAGTACAGACTTGTGTATACTGTTTATGATACGTACAGTATTGAGGACATGATAGGCCCTAGAGTAAAATATAAACCAGGCGACCAGACGCAGACCTGATGGGGAAAAAACCCACCATTATATTTACTGTATATTTTCATATTACCATAAAGGCGTATAACTTTTGTTGCTCCACTTTTTGAAATAAAGGCTGCAGTTGGTGTTGTGCAGACACCTTTCGTTGAAAACATGCAAGATAAGAAGGAAGCGTCTATAGATAAAATCAAAAGTTATTTAAGTGTTTACCTGTCATAGCCAGGAAACAGGTGCTGTGAGCACGGCTTGCCAGCATTACGTCACTGTATATGAATAGGTGATTCGCCCTCTGTTTATTAAATTCATCATGGAAAAAATATCTGTCAAACCAAACAACACAAAAAGGCTGAGAACTTCATGTAGTATTTTAGCTGAAACGGTGGGCTAATTACAGGTAAATGGCTCCCAAAGGTGTGAGCACAAGACAACCAAGAACTATTTAGTGCCGTAACCTGCACCTGATTGGCCGCAATGGTGTATTCACAGCTGAATACAGAAGACTTCCTTGCTGAAAATTAAAGGCCACTACAAATTTCTGGTAGGCCCGTAAGCCTGCAAAAAAGACAAAAGAAAAAAAAAATCAACATTTGCATCGGAATATAAGCAACAAACGAGGACTTCCTTCCTCACCATTGTCTGAGTGGAGAGGCAGCGACCAAAGAGAAGAATATTAGTTAGTCTGTCACTTGCTATGTGTACACTCAAGTTTGCGTGGACACTAGGAGCTATAATGGAAAGGGATCTAGAATTTTTTAGTCTAAGAGTTCAACACTTTGGGCGTAAAGAACAGAAAATGTGGAATATCTTCAGTTGCGTAAGCACAAGAACATGCAGGTTGTGCAGCGGTACTCACGAATTTGTGTAATCATCGTTAATGACTGAATGGTGACACACGTGGTCCCACCTGATATTGTATATAAGATGGATTACCTTGTATCTCTGTTTTTACCTCAGCTGACTTGTCAGTCAGCTGAGGTTTTTTGAGGGTCCGTCGTCCGTCGTCCGTCGTCCGTCCGTCCGTCCGTCCGTCGTCCACAATTCACATTTTCGACTTCTTCTCAAAAACCGTCAGCCAGATTCACTTCAAACTTGGTGGAGATGTGCCTTGGGTGGGTCTCTACCAAGTTTGTTCAAATGGTCACGGTCCAGTGACACTTGGATTTTTAATGATTTTTTTGTTCCTTTTTGGGTAAATTTAAAAAAATCTTCTTCTCCGAAACCGCTCACCCAATTGCTTTGATAGCACACAGGAACACTCCCTGGGACTCCTAGTTCTTAATTTGTTCACCAGGTGGCGCTGCAATTTTTCCTATTTTTTTATGAATTTTTGTGTGTTACAGCTATTTTCGACTTTTCCAGAACCATCACTGAGATTAAGCTGAAACATTGTGGATATGTTTCTTGTAGAAGGGTCAAACAAAGTTGTTCACTATGTGGGAATGCTGCGGATTCCTGATTTTTAACGATTTTTTCAATTCTGGTACTTGTCGGTCAATGCAGCTTTCCTATTGATTACTATGGAATTCAATGGGCATTCTAATGCTAATTCACAGGACAACTGACACGAAATTTACTGTTTACTTGATAACCTGAGATCTGTTTTGAGTTAGCTACACATGTTAATTATTCTGTATGAAGGTCATGCTGAGACAGTACATGAATGACCTTGACCTCGTTTGCATGGTCACAGTGCAACATACATGAGTTTTACTCTTCATTATAACTTGAGAACTACTTGAACTTTGATGTTGCACATGTAAGTGTTCTTCTATAAAAGTCAGACTTACTCAGAACATGCTGTCCTTGATCCTTTCCCAAGTTCATAGAGCTGCAAGAGGATCAGCTGAGGGACGGGCTGTTCACACAGCCGTCTTGTTTATAGTTCTTTCTTTATGTCTGTGTGCCAATACAAACACACTTTTTTCCACAGAAATTCTTTCTTTCTTTCTTTATGTCTGGGTTGCCACCCAGACATATTGTTTTTCCTCGCGTTCCATGGCACCCAAATTTGTCGGGAGTTTGTCTCAGACACTATCATTCACAAAACCACCAAACTTGCCATGGTGACTGACCTACCAATGAAATTTTGCCATTTGGTTTGGAATAGTCATGATGTTTAAAAATATGCAAATGATGGGCAATTAAAATTTTAAAAGCTCCATATCTTCCAAAGCATTGGAGATAGACACAAAATTTAAATGTTCATGTCTAGGTTTGTGAGACCTGCCAATACAATGGACAGTAAATTAAAGTTGTGGAATTTCAAATTATGCTAATTGGGAGCATTTTTAGCTTGACTCAGGATAAGTGGTGTCATTTTGAAGGATATATGGGGCCTTCTTTAACAGCATCTTGTGCTATTGCAGATGAATACAAAATTTCAATGTGCATGTATAGGTTTGTGACGCCTGCCAATATAATGGACAGAAAATGAAAATTGTAGAATTTCAAAGTATGCTAATTGGGGGCATTTTTTTTTCAGCTTGGCCAAGGAACAAGTGATGTCATTTTCAAGGATATATGGAGCCTTCTTGGACAGCTCCTTGTTGATATATTACCTCCAGCGTGCTTTGTGTACATTGCTGGTATCAGTTCTTGTAGGTGCACAAACTTGTCTTTTGCTGGTTTAAATATTGTGTAAAAGGTGAGCCTTTGCTGAAAGATTTCGGCAACACTACACACTAGCTACAGATATTGCTGTACTGAGGCATTCATTGACAGTGACAACCTATTTTGAAAGCCACACCACCGATTACAATAGTGTTAATCACCACTGGTGGCAGCACTTTTACAAGTAGAATCATGTGACAGCAGTCCATGCCTTTAGAATGGTAAAGATCTCACATTAATTAGGTACAAAAAGTTGTCTGGGGATCATGAAGCTCCTAGTTATACATTTTTCCCCACGGCTATACACTGGACAAAGAAACACTTTTTCTTAGAGGTGATGTCTTATGTGCAAAATTGTGAATTTTATTCCACAAAACAGAGATAAAAATTGACTGTGCAGGTTATAGCCTAAGGTGCCTATGTGATTATAATACAGGTAAAAGGTTGATGTGATTCTTTTCTTGACCCTGTTATAAGATACAACTATTTCTTGAAAGACGACATGGAAGCTTACCAAAGTATATTCTTCACATGTTAATCTACCTATCATGAGAGGCCACCTGTCTTATAAGACCACTTTAAGTGGTATTGGAGTAGACCCTCGTGGCAGAAACTATTGTATTGTGATCACATCCTCGTCCAAACCTATGAGACATGTTACCAGATCCAACAGTTTTTAACAATTTTTGGTACCTGCTTTAGAGACCACTTATCATGAAAAACTAATTCAATTTTGAGACCACTATTCCAATAAATTTCATTGTTACTTTAACTAGCATGAAATCACCTACTATATGCAAGAACTTGTGACGAATACAAGGGATGGTCTTAAATACCAGAATCCATGCTGAGTCCCTGTCTTAAGGAACCACACTAATGAAAGACCACCGGTCTTGAATTGCTCTCTATTCAGGTATACTTTACAATGCCTTCTATGATTACGAAAGGCCACCTGTACTGGGAAACTGCAATCTGGTCACCCATGAGGGTTGCCTTTGTTTCACTATTTTTTATGCATCGATAGCAGTACAGTACATGTAGTACATATCTAGACCGATCCCCTTATGGCCAAATTAAAGTGGTCTTATAAGACAGGTAGTCTATTGTGACGAGTGAATTCACATGGTAAAAATGTTGTTTGGGATCCCTCAAAGGATAAAAGTATCTTACTGCAGATGTCCCCTATACAGTGGTTCCTGCCCCTAGAGACCTTTCTTACTACCAGTTAAAAATGGTCTTATTTGCAGATGGTCTCACATGACAGGTACATTAACATACAACAGGAATTGAGGTTGGGTCAGGCAAAAAGGAGGTTTCTTATGCAACTACTAATATTAATCCTTGCTAGAGCGACCACCCGTATTACCAAGGTAACAGTGGTCTTTTGAGACATGTGGTCTCTCATGACAGGTAAATGATCATGGTAAGAACAGCAAAGTGGTCTCTCAAGAAAGGGAGCTCTCTTATGGCAGATATTATACAATATTAGTCTTTGCCTCGAGAGATCACTCTCATTGCCAAGTTCAATGGTTCCATAAAACAGGTGATCTCCCATAACAGGCAAATTAACATGGTAAAACGAGTAATTGGGATTAGTTAAAGTGGTATCTCAAGAGTGGGTCTTAGGAGACAACCCTCTCTTGAGAGACCACTATGCTGCACTGTAGTGCCTGTCTTAAGAGATACCTCCAATGAGAGACAGCTATCGCTCTCTTAGAATGCTGTGCTATCTTTTCCATTTTATTGTTTCTCTAATGAAAGCCCTCCTGCTTTGAGAGACCACATTTTGACTTACACTAGGGGTGATCTCTCAAAAGAGGGGCCAGTGTATCTCAAAACTATGATCTCTCATAACAGGTAAAGTAACAAGAGTTGGAACAGGACAAGAGAGGCAAGTCTTGTGTAGTAGGTAGTGTGTGTATATTATATTATAGTTGTACCTGTCTTATGTGGCCAATGAGTGGCTTTTCAACAGAGGTGATTTTTTATGAATAGCAGTTGACATTTAGAGAATTTACTCAGCTATATACATACATATATATCTTGTGCTAGCTACAGAGTCCACCTGTCATAACAGACCATGCATTGCAACAACGCATACTCTTAGCCTCCCTTGAGGGCTGACTGTTTTAACAAATTATTTTACATTCTCAGACATAAAACATGGCATTATACTGTGGCATATCAAACAAACTTAACTTGTTCTTATATGAAGAAGATAAAATGTACCAGGTGGATGTGCTATCTTGGTAATCAAAGATGATCATGCTCATTATTCCACAGTAAGTATACTATTAAAGCACAAGCCATATTCTCGTTGTGAACCAAGAGCCACCTGGTGGCCAACCTTGGCGGCTGACTAACTCTATTGGGCCGTGTTGTACAACCAGCTCAGAGTGGAAAAGTTCATACATTGCTGCATTATGTAATGACTGAGTGCTCTTTGATGGTTGGATACAGATCACCTCATTTATTATCCATGAAAGTCATTTGATCCCAGGGGCTTCACTTCAAAGGGATATTGACTTTTCTGTTTTTCATACTCCTCTAAACTTTTCATACTTAGAGAGCAAAAAAGAGATGTGTTGAGTACAATCGAGTAGATTGGAAACCTGCTGAGAGCTATTGAGAACTTATATGCCGAGGTTTGTTGAAAACTGCTGAGCACTATTCAGAGTTGTTGTGAAACACTAACCACCAATGTAGCAGGCAATATATATTGAGCACTGCTGTATCAGGCTATATATTCTAGCACCACATATATAGAGCACTAGCTGTTGTTGCAGGATACTGAGAGTTGTTGTGTCAGGATTTATATTTTTTAGCATCACAATGGCAAGATACTGACTATTGTTGTAGCAGGCTAGATTGGAATGTGTTTTACACTATGTACCAGAAGAAATAGCTCAAAATACAGTGAAAAAAATACAAGGTTTTTTTCAGTCATTATGCCTGGTTGCAAACCCAGACATGTTTTTTTCTAGTAACTCTATCTTTCTTATTCTTCTATTTGCCACATAATTTGTCCGGAGCTTTTCTCAGACACCGTACACGCTACAGTGTATAAACTTGGCATGGTAAAAGAGCAAGTAAGGAAGTTGACCCTCTGATTTGGAATAATCAACATGTTTAAAATGATGCAAATTAGGGCCTCTCTAAATTTTAAAAGCTCCATATCTTCCAAACTATTGTAGATAGAGACAAAATTTTAATGGGCACATAGTGTAAATGAAAGTTGTAGAATTTCAATTTATGCTGATAAGGGACATTGAACAATTTAAAAGCTGAACATCTCCAAAATTACTATAGATAGAAATGCCATTCCAACTTCAATTTATGGGTTTATGGCAAAGCCACCTCCAAGGAACCATGAACCAAAGTTATAGGATTTTAATTTATGCAAATTAGGTGAATATGTAACATTTAAATCTTGAATGACTTCAAAGCTATAATAGATAGAGGTGCCATTCAAACTTCAATTTATGGGTTTGTGACACGGCTGCATCCACTGAACCATGATCCAAAATTGCAAAATTTTAGTTTATGCAAATACGATGAATATAAGAATTTTAAAATCTTGAATAACTTCAAAACTATTATACATAGAGGTGCCATTCCAACTTTAATTTATAGGCATGTAACATGGCCCGTCCGATGAGCCATAAACCAAAGTTGTAGGCTTTTAATATATGCAAATTAGGCAAATACACAAAATTAAAGTCTTTGAATCAATTCAAAACTATTACAGATAGTAATTCCATTCAAACTTCAATTTATAAGTTTTTTGACATGGCCACATCCAATGAACCAGGAACCAAAGTTGTAGCATTCTAATTTATGCAAATAAGCATAATGCACAAAATTTAGATTATGTTGAACAATGACAAAGAGCAGCAATTCAAACTGTTCTCATTGTGAAGGGACCCAGACAGATTTGCTGAGAAGCAAACCTTCTTTTCTAGTCTTTCTTTACCAGCAAATTTGCCCCCTTTTTCTTCGAGACTATTATAGATAGAAACTCCAAGCTTGGCACAATTATACTTCTATTGATGAAATCTTGCCTTTTTATAATGAGAGGTTCTGATTGTCAAAATTTTGTAAATGAGGGCTACTTAAAGTTTTGAAACTTCAATTTCTTACATACTATAGTAGATGTGGTTCCGAGTGTATAGTATTTTGATCATAGAAAGGCAAAGGTCAAAGGTCATGTCAAGGTCAAAGATCAACTTAAGGTCAAAATGTCATTTTAAAGGTCAAAGTTTACTTCAGGTAGAGGTCATTTCAAGGTCAAAGACCTAAAGGTGAAAGGTCAAGGTCATTTGGACCTTTGAAATTTTCATCAAGCCATAGCTCTGTCAATTTTTATCCAATTTTGGTCATGTTGGGCTCAAATTGTAGCTATTGTAGCACTGCACATTTTTGTAATTTACATGTGACCTCTAGAGGTCAATGTCAATTTCACATGCTATAAGGCATCAAAAGTTACACAAATTTGTGAGTTGGGAGGCTAGCCGCTTAGTGCTTTCACTATTTTAAATTTGAACCGTGTAGATTATAAAGACAAGAGCATGTCTGCCTGACACACTGTCCAAGTGTAGACGAGGCTATCAGTATTGGTTTAAACCTATTTCTTAAGGAGTGCGATTGGGGAGAAGGCGAAGCCCAAATTAACCCCTCTCGCGAAGGATATCAGTATTGTGACAGACACGAAGGTGTTGCTTGACTCAAAGAAAGTTCGGGTCACATAAAGGTATGGATGTACCAAGGAATATGGAAATAAAGTCACTTTTTGGTATTTTGCACATCACTTGCAATGTTAGTCTGTGCAGGAGTTATGCTCAGCACCATTGACACTTTGTAAAAATGTCCTGATTAATGTATGCATGACATTTGGATAAATGTTTAGAAAAAAACGGAGAAGAAAAGAAACGAGAGAGAGAGAGAGAGAGAGAGAGAGAGAGAGAGAGAGAGAGAGAGAGAGAGAGAGAGAGAGAGAGAGAGAGAGAGAATGACCACAAGATATCCATAAGTGACTTATTGTGATGATGGTAGCCGCCAACTTTGAAAATGGCCAGATTAAATATTTGCAAAAAAACTGGGTTAAAAAAGCTTCTTCTGCGGGATGAATTGTTGATTTTCTTAATGTTTGGCAGAGTAAGGCAACAGAGGGTAATATGACACACACATATAGAGCAGAATGTACTTTTACATTAATTCATTTTACATAACCGTTTTTCCTACATTTTGCTGTTTTCGGACACAAAAGCGTTTTTATCATGGAATCTGACAGCACTGACATAATACATCAATACATCACGTTGATATATTTTGATGCAATTATTACAGCCAGAGGTCATTATTACATGACACAGCCGGCCTTAAACAGCATTATATTATAATTCCCACCAAATGTCATTCAATAATATTAATTGTTTTATTCCCCCCCCCCCCCCCCCGTCGCCAAGTGGCTTTCTTCTCATTGTTGTATAATATATAAATTTGTCCTGTTTTGGAGCGTTTGTTCAACTTTGCATGGTGATCTACGGATGTTTGATACAATTAGATATTACCGTCCGGTGTAAATACAGCCCTGGTTATCATTCATGTGTAATGGGTTGATATGAGGGTAATGGGTGTGATATATTAGGAAAAATAGGGTCAAAATGAGACTAGCTATCAAGCACAAGTGCTTTTTTTCTGTATATCCAATCACTGCTAAGAAATGACCCCCAAATGGTTGCTAGCAAGTTTTCTCCTCAAAAACCAATCAGTGGTGTAAGGCGGTTCCCTAATTATAATAAATATCGTCCTAAAAATGACTGCCAGCGAAGAGGACAGAGTGCTAAATTTCATTGGCAACAGAATTTTGAATTTGAACATATTATTGAGAAAGTTATGACAGTGATGCCCACCCTTTCTTCAAGAAAACAGAGCCTCATTGTTTTGTTTGCCTTCTTAAGAGAATAAACTACGACGGGGCGGGATTATCAGGAATTTGATGGACCGGCCTTGGCCTGGGTTATAAAATTCCTGATAATTCCGCCCCGTTCGGTATCGCGGACCTGGGCCATCAAATTCCTGATAATTCCGCCCCGCCGTGGCTTATTCTGATTTTAACATGACAAATTATATCTATAAAAACGGTAACAAAATCAACTTGCGGATAAGCCTACAGGAGAAACCAGACCGCGCGCTTCGAACAGCATGGATGCCACAGTCAGCATCGGGGGAGGCGGGGGGGGGGGGGGGGGAGGGAGGGAAAGGTGAGTGTGTGTGTGTGTCGGGGGGGGGGGGAGATGGAGCACGTGCGCTATGACGTGCATAATCATCAGCTCCAGACAAAAGTTTGGGGTACAAAGGGACCTGGGAAATTTGACTGGTTACTTCTGTTGAGAACTGTGTCTACGCATGTGACTGATATAATTCTTATAGGCTGCTACACTTAATACAACTCTATTTAACGGTTACAATAAAAGATATAAAAATACAATGTACAAGAGTGTCTGGGCCATTAATAAATACCGTATATAACTAGATCAGAAAATTTATAACTTGATGGAGTAAATGCATGTTTTGGTCGTAACTGTATATTTTTACTTGCTTTCGCACAATTATGTCAACTCCATTTTCAAATATTAATACTGAACATGAACAACAATGTACATAGAAATTGCGGATCACAATCTTCATAAGGATGTTTGCCTTAAACATGGTCATAGCCATTACTGTTGCTAATTTGTTAAGATGCTTATGATGTGACTTCTGGACCTGTGATTTTCAGCTTTTTGTTTTCATGTTACTTGAAGAATAAATCGTTAGCAAGGCTCAGTTTTGGGGCCCTTGCTATTCTTTTTGTATGTGAATGATATTGCTGAAATAGTCAAATTAGAAATCTGTCTTTTTGCTGACGATACGACATTGTACATTACAGTTAACGACATTAATAATGCAACTGAAACGCTTAACCAAGATCTCGAGTCAATCACTCAATGGTCTAACCAGTGGCTGGTATCTTTCAAACCTAACAAGACCAAAGCACTGACAGTTAGTAGGAGAGCTAATACTGGAGACCATCTAAACCTAATATGCAACCACAACATTCTGGAAAATATAAATATCCACAAACATCTGTGGCTCTCCTCAGATCTTTCCTGGTCAACACACATTAATCAGATCGAGGCAAAATCGGGAATTAATTTACTAGGTATTCTGAAACATTTACAGTACAAGTTAAGCAGAAGATTTATACTTCCTAATTTAGAGTATGGTTGTGTGGTCTAGGATGGATGCACTGACACAGACAAAAAGAAGTAAGAATCTGTTCAACTGGTTGCAGCTCGAATTGTAACAGGAGCTTCTGCTCACACTAACTTTAAGAACATATAAGCTGAAACAGGTTGGGAGACTTTAGCTGAACTCAGGAGGAAACACAAGTTAGTACTTATGTTTAAAATGGTGAAAGGACTCTCTCCTTCATACCTAACCATTTGTTGCCTGGAACGGTTTCATCACGTAACAATCAGTTCCGTACCTTTCAAGTTGAGAGAGACACTTTTTACAAATCGTTTTTTTCCCATCAACTAACCGTGAATGGAATCTGTTACCCCGATCTTTTAGGAACCTCGAACGTAATGACTTGTATTATACTGGTGAAAGGAAAATTGCTGTCATTCGTGCTAGGACGAGAATGGGATGCTGCCAGCTGAATAGTGATCTCTTCAAAATTGGTGTTATCGAATCGCCAGCTTACTCGTGTGGAGCCAACACTGGCAATAGCTACTATTTTTAATGTAGCAAATACACTGTGTTGAGAAACGAATTACATTCGAAAATAAGACTTTTGGGGAATTTCATTCTTCGTACTCTATTATTTGGTATTGAAAGAAATACAAAGATTCAAAACATAGAAATTTTTGAAGCAGTTCATAGGATACTGGAAGATTTGAATTATGAGTGGTGTTTGTAACACGGCTTGTAAACCACTGAATGAGGCATTATGGTGTTCATGTAGGAAGTTCACATACCAACTTTTTTTTACCTTGATTCATCATTTGTGGTCCTGTGTGTCCAATCTATCTGTGTAACGGTGTTCCGATATTTCATCGTTTGTTTCGTCATATATGTACAAGGGGTCCTTATATAGGCTTGCGAGCCTGTTGGCCAATTGTTGTTGTTGTTGTTGTTTTTTTTTTCATGGAATAAAATAATATGTTTAAACCAAACTGATGCAGAGACGACACCTGCCGGATACCAGAGGAAACACAGAACGGAATTTGTACAATGAAATCTGCCTATGAAGACCACCGAAGCAACTGAAAATGTGGCCTCATTACTAGAGTGGTCTTAATAGAATAAAATTAAGTTAAGGATGAAAAGGGGACCATAAATTGGTGATTTTGAATACAGAAATGGTCTCTTGACGAAGATGGAGAGATTTCACAGTGCGCGAATTATTACATGGCCATATATGGTACTAATACGTTGAACAAAAATTTTATGTTCTTCTAACCCTGCTTTCACAACTAACTCACAGCAAGAAATTATTCTGATTTTTGTAAACAGAGACGACAATCTGATACCTAGTTTGGGTCGACCTACGAACTTGGTGACCGATTGAACTTTTTTCTTCATTTGCTGCAAGAAGCCTCCGTCATCTGTACTATGGCAGAAATATCGTGTTTCCATGATGAGAGCCGACACATGTCGTAAATGATTCATTGCTTGGCAGGATAAAGGGCATTTATATTACTTAGTGGTCTTTAACGTTCCAAGTGGTTTCTATTATTAGATATTTTTCGACGTTAATTTTATGTGGTACCTTTTTGCTCAGCACTATCCGCACAATCTGCTTTAGTTTTACACTTTATCATGTGTGGTCGATTAATTATATTCCGATTACAATTCACAAGCCATAAACTCTGTAATTTTGTAGAAGAAAAAAATCGAGGTTCTCCCAAAAAATGAACAAACAAGAAACGACAAATAATCCAAAAGGATCATGGCCATTTGAAGATACAGTCTTCACCAAGTTTGAAGTGAATCCAGTTCATAGTACTGTTGTGGAGATAACTATACATACCTGCATGAACATTGGTTTCCCCATATTAACTATGGTTGCTCACAGTTACTCTCAATGATAATTATGGTTTTTGAAAATTTTGTTGAAAATTAGCGAATGACATAACTATCACGTAAACTTATGCAAATCGATCCAGGCTTCATTTCTACTTAGTCTGAAGGGAATCTATGATGTGCTTTGGAAGTCTTGCAAAATTACAACCCCCCACCCCCCCACACATAAGTATTCAAAACGCAGAAGAACACAGGGACATCTTTTGTACAATTAAGATATTGGGGTTCTTCATAAGTGTCCCAGTGCAATTTCAAAGCAATTGGCCATACGGTTTGGGGAATTTTTGATAGATTTGGGAAAAAATCACGAGGGCGTGATTATTTGAACAAATTCAGTAGAGCCTCACCCGCGGATTATCTCCAGCAAGTTTGAAGTGAACCTGGCTTATGGTTTCGAAGAAGTGGAAAACGTGAATTACAATTGTAATCTTTATTGCCATGAAACATGGTTATGAAGAGAGATATATGCATTAACCCCAAAGTACTCAAACTGCAAAAACAAAAACAAAAAAAAAAAAAAAAACAAACAAACAAACAAAAAAAAAAAAAAAAAAAAAAACAACCCCCCCCCAAAAAAAAATCAGGACCTCGGAGCAACGCCACCCTGTCAACAACTTTGACCTTTCAAGAAAGTACATATCTACAAAGTTTCAGAATAAGCGAAGTGGCAATTTTGGAGAAGTCGAATACGGTGAAAATACATAATATATGAAAGTCGGAAAAAAGACCACAATGTCACATATTGAACAAATTAAGGTCTGAGGGTTCCTTGGTAGTGTTCCGGTGCGTTTCCGAAACAATTGGCCAAGTGGTGTCGGATATGATTTTTTGTGAGGAATTTGAAAATAATCACTCAAGTGTGAGCTTCTGAATAAATATGGAAGAGGTGCACCCAAAGTAAGTTATCACAAATTTTGAATAGCCTCCGTTCAGTGGTTTTACATATAATAAAAAATGCATTGAAACCAGAGCTCAGAACACGTATATAGCACACTATCACGGTTGAAGTGCAAAGGTTCAAAAGCTTAGAAGACTCCTGTTAGCAGACTAACCAGCATACGCATGCTCAGAACTTTACAGTTTTGTTATGTTTAAAAAATGACTGCGTGAAACCTTTTTTTGCCCTTTTAATTTATCGAAACGTTTGTTTTAGGCGGAGTACGCAGTCACGTATATTTGAGCCTCCGTTCAATGGTTTTACATATAATAAAAAACATATTGAAACCAGACCTGAGAACACGTATATACATACTATCATGGTTGAAGTGCAAAGGTCCAAAAGCTTAGAAGACTCCAGTTAGCAGACTAACCAGCCTGCGCATGCTCAGAACTCCCCAGTTTTGTCATAATTAAAAAAATGACTGCGTGAAACCCTTTTTGCTCTTCTAATTTATCGAAACGTTTGCTTTAGGCGGAGTACGCCGTCACGTATATTTGAGGTAAATGATATCTGCATGCGCACCTACCGGGTATATAATACGTGGTTCTAAATATTGGTCATTTTTTGTGTGTGTTCTTGAACGCGTTTCTCTTTGACGGCTAGGTACATTGACGAGAGTAAGTGTGGAGGAATAGTGCAAATGATAAAACAAAGACATAATGCTATATTGTAACAAAACTTTTATTTTCGAGATATTTCAACATATAATTGAAAATAAATAAAACATGCAGTATAATTTTTAAATTATCCTACCATTTTTACGTGTATTCTTCTATATGGGATTCATTTTGTATCAATATTTGTATCTTTCGATGGAGATACTTAGCGAAACAACGAAAGGGAACAAATGGTAATGCAACTATAATCTAAGCTTTTCATACATATCTTTAACGTTTTACGCGTTTTGTACAAGCGGCAATGCTTCATATTTCAAAAGAAATTTGTATACTGCCAAGGAATCATGCATACATGTACACTTTACCAGGTGACAACAAATAAAAAGGAATTGCCATATGTAGTATTCTAGGAGATGCCTGGAACGCCGGAGGGTGATTACCCTGATTTTGAGGAAACAACAAACGACCGTGATAGTTGTATTATCTGAAGCTAGCAAAAGCTATTTCTTGCATTTGCTATTGCGTCAGGCTTTTTTGTGACATGGTAGGGGCTTTTGCTTTTATAGTCATCAGCCTTTCCCTTGAACCCGGCCAAACCCGGCTGGCAGTCAATCTACTTCAATGTTTTTAAAAAATTAAATTCAGCACTAATGAAAAACAATTTGAATGAAAATTGGAGATGGGACCTATCAAGATAGCATGCCCCACCCCAGACACTTTCCTTGGAGGGAATTGGGTGTTTAGTGCCCAATACACCCAAGGAACGCTGTTGACTCAGTCTTTAACTACGTCCTTAATTCAAGGGTTAATGCGAAAGGAATGAACAAACAAAGTATCAGAGACAACAAATTATTTGCTTTACAAGTAAACCGCACCTCTCTTATCTTGTCCTATGAGTCCTTGAAAAGTGAAGCAAATAAATACAAGCTTATAAACTAAGGCGAAGACACATACGATAATGTGTCTAATTTGCAATCTGGCCCGGTACTGGTGACAAAAGGTTATTCTTGTTTGAAGCAAGAAAGAGAAATTGTTCAGTGGGAACCATTCAGTTTCCTTATAAAATCTACTGGCCATCTAGACACATTTGCAACGAAGACAATACAATATGACACATACTAAGGCAAATAGCTTACATTCGTAACAAAGACAATACAATATGACACATAATAGGCAAATGTCTTAGATTTCGTATGATGTCACATCTGATATCACCAGCTGTGAATATGAAGTCCAGCATATGTGTAGCTCGATGACTTGAGCATGTATAATTATAAGGCAGAGTATTCTCGAGTATTCTTCAGTAAATAAAGTCGCGCTTCCAATGGATGCAGCAGTTTTGCTGATTGCTCGCCAAATATGCTTCGGATGTCAGGTTTAAAGGATAACTGCAGAGATAAGGGTATACATGGCCAAGTCATCTTCCGTTATAGCTAGTAATGTAATATTATCATCAGTTTTTGTTTTAACTATCATACAGCCAAACATTAAAGATTACACTAGTAATCGGTTGTCGCTGCCGCTTTTATGCATGACATTTACACTACGTATATCGCTAATTGTGTGATCCCATTTGTCTGGCGGCTTTTGATCGATATATATATATATATATATATATATATATATATATATATATATATATATATATATATATATATATATATGGAGAGAGAGAGAGAGAGAGAGAGAGAGAGAGATGAGAGAGAGAGGAGAGAGAGAGAGAGAGAGAGAGAGAGAGAGAGAGAGAGAGAGAGAGAGAGAGAGAGAGAGAGAGAGAGAGAGAGAGAGAGAGAGAGAGAGAGAGAGAGGTTAAGTATAAAGTCTCTTGCGAACTGATGAAGGTTCTGATTAATACCTACAATTTGGTTTGACAATACAAACAGATATGTCGACGTACATTCAATGTGCCGCAAAAAATTCTAAAAAACTCAATTCAGACAAAGAATATACAAAATGAACTTTTTGCTTCGCTTCACTTGCGGCGGTTTTATGTCTCGTAAATATATCGCAAAGTTATTATTTTAAGCTTACTGTGGTTAAAAGATCTAAATATTACAGGGTAAATGGGAACTTTTGCAACAAAATTTGGCTCATTTGACTGAAAAATTATATTTGCAACCCTGCCGCATATTCTTTTCACATATCGTAATCTGAGTCAATTCTGTTTGACTTCACGTACAAAGTGGGAATAAAGCACGCTACAATAAGATGTGGTTAAACCTAAAACAATCTTGATGTTTATGTGCTCATATTTCCTTCCCTTTGTACACACATTTCGGTCACAGATAAAATATATACAATACCTTCTCTCATGGAAGCGAAAACAATTAAAACCTCAAAGAGCTGAGGATAAATGCAAAAGCTGGAATCGTCACAGCTACTTCATGAATTTAAGTTAATCATCACATGTTTGTTCCCTGGTTTGTGATAAACATAAGGCACATTCCATCACAGAGCTATCATAGCCAGTCACCGTGCATCGTAATTATTTATCAGTGGCCTGTTGCATGTGGCATAAACCCTTTTCATTGAAACTTCGGGCTGTCATGGAAAACATAAGGCAAGCGGTTTTTCCCTCATCTGTAATATATGTGACTTCGAGTTTTCAAAAATTTGAATGATACAAAACTATGCCAGGGAAACTTACCTGTGAAGTAAAGCTCAAAATTTGGCATTTTCAGTACTTATGATGTTATGCATTCCAATCATAATCTCAAATGGTCAAAAAGCAAATAAATAAAGCACATGTATTGTCCAATTGCGTCCAATGTGTCAACAAAGAGCAAGTGATTTTCCACATCGATGAATGAGACTAACCTCTTCGTTATGCACTATCTTCCTGTGGCATTTTTGCAAAGCAATAGAATAACTGGTACAGCAGGGAATGGCGTTTTGTCGAAACTGTTCAGGTCTGATGGCATCACAATAACAACTCTCTCATACTTTTGTGTATTGTTAATCCGTTTGTTTCACGTCATTTATAAGTGGATAAACTTAAGTAATCCGTATCAGCAATACTCGTAGGTAGGTTGGACTGAAAAAATGATAGCATTATAGACAGACATGTTCACTCAACAAAAACATAACACGATACACATTTACATACAGGAAATATCCTTGCCAAATGATTTGATGCGATATCATGTATCCATGTTCCGATATTTCATGCTTGGCATAACATTCAGTAGATCCATTGCTTCAATAAATGTGCTTTTCTGTGTTGTAACTGACTGCATTGGTCCATTGTATAACCTTGGTGTCAGTACGGAAACCTCAGTCTCATTCATTATTCTGGCACTTCTTCGGGTATTTTAGACTGTTTGAAAATTTGCGAAATTTTGGTGAAACCATATCTCTGAGGGCATCTAGTTTCAGGAATATCCTTTCCTTTGATCTTACCGCCCTTCAAATATTGCTTGCCTATCTTTTCCTGGGCCCACAGTAAGATCTTGTCTATCGTAGGGGTATCCACCTTTGCAATCTCAGCAATGCCTCGCAAAACTACTAATCCATATGGAACATCTTCTGTCATGTATCGGAAGGTAAAGTCCGGTAAAAATTTGTTTCCCTTCTTCACCATTGGGTGTTTGACACCATCATACGCCGGATTATTCTTTAAGAGAACATACAGATTTCTCTTATCCTTGGCATCGTCACCATAACATCTCATAAACCAATGATATATTGAACTGGCATTGGAGAGATCAATATCGGGCTGCTCGGCCTCAATTGCCTGTCTGACTTTCTGGGCTTCATCGCTGACCGCCGTCATCAGGTCCGCGGTTTTTTCGTCAACCCCTTGATAAAACAGAGGCTCCGAGTCCACCGGCTTACCATCCCATTGCGACCATTGTCCATACATAATGGGGACACGGATACAGGCATTTGGAGCCATGATTGAGACCCCAAGAAGATTCCCATACACCTTCAAGACAGGAAAAGTCCCAAGGGTGCTCTGCAGTGCAGCCACGGGATCTTCGGGCGCAGGAGTTTCTCCAAAAAATACCGACGTCATCAGATTGATTTTCGTTCCTAGAACTTCTGACACTTTTCCGTATTCCTTTATTTGACATTGCCATGGCAATGCCTCGGTTGAAATGATCGTACAGTGGTCAGCTATGTCTCCAAGAATGGACCACACTTCATATTCAAACCCCGGCAAACCCGGCATTCCTACAATGACAAGCCCCGGCTTTACAAAAGGTTTTAAAGCTTCGAGATACGGGCCATGAGCATACGCTGGGACTGTAATAACAACGAATGCTGCGTTTGGAAATGCTTCCTCTGGATTCTTGGTGACAAGGGCAGGTTTTTCCTTAACGGTTTTTGGTGGTAGATATTCGCCACGATTTACCGATACAACAAAGTCACTTTTCGCCATTGCTTTTGTCCATCTGGCAGCCTCGTCCTCATAGATGGTGAGGACTTTGACATTGGCATCTAGTGAGGCCGCAATGCCTGCGTACACATGGGCCGCATTGCCACCGCCACAAATTACAAGATTTGTCATAACGTCTTGACTCCGGGGTTTATGCCTGCAATAACAACAGAGGAAAAAATAATTTAACAGTTCCGATATGCAATACATCCTTAATAATCATGATGACTTTCAAAATGATGATCTCAAGTGAAACCCAATGCACAAAGAAGCCGCACAGGTCAGGGATCACAGCGGTCTTCTCATACTCTGCTTCTGCAATTGCATGTAATACTTAGGGGGTGGGTTCAAGCGACAAAAGTAACAAAGCATTATTTTGCTTGTGTACGAAATTGCCTTCTTTGAAATGAAAATGTCAAGCATGGACAACTCAGAACAAAGCACTTTAATACGTGTGCAAGGTCACCAACCATAAACCAGCTCTTGACGCCATGTATAAAAGTATGGTTCAGATGGGAGTCGTATCTGCTTTCATCGTGCCTGTAATTCTCTACATTTTAACAATTATGTTCATGTTTTAACCATGTTCGTAATATTTACTTTGCACTTTAATGATTATTTCATTTTAGACATTTAAACACTATTAAATAAGATAACAGCCCATAATGGTAAATCATGTGACGATATCGTGAAGCAAGCTTCGCTGTTTGTAACTGGGCAATGATGGATATCCAGATGCGCCTTGGGATACTTGATAACACACACACAAAAATCAAATTTCACCAGAAAAGGAACAGCATGACTGAAATAACATGTTCAGGCATACAGTGTTACAAATTGTAATCATGTATAAATTATCCATGTATTGATGGTAATTTTCATAAAACTGACTACGTGCATTGATTTCTGGTACAAATAGAGCTTGCACCCAATTTGCTAATTGTTGTATGTGGATGACTACGAGTGTGCATATGTGTATGTTGTGTAATTGGTAAAACATGCGTATATCCTATTATTTGGGGTATCCGATTTTCGGGTACTCGATGAGATAAATGAACACATGTCATGACCCTGGCCTTCATAGCCAACACTTAAGGGAGCAACAACTGTAGTATGTTTGATCCGATAGATCATCATTCTTAATTCTTTCCACACACACTGCATGGTCCCTCTTTTGGAGCGTGCTGCCAAAGTGAGTACCAGATCAACCAAATTATTTGTACGTTACTACAACTTAGTCATCAGCTCATCCATGCAGCAAACAAACAATCTTTTCCAATAATTCCCTCTTTCATCAGCTCATGCCTCAAATTCAAAATTTTTATTATTTTTTTAGTCCCCTTGGTATTGTGTCTCCGCGCAGGAGACTCAATGTAGCAACTCTCCTCTAACAGGGGAATTTAGGACTCCAGATGGCAGCACTGGGGGGTGGGGGTGTAGGGAAGGATATGCAAGTAACACCGTCAAGTGCTGTCCCCTGGGTTCCTAAAAAGGTCTACTGGATCCTCCTTTTCAGTCTGCCTGCATGTGTGAAATACAAAATACAGGTCACAGTGCAATTTCACTAATGAGACGGTTTCACCATTTGAGATCCCTCACCCTCATGTATGTATATATGTATGCATGGAGATACCCCACCCTCATGTGTGTATTTATGTATGAATGCATATATATATATATATATATATATATATATATATATATATATATATATATATATATATATATATATATATATATATATATATATATATATATATATGAGAATCTCAAATTTAGGCAACCTCCATAAAGAGACCATTTCTATACTAAGACAACCAATTTACAGACCAATTTTTTGTTTATTCTTAATTAAATTATACCCCCATTGAGACCACTCTCCTATTAATACCATATTTTTCAGTCCTTCAGGTGGTCTAAATGGAGATATTCCACTGCATATATATTCAAAATTAAAACTGTTTGTTTTGGGAGCTTGGAAACATTTTTTCGTCATATGTTTTTCAGTTGTACCGTCAAAGAGGGTAATCCTACGCTGCGTCCCAACTTTCAAATTTTCCGGAAAAGTTACAACACGGTTGCGTAAGTTTTGAATAAGTTTGGGATAAGTTGACATACGTTGTACACGCTTAGAGCACAGTGTGGCACGGTGAGGCTGACCAAAAATTTGGAGCCTGCTCAAAATTGTTCCTTAGCTTAGACGTATTGCACATTGACTTATATCCCGTGGCTATATTCATAAAGAATTTCATCTGATAAACAATTTAGGATCAAAATTAAAATTAACTTCTTTAAATCCCACATTCTTTAATCCTGTGAAGAATGAACAATTTTACTGTGAATCAATCTGTTTTAGGGCTATTGTACAAAGCATATGAATAATTTCAGGATTATGGCTTACTCTCATTTTGATCCAGATTTTGATCGAACTCAAAGGATGAATTACTGGATTAAACTAAGATTAATTCAATACGATGAAAAATGTTGAGAAGAGAGTTCGTATTGTAGCCCAGAACACAGATTGTTCACTTCTGGATATTTTGATTCATATGTTAGGCCAAGGATCACGTGGTTCATGGTTAAAAGTGTATAAAATAAATTTTAGGATAAAAGTCAGGATCAGATCAAATTCTTTGTGAATACAGCCACAGGCCATTAAGTATTCAAGCGCTATGAGTAAGTTGAGTACGTTACGGATAGAATAGGGATTCTTTGACCTACGTCAGATGTACGGTGACACATTGGTAAAAGTATGTCCAGCTCAAGAGCAGCGTGGCACAGCTTATAACAATTTTATCCGACTTATGAGTAAAGTATTCCAACAAGTGTTTGTACAGTATCGCTTGGGTTCCGCCAAAGTTTTACAGGTAGATATATATAAAGCCTCGTTTAAGTTGCTCGTCAGCAGTTCTTCACAGCATTCTTTAGCACAGGAAGACCTAATCGCCCCGTTGCCCTCGGAACATTTGGGAGGCGGGCGATTTGGGACGAACTTGGATGAGGAAATCCTCATGGAGGGAAGCGGGAAACTGTGAGTCTTGGGAATCCCAGACCAAGTTATACTCGAGCAGCATGCATCACATGATCGTCGAAATTGTAACTCGT